>CAHIKZ030005631.1:1550000-2001709 GCA_903632075.3 Acanthosepion pharaonis | reverse complement strand
TGTAGACAGGATCCTTGAGAGCTGTCAATAGCTGTGTTAGCACGAAGTCCCAAGTCATCGTGTCCGTCGGATTGAGCGTGTTGGCCTTGTTCAAATTGCTCGTCACGCTCGATAACACTCTCTTTCCCAGAAAGGTCTAAGGTTTGCTCAGCCTAGTTGCAGTATAAACCATAGGTGGACTCTGTGGTTTTGAACAAATGCGCCTGAGCAAGCATCTGGAATAGGGATTGGCTATCTGCCCTAGTAGACGGGTATCCTCGAATACGAATGGCCTTTAAGAGGATAAATGGCACTTGGACGTAATGTTTAATAAATTTGTAGATCAATTCCGACAGATCCTCACGCCTTGTGCAACATCGAAGCTGTTTAGAATCGTTATATATAATAAAATTTTCATATTTCTTCATATTTTGCTTAGCTTTTGCAACACATCTTTTGCTACATGCAAAGCTAAAACATATTTGTGAGGTAATTGTGTAAACGGCTTAACATATTAGACAAAGAGTATTACGATTAGTTCGGATAAATCTCAAAATGGAAAACAAACAAAGTTTTTAAACAAAGACGACAGAGGAATTTGACTGTTCAGACTGGCAATCGTCAATATTAAACGATTTGCAACAATTAGAATGGAAAGTTATCCTTTTCTTCAGTGAATTTTGACAGAAGATAAAAGTGACCCCAAAACTAAAACCAGAACTACACATACAAAAAATTCTGCTACATCACTGGCCGAACATGACAGGCAACGACGATTCTGTGTTACAGAATTCTACAGAACCATTAACGTCAGCCTTCATTAGCAACAAGACGAGCTTAATAACAATTGTTAATGTTTGAGCTAATAAAAAAAAATCAAGTTAATATTACAGCGATTATGGTATCTCTGATTAGCGTTTCCCTAAAAGACCAATCGAGAGGGGTGAGCGTCGAAGCCACAAAGATTAGATAAAAAATGTAAAAAAAAAAGCAACAACGCTACAGGATCAACTGAAGCAATTTAGAGAGAAATCAGACAAGAGAGTTTCGGTTTGCTATAAATTCCGACCAGATAATCGAGCAAAACTTCAGGCCATTCTGCTGCCTGAGAATGAAAGCCATTTCTTTATCGGATTATTACAGGAGATAGAAGATGGCTACTGTGTTTCAATTACATTTTGCATCCATTGGTGTCTCCTTTCGTGAACATTGTGGTATTACTTGCCGAAACACTGAAGGGCAAATTTGCTTTACGTTTTATTTGTTATGTTCTTTTCCTTCGGGTTTCTTTTTCGCTACAGCTTCTTTCTCACTCACTCTCTCTTACGCATATATATATATCATATATATTTTATATATATATATATATATATATATATATATATATATATATATATATATATATATAGTTGCAATAATAAAACTATACAGTAACTTTATTATTAAAATGGTTGCGGTTAATTTTGGTTAATAACAATAAAATGCAATAGTAAATTAATTGCTGATACTGTTCGAACTTCAAGCCACCTGCTTCAATGCTTTGCTTTTTTATTATAAGTAACAGTATAGTTAATTATTGCCACTCTGTATATTCAATAAATAAGGTGAATTTTTCGGTATAAGGGCTTCTAATACAGATAGAAGCTTCCTTTTTTTCTACTTCTTTTTCACATGGATTTAATTTCTTTTGTAGATTAAAAAAAAACTTTGAGAGTTTTGGCGATTAACAAAGATGGCCAACCAAGAAGTATGCTCCAGACTTGAACAGCGGTCAGTTATCAATTTTTTGGTTGCTGAAGGGTGCAAACCAGTTGAAATTCATAGGAGAATGTCAACTGTGTATGGTGCCACATGTTTCAGCCAAAAAATGTCTACAATTAGGCTAAATTGTTTAAAGAAGGCAGTGTTGAGGATGAAGACAGGCCTGGGAGGCCTACAAACGTGAAGTCTCCTGAGGTGATCGAATCAGTCAATGACCTCATTCAGTCTGACAGAAGAACTACTGTGAACTGCTGAGGCAGGTCACGAAAGACAAAGAACAAACGCTGGGGTCATCAGTCAGAAGGAGTCATCTTGCATCATGACAACGCCAGGGCCTCACACAGCAGACTGCACAGTATAGTAGGGTCAGTTGGGCACCGTCTCTGAGAAAAAGGGCACTATGACGCAATTCACTCCGCCAGAAATTTGGAAATGGCATGCTGTACTGCTTGGCATCCTCACCGGAAGCTTCAATCCGAACGTTTTTGATTGTTTGGGTTTCAATCTGAGGACAGTACGGAGGATTCGGAAAGAGATAAATGAGTCTAATGATGATTACGAATGTACGGAAGCTCGGAAAACTTACTCTGATTGTTCTCATAAGAAAAGAACTCTCCCAATTTGTTGATGATGGTCTTAGACTCAACACGGTGTCCTACATCAAGTGCCTTAAGGAGGTACTTCTGCCCTGGGTCAAAACGGTGGCTGCTGGAATACCTGGCAACAGGACTATGCACAAAGTAAGAGAACCCAGTAATGGCTGTCAGACAATTTCTGCGACCACATCATCCCTTACTGGTCACCTAACTCCCCAGACTGCAACCTAGTTAAGGTGTCTGCACCAAAGGGATAGACGCTGACTAGGAGTTATGTTGTTCAATGGTTTGACTGAATGTCGAAAGCTGTGACTTGACTTGAGTGTGTTTGTCATTGGTTCAATACCGATGATGAGGAGGAATTTCCTGCTTCAACTTCTTGAGTTGGGAGTGGACTGTCCTTCTGATGTAAGGAGGAGAAATGACACTAAGCAAGTAATCTACTCTAGTTGGCTTGTGAAACCCAGCGATCAATCTGCAAGAGATGTTTAAGGCAGGGTCGTGCGATGATCTGCTCTACACTGGTGAGGTATATTCTGTTGTAAAGTAGCTAGGGATGTGGTGCGGATTGTACCGGCATTGGTATCCCATTCGGTGTTAGCTTCATTAGGATGTTATTTCCTGATCCGACCTTGGAGTTTGGCTCTTGTAAGAGACCGGTCCCGAGTGACCCCAAAATAGATAGGCTTGGGAGTGTGCTCTAACCGATTTCCATACAATGTAATAAGGAAACATTATTTTCAGCTGACACTATTTACCTCATGTAAATAATGTAATTTAATTGGATATCTAACACAATGGGTCCTCGATCGATTGGTTCAAGACACACATATAGTCAAGTTGGTTTAAGTATTTATTTGGGTCTGAAGTGACTGGTGTTTTATGACAACCAATAATAAAATCTAGATGTGGGATCTCCAATGCTACTTGCCACTCGTTCAAAAAAAATAAATGAATAAGGAAATTTCTGAATCAAGTGCTACTCGGCCGGAAAGTAGGGAATTCCGGGAATGGGCCTATCTAGTCAGACTGCATTCTAGTAGGGGGAGGGGTGACAAGCAGGCGTGATACAGAGATGGGCAGCGGAATGATAGGAGAAAATCAGCAGTCAGAAATTAGTCACATACTGTCAGTCGAGAAAAAATAACTTCCGCCCTCCCCTTACCACCACTCGGCCAGTTTGTCCTGTCTGCTGTGTTATGGCCTGGCTCTGTATCAATTTTTCAACTGCTGTCTTTGTTAAATATTATATTTTAAGTCTCTAGTTCCGACACTGAATACAGTCCACCGTCTGAGTTGAATAAGGCTGACGCATTAGGCGTTAGTTGATATAGAGTTGATATAGAGTTGATATAGAGTTGATATAGAGTACAGTAGTTGAATAGATATACTCATGAGGTAATTTTGACCCCATCAGTATCGGCTGGGTCACCGTGGAGAAACCTATGATGTTGAAAGACCCGAAACCTCTAATAAACCTCGTCTAGAAACATCACTGATGTGTATCAAAGAATCCAATAGATGTATTTTACTATATATATATATATATATATATATATATATATATATATAATAGTACTAGCAGTAGAGCCCGGCGTTGTCCGGGGATGTAACAGTAAGAGATAGATCAAGTATCGACCATCATAAAGACTGAAAAATAAAATCGACAGAGATTATTGTTTAAGGTTGATGGACACGCATGTCTTAATTATTTTTTTTTGTTTTTTTTCAAACCCAAACTCAAAAACATTGTTTTCAATCGTTATGAGTCGACCGATCGAATAAAAGTTTATTATAAACAATTGTCTTGTAAATGGAATTTTTAAAGCATTCTGAATGTAAAAATAAAGAAAAAAAGTGTGCAAGACAAATAAGAAACACTACCTGCCAAAAAAGTATTGTTGAAATCGGTTGAAAAATGTAGGAAATCCGATCCCATATATAAACGAACACACACACACACACACACACACACACAAACAACCTGGGTTTTATAATAAGTATAACTCGATATGAGTTGTCCCCCTTTCATTCTCGTGTTTTCAAATTGATTTCGTGCAAAAACAATTGTTTTTCCAATTTTTGGCGCTGTAAGAACCACCGCAAGGTAATTTTACGCAGTCCTGTGAAGTTTTGTTGAAATCGGTTGAAAAATGTAGGAAATCCGATCCAATATATAAACGTACAGACACACACAATCTGCGTTTTATAATAAGTAAGATGATCTTGTGACAAAAACGCACTTCTTATGTAAACAGTAGGGATTTCTTTCTTTATTCAAAATCTAGTACGTTTATTAAATGAATGGTTCGCTAATAGCATTCCATCGCTCTCTGCTAATATAATACCAAATTCTTCAGGGACCACGAACATATTACATCTCGCAGAGAGAACTGGGGACTTCTGCGTACACCTATATACAGTAGGACCTCGTCATCCGCGGTATATACGGTAATATTCAAATGTTCCGTTGTTGTTCCTTTTCTTTTACTGTTCCTCCTTGGTTCACTAATTTCTGGTGGCGTGGTTACGTCAAACATGCCATACAATATTTCCATCGGTACGTCTTTTCGTGGACTTACTAAATCAGTGAATCTCCATTTTAACTGATTAAGGTGTCGCTTATGTTCCCACCTTTGTCCTTGTACCATGTATGTCATTTTGCCGATCCGTTTTTTAATAACGCCATCTTCCCAGAATTTCTTCCCACGTTGGTACATTTTAAAAAAATACCTTATCTCCAGGTTTCAAATATCTACTTGTGTCGTAATTTGTTGATGTTCTCGCCTTGCGTTCAGGTAATAACTTAATAAAAATCGGACTTAAAGCTTCCTGGCGAACATCAACTCTGCAGGCGACATTCCAGACACGGTGTTCGGGTTTCGTTTTAATCTGTAAACATTCAGAAATTGTTGTAGCATTACTTCATCTGATTCCTCTCCCACCGACTTTTTAGCGCCATTTTAAACGTATCGACAAACCGTTCCACTTGTCCGTTTGATCTTGGGTAATGAAGTGTGTGTGTGGGGGGGGGGGGGTGTAATATGTGTTATTGCAAAAAAAAATTAAATTCACTAGACGTGAATTGAGTCAGGAACACCTAACCTTGCAAAAATCTCGTGTAGGAAATTCATCGTAAAATGGTAGTCGGTCTTCTACATTTTAATATTTCTGGCCATTTAGTGTAACTATCAACTAGCACTAGATAGTATGCTCTGTTTAACGGTCCCGTGAAGCCTATATGTATTCTGGACCATGGCATATCAGTTTTCAGCGAAGGTTGAATTTTGATCCGCGGTGACTTCGCTGCCAGTGCACAACCGCTGCATGATTTCAATAAATTTTCGATATCTTGATCCATTTTGGGCCAATAAGCATAACACCTCATTAAGGATTTCATTCTAGAAATTCCTGGATGTCAAATGTGAAATTCTTTTAGCATACGTTTTTGCAAAGATGCTAGTATCACAATTCTTTCTGCTTACAGAAGTACATCATTACATAATGAAAATGCATTATTTTCAGTAATATTTTTTTCCTTTAAATATTAATTGCTTCTTCATTTTCATTATAAAGTCGTCTTTTTTCGACGTAATTCTTATTTCCTCCATTGTTATGAGCAGTTCTCTTACATTATTAACTTCATTTTCGGCCCTTACCGCCGTAATTACTGTGTCTTCAAGTGGTTCGCAGAATCTTGGTATTAGTCTAAACAATCCGTTTGCATGACTTAATTTTTTGGATGATAGAAATTCCATTTTATAATTATAGTTCAATAGGATAGTTCCCCAGCGCTGCAGTCTATTCGCTGTATGTGTAGGAACATCCTTTTTTATCCATATACGGACAATAATGGACGATGGTCTGTATTCTCTACAACGAGAGCAAATATAAAGGCTAAAACTTCCATTTCAATCTGGCAGTAGCTTTTTTCAGTTGCAATTAATGATCTTGAAGATGGAGCTATTGGTTTAGTTGTTCCATCCTCATATTTGTGTAGTATCACTGATCCGATTCCCGGATTCAATCTTTAATTTAGGGTCAAAATGAGTTAGTGACAAATCCGATATTAAGACTTCCTTGATCTCTTCGAAAGCACTTTGGCATTTATCTATCCAATTCCATTTCACATCTTTCTTTAGCAGGTTATTCAAAGGGTGCTCCTAATTCATCCATGTTTGGTATATATATATATATATATATATATATATATATATATATATATATATATATATGATAGTAATTAGCAAACTCTAAAAACGCTTGTAACTTTGTTACATTTGTTGGAGCGGGAATGTTCTTTATTGCGCGCGCCCTTGAAGGATCCGGTCGTCTACCGTTTTCATCGATAATTTGTCCTAGATATATAAGTCTGCACATAAACAATTCGCATTTTCCTTCATTGAACTTAAAACCATATTCTTTCTCTCAAATATTTTTTTACATCTTCCGTATATTACTTTCGTGTCTTACTTTTAATAATCATCCAAATATGCTTGCGCACAATACAAACTGGCAAACATGGTATCCATTACCTGTTGGAATATGCTTGGTGCTACCTTTATACCGAAAGGAAGTCGGTTGAATTTGTATAACCCTCTATGAGTGTTAGTTTTTAATAGTTCTGAGCAGTCTTCGTCCACTAGTACTTGTAGATAAGCGTCTGACAGATCCAATTTAGAAAAAAAAATTATCTTCATTCAATTTGGCAATAATTTCCTCTGGACTTGGTAATGAGTAGTTGTTTTAAACTTTTATTTAACCCCGTTGAAAAACCAGCACATACGTGGATTTTATTATTCCTTTTTTTAAGGTAGACTGTTGGTGATGCCCATTCGAAATAGTCAGTTTTTGATATCACACCTAATTTTTCTAGCCTGTCCAATTTATTATTAATTGAATCTAAGGCCGCAAAAGTTACACTCATTTTTGGCTTAAATGTCGGTGTTGCTTTCTCTTTTAACTCAAACTTTTGCTTTCGTGCATGTCCCAAGACCTTCTGAGAAAACTTCTGGAAAAAGCTTTTTCAGTTCATTTTTCAATTTTTCATTTGCCGTATTAGTGCCGGGGGTAACAATATTTATCTTGCTGCAAAAATAAGTTAATGGGCAGGTCCCAAAGATCAAACAATGCAATCCAGTCTGTTCCAAACAAATTCGCAGTATTCTTTAATACAAACACCACCGCTTTTTTGGTTTTTCCCACAATAGAAACGTTACAGCTGAAGACACCCCAAAAGTTCAATCTTTTTCCCAAGACTCCATGCGTAACTTTATCAGAAATCAATAGACTGGGCTTACCCATTTTTCTCCATGTCTGTTCATTTATGGCAGTGATATCAGATCTTGTATCTAATTACAATTTTATTTTTACATCATTAATTTGCACAAAAACAAATTTCTCTTTTGAGATGTCTTGTTAATTTCCCTTTTAAGCTTCTTTACTCCATGTATTTATCATGTTCACATAAGTTTTATTTTTTCTACATTTTTTTTTATCAGCAACAAGTAATTTTGTGCCCTAATCTCTCACATTCATAGCATTTTTTGTTCTTGAAGAAACAATCACTTTTAAAATGCTTACCTCCACAACCATGACAAGTATTAGGTATTTAGGGGGTATCCTCCTTTTTTGACTGCTCTGCTAAGAATTGAAAAACTTTGGTAGTTTTTTTCACTTAGTCGGTCACTATGTACCTGTGAATTGTCTTTTTCCTCAATCCTTGCGGTATTGAGTTTCAAATTCATACGTTGACACTCTTCCGCTATTTTCTGGAGAGTTAATTTTGGATCCATTTCTAATTTAGCAAGTTTCCTGGATCTTATCTCCACATCCTTATTAGAAGTTAAACCTTGTACGAATATCAGGCATTTAAATAAATCAGAAGTTGATTCATTTAACTTGAACTTTTCACATTCTCGATTCACAACTCATGCATAAGTGACAAAATCTTCATCGTCGGACTTTACTAAGACATTGTCATCGTGTATTAAATAATGAAATATCACCAAAACTTTTTGATAGTATTAGATATTATTATTATTATTATCTCACCTGGTTTTTTAGGCGAAATATAATTTGCCTATTTTTCATGTTCAGCAGGGGGACAATTTCCTTATTAATAACCGAACTTTCTTTTCATCATTCCAATGTGAACAATCCCTTTTGAAGATCCCTTTGTATTTTCTATAATAAGCTGGAAAAGTTGTCCCTTCGTCTAGATTGTTTAGAAAATCGTTGATTGAATTAGCAACAGCATCTGGAGTAAATGAATTTGAAGTTTTTTTTTCTTCCATCGTTTTGGTAAATAACTCAGAAAACTTCTGTTGTTGCGGCTGTAACTATAGTTGCCGTTCATGTTGTTGTTTTTGTTGCTGCAACTGTTGTTCTTGTTGTTGCTTTAGTAGCGCCAACATTTGAATCAGGATAGCTTTTAATTCTTCCATTCCGCTGTACTCTGCTAAATATTTTGCAGATTAAATTTTTCCATGTGTAAATTGAACGAATCCACGTGTAAGTTGAAGGAATCCTTGTCGACACATTTGAAATGACAACGAATACTCGTTGTCACTTTCGTAATGCTCGTTGTAGTAGAGACTTTGTAATCGCAGATACTACAGTAACGCCGTTAAACAATACTAGTGTCAGACGCCTTCGAATAACACTCGCATCAATAGTACTTGCTCGCTAATACTCGCTCGAATAGTAACCACCGAATAGTGATCAGTATAGAGAAATAGTGTAGTGAATAATATAGAAATAGAGGATAGTGTAGAAAGAGTGATCCGTATAGTAATAGAGGATAGAATAGAAATGGTGATCGATTAGACGCCACACTAATTCCCATTTATGCGTTTCCTTTATGGTCACGTGATCTTAATTCAATAATGGGATCGCCTGTGTTTGCTCTCTGGCGATCTATGTTCAAACTCCAGTGTTGGCAGCGACACTTTATTCCTATATGCAACAACACTCAGGATTTCTATGAGACCAACAAAGTCGGTCCTACTGGTGGCTAAGATCAACACACAAACTTCAGACATTTACCAACCAATGTCTCAGGGACATCCTCAATATCAGGTTACCGGAAGTCGTCTCCAACGACCAACTGTGGGACAGGACCAGACACGTCCCAATCGAGATTGACATCAAGAAATGGAAATGGGGATGGATCGGCCACACACTCCGCAAGCCTGCTTCTAATGTCACCAGGCAGGCCCTTGACTGGAATCCACAAGGGAAGTCATCTCCAACAACCAACTGTGGGACAGGACCGGACAGTCTAATCGAGATTGACATCAAGAAACGGAAACGGGGATGGATCGGCTACACACTGTTCAAGCCTGCTTCTAGTGTCACCGGGCAGGCTCTTGACTGGAATTCACAAGGGAAGCGAAAAGTGGGTCGACCAAAACAGATATGGCGCAGAAATGAAGTGAAGGTAGCCGGCACGATATGGGCCGAGCTGAAGAGGATCGCCCGGAACAGTGTTGTTGCGGCCCTATGTTCCCCAAGGAATCAAGAGGCATAAAAAAAAGAAGCTATAAATGGTACCAGTTTTCCCTGTTCGTTCCACAGGCGAAACTTTCCTAGGTGGATCATTCCGAGACCTTTCTGAACCACATCAACTTGACTGATCCACAGACCCTTAATAAACTATGATACCTCCTTTAAGTCGTGCATCTTGAACCACACCAACTCTTGTTCTGTGAAAGCCAACAGGAAAGCAATAAACGTGCAGAAACTAACAACATTGTAGCAAAGGGTATCAATCTTGAAGGTTATCTCCTGCATATCAACATCTGAGAGAATGGGATCTCCAACAAAACTAGAAAGACGCCAATATTATTTTTATCTTCAAATAGAAGAGCGACAGAGCAGGATGACAAAACAATGGTGGAATCTTTCTATCGTCTCTATCACAGAAAAAGTACTGGCTAAAATCATGCTCAACAGACACGTGGACAATGGCTTCCATAAGGTGCTCTGAAAACGATTTGCCAAAAACTAGGACACCACGTAAGTTTCTTTCAGTTCGATAGCAACTGCATGTCAAAAATGCAGGTTAAAATTCGCACAGGGGGCTCCAGTCGGAGCTCTTCTGAATTAATGTTGGGATGCAGCAAGGGTATGTTCATGAACCATTTCTTTTCAATCTCTTCCAGTCTTGTATCATTGATCATTTTCACATCACCTTGGGACACGAAGATGGTGTTCACCTGGAAACTAGTTTAACATCAGGCGGTTTCAAGGTAGCACAGAAGCAAATTGGTCGAATCCATGAACTCCGGGGAACAGATAAGTGCAATTCTGAAACACACCCAAGAGTCTATGTTGCATGCTCTCAATATAATCATTTGATCTTCCTGCCAAGAGTGAAACTCACGACATCGCTCAGCTTGCTGATTTAAACGGAGAGAAAACAGCTTCGAGATAAGAAAAAGCATTTCTAACATTTCCAAAGACATCAAGAGTATTTTCATATTTCTCAATCGTCTATGTATTTGTTGAAGAAAACTTAACACTATTTGCCTTGATCAGATCACAGATAATGTCATTGTTGCCATGTTTTACCTTCGTCACAGATAATGGAGCATACAGCATTGCCACGATCACAAGTAATGCCTCATACAGTATTATTATAATACTTACGTTGGTCACAAAATATGCTCTGAACACCTCTCAAAAACCTGAATACCGAGATGGATGACCGTTTGTGAACACCGGGTGGTGTAAGCTTGGAAGTGCGAATGATGTAATGGATAATGGTTTGGAATTATTAATTGGACAGTGGAGTTCAAATTTCCGTTGGGTTCATATTTACTTATGCACAGATACTCTTCGGAAAGATACAAATACACCTCTTCTCCCCCCTCAACTATCGATTAATTAGTAAGATTTTTATTTCTAAATTATTATCTCAAAAAAAAAAAAAAAAAAAAAAAAATCTTACACTAAAAACAGTTTCTGGCTTTAAATAACCTGCAAAGAGTTGAGAAGGTGTAGAAAATGAATCAAACACAATAACGTCGGTAACTACTTAAAACAATATCCAGTATGCTCTTTGACTTTTGATTAAATAACTCCACTTCTAATTTTACTGAAAGAGTTCAAGGAACACTGATATTATCATGAACTTCATAACTAAACATGTACATTAAATATAACTTATTTTATTAAACATTCGATTTGAAAAAATTACTCTGAAAATATGAAATCAAATAGGCAAATCATACTTATGTTAAAATTAATGTATATAAATGCAAAATTTTTTTTTTTTTTTTTTAAAGTATGATTGATTGATTGATTGATAGATAGATAGATAGATAGATAGATTCGTCTATCGTCCGGTTCACACTCCTCCTCAGTCTTTTGAACAGAAGTAGAAGTTTAATCCTTGTTTCCTATTTAGGATTGAGTTTCCCATTCCTTCCAATGTCTTTTCTCACTGCCAGTAGCCACTTGTGCCTTAGTGGCATTATTGCCTTGATTAGGGTGAACTTAAAAAAAAAAAAAAAAAAAAAAAAAAAAAAAAAAAAAGTGCCAAGCAATTTGGAATTCTTATTAATAATCATTATATGGCATGAAGAGTTATCTCCGTGGCACAAACAAAACAACAACCTATATTACAATCCTTTTGTCCAGGGGAAGTAAGACAATTTCTTTCTAGTCAACCAAAACCTTACTTTTATAAATTGGGTTTCATGGATTCAGAATATACAGTGATTGAAAAGTAATTTCCTATTTTATATTTAATGGTTGCTCCTGTCTTGCAAAAATTATAGATAGATGGGAGAGTCCATCATATATAAAATAGGGAGTTACATTTCAGTCATCCTGTATATTACACCCACAGATTATTAAGGTACAAAGCCAAATTGGAGACACATGGCATAGTGGATAAAGGCATTGGTTAGATCTGGTGACAGGACCCAAAGAGTGTGAGTTCAATACCCGGTTAAGGCAGTGGAGAACTTTGAGAGGGGAATTAACAGGAGATAACTGATAACCGACATCCATTAAAACATGGCAAGTGGAACTAGAACAGTCTACCCCAGTAAGTGAAATAAAAGGTTCAGTTTGACATTCCAATCACATGAAGAAGGCTGGAGTGTTGTAATAAATATGGTGACAAAGATGAGAACAATAGTCTGAATAATGTAAATAATGTACGTAATACCTCATCTCAGAAATATAGACAGATACTAAATTGGAGAAGTCAACCAATCTCAAAATTATGGACATTTTAATGGTTGATATTGTTTTATGACATATCAACATCTCGATGGGTTATTTAATGCCAATAAGATTTTTTAGGATAGGTTCATATGAAGGAAATATGCGTTCTTTATAAGAAATCAGTTTGTAGATTAGGTTTCATCAACTTATTTTTGTAAAGATGGTTTTTATCAAGACTGAAACGTATTGCTGGTATTTTGACTATAAAAACCTATTTTTATGCTTTCATAGTGTTTGGACCCAGTTTGAGGGTTATTTACCAATAGCTGGTACCCTAACAGGTACTACCATTCCGGGTCAGGGTTGGACATTTTAAAGGGCATATTATATACATACAAATATATTAAAACTGAAGGAGGAAAAAAAAAGTAAAGTGGAGAAAACACAAAACTGTTCTTCACTCTTCAGAGATCAATTGAGGACAAAATATAAATATGTGCTCAACCAAAATTAAAGGAGAAGTGCAAAAATACCTGAGAGTCACAAATAGATTACATTAAAACCCAGTAACTGTTCCTTCTCACAGAGGGAAAGGTTGCTTAGATTTAATATACAGGGTACCGAGTATTTTGAGATGTTAATGTTAATGGAATGAAAAAAAAATAAATAAAAACAATTGGATTTCTTATTACATGTTCTGTAGTTACAAACCTAGATGTATTGACAAGTGTATGTAAATTGCCACTTTTTTTTTTTTAAACTTGTCTTAATATATTTGGCCCAAAAGTCACCAAGGTATTTCAAAATTTAATAACTTTTATTTTTCAACTCTAATTCACAATACCATAGTTTTATATAGAATAAATATGGGAAAATAAATTTACACTAGTTGCGAAAGTTCATGATCTTTTACGTGGCATCCATTTTCAGCTTCACATTTCTAAAAGCATTTTCTATCGCTGCCCCCTTCTTTGTTTCTGGCCGTAGGGTTTCATTTCTGTCTGAATGTCGCTCTTCAGTTATTGCAGTCTTAGATGACCTTTTATTTGAAGATAGTTTCAAAAAAAAAAAAAAAAAAAAAAAATAATAGCTTTTGAGATCTGAGGAACATGGTAGCCAGTTTATGTCTTGAGTTTGAAATATTGATAATTTTATTTTGGTAGAAAGATTTCATTACTCGTGTTCATTTTTTCATTTGTGTAGTCAGTCATGTATTTTACATCCACCAATTTCCAGTCTTCTTTGTAAAATAACTGAAAGAAAACTTTAAAAAAAAATGTTAATAAACAAAAGAGTTATTAAACATTCAAATTCCTTTATGACTTTTGGACCACCCTGTATATACTTTCTAAAATGTCTATAACATTTTGTACTGCCATTAAATTATTTAAATCTAACAATTGAAGCAACTCTGACTAGTTGACTTGAAGAAAAAGTAAGAAAACAAATATTAATCCTCCCAAATTAGATATGGGTTGTTTGTCCCTTGAACCATTTCTTAGTTTATTCACTTCATCTTATAAACTTCATTCAATATCAAAGGGCAGTAAATGAAGAGTAGGAAGATTGTGTTGCATAAAATCTTCCAATCAGGAAATAATTGCAACTTTGTAAATTGGCATTTAAAGATCCAACAATCTTTCCACTCATCCTAGAAAGTACAACCTTTGGCAAAAATAACAGCGTCTGACATTGTCACCCTATGTTTTATTTTACCAATGTCATTGAGGGAACTGTAAAATCCTTCACTGAGGCCTAAACATTTGCATGCAATCAAAACATATGGAGGATATTTTGTCAGGTGCTCAATAACCCTATCATCACAACTGATCAAGAGGCTGATGATGGTGAAATTAGCAGTTGTGATTTTGGCTTTTACCTGGATTTGAATTTGAAAGATAACCTGTGGTGCTTCAGTCTCCAGCCAGCATCTATTAAAGGTGACCCAATGAGGATATACTTCATTGCCCTAAGCACTTGGGTGGAAACCAGGTCTACTTTTAGATAAATCATTAGATTAAAAAAAATTTACAAACTTACTTTCATTATTGTCTTAAAAGCATCATATCCATTGCACTCATAGCAACAGTGGTGTATCTAGGGTAGGTACCTCCACTAATTTGTGATACTTAAGTTTTAAAATAAATTTTTATAAAAGTAAAAGCTACTTTGAAGTTTTAATTGAAAGCTAAAGGATTAAATTTAGTATTTCCAGTAAGCAAAATACTCTGGTTTACTTCTGGTTTATTGATTAGAACCAAATTTTTTTTTTCTAAAATAACTGATTAGCAGCCTTTTTTAGTCATGTTTCATTGCAATCTAATTTCCTGTATTAAAAAAAATCTTCCAAAAATAAAATATACTTTTCTGAAAATTTGAGAAATATTATCCATTTTAAAGCTTAATTAATCTTATTTGAAACAAATATTATTTACTTGAAGTTTAAAATAACACAGATGTGTTTTTAAAACAAACAGTAGGTGTATTTTTAACTGACATCAGGTTTTATGTAATTGACAAGGCACTGACAGACTTGTTTTATGGAGAATTTATTTGTAAAACATAATCTAAGAAAATGACAAGTGTACCTTTTTTATATAATTTTAAAGTTTTCAGTAATCTTAAAAATGTTCAAGAATATTCTCGATAATTTATTTTAGGAAATGTTTACTTTAAATTTACTAGTCATCACTTCTATTTTCTGGTAATGTCATGTATGGTCAACCATACTTTTAAAAATGGGCATGTTACGTAATATTTTATATAAATAAAAATAAATTAAAAATTATTTTAAAAATCTTGGTGCAAAATGATTTGCATTAAGCTTTTCAATTTTTGTCAAATATAGTTTTCACTTAATAACAATATCATCTAACAAGATTAAACTAATGTAGAATTTTAAAAGATTTTTTTAAAAATTACAATTATTATAATTAAATTTTTAAAAAAAAAATTCTTGTAAAAATTCATTATTCATTTAAAAGACAATAGTGGCCTTAATAAGCTTCATTTACAAAAGTAATTAAAAGCTTTTCTAATTAAATAATATCAGTTTTATTGCATTTTATATTCTATGATTCGGAGCAGATTTTCAGAAAATGAGTAACAGTTTGAAAAAAAAAAGAAAAAAAAAAAAAAAAAAAATTGATGATTCTCCAGCTTTTATATAATAAAACAAATTTTGGGAAGAAAGTTTAATTTCTCGAAATTTCATGAAAGTAAGTTAAGGGGAGGGATATTTAACATATCTAAAAGAGAAAAATTATTTTTTTTACCAATATTTTCTAAAACAAAACAATTCAAAAATAATTTCATTCATTTGTAAATATGTCCTGAAAGCTTCATTAAAATCCAACAATTATTTGATATTTGCAAGAATTTCCAAATCAATGTTTTTCATAAGAAAAAAAGTCACTAAAACACTAATCATAAATAATACATTGACATACAAGAAAAAAAAAAGAAAAAAAAAATTTTTTTTAACCAAAACTTTGAACGTGATTGAAAGGATTAAAAAAAAATTAATAAAATGATAAAAGAATACTTTGGTTTTTCCTCTTAATAATGACAAACATTTTGACAATAAAACCTTGTTTTTATTTAGTTTGGGGACTTTTTTCATCATGTTATGCTGTTTTTCAGTGAAAAAGTGGAGGTACCTAGTCTAGGCTAAGATAACCTGGCGGAACCATCCCTCCTCAAGCTGTTTTTGAATTCAGTTTTCCTTCTTCTGGACTGGTTGCCATCTCAAGGTAAGATAGCCCAGTCAACACTGCAATTTAACTCATAACCGAAGGATTCATATCTGTACATATTGCCAAATGAAGAGCAATAAAAAATGAAAATCAAAACATTTATAAGAGAAAAATCAATTACCAAGTCAGTATGTAAATAACAGTAAAATCTAATAAAAAAGTCTTTGTATTTTTACATAAATTTGATTTTGTGAAATAACCAAAGACTTAACAACTTCATTTCTGTTGAAAGAGACCCCCTCTGTGTAAATGCATTTTCACGTAGAGAAAATTAAAATGCTTGCAATAAAAGCCAAGAAATATGTATTGCTATCAACTACCTTCAAGTAGAAAAATAAATAGTTGCCTTAAATATTCATTATTTACTGAAAACATCTAAAGTGAAGCAGTTCATGACAGATCTTTGATATGGAACAGTTCAAGTTTACTAAAGGGAGAGAATTTATGGGAAATTAGAAATTCCTTAGTTCCAGTTATAAAATGGAAAAATTTTATTCTCAACTGTTCCTATTGATGTGAGAGGAAGCTAAAATTCTCTTGCTAAGGCAGATCTGGAAATGAATAGATCAAGGAAATTTTTCTCGTCAGAATCCATCATGCACATTTACAAATCTACCATTCAGTACGTGCATTGAATACTGGCCTAGTGCACCTGCTGTGCATCTTGAGAGTCTTGTCAAAATCTAAAGATCACAACTTCAATCACTTTCACACTGGTATAATGTGGCTTCCCTCAGTATTTGCTACAAATATTTTAATGGCAACTGTTTTGACAAGCTCCCCACCCCCCAATCTGGTGCCCACCTACATGAATTTAGGCGAGATACTAGACTGGTATCTAGGTAACACCCTTTTACTATTGAAATAGCTAAATGCAACCGCCACTTCTAATCCAACTGTTTTTTTTTTTTTTTCTCTCGCACATCCCACCTGTGAAAATGCCTTCCATTTACTTGCTTCCCTGATAACTACAATCTTCAGGAATTTAAATGCAACATCAATCAACTTCTCTTACACTCTTTGAATACTAGTGACATTACCGCCTTGCTTGGGGTGAAATGATTAAGTAAATAAAAATGTAGTTCTGATCTTTGACATTTTGCAGTTCAAATAATTTACTACATAAAATAAAAAAAATTAGTTCCCTTTGAAGATACAAGCACAAACCAGAATTACCTCCCTTTACTAAATCAATCATTATTTTACATTTGGCCCCTGACACAGGCGATAAATTTATATAGTCCTACATCTTTAATCCGAAAACTGTCATCATCCGGCTTTTTTTCTTTTTTTTTTTTAAAGTCTGCTGCCACACGTTCATTGAGAAGCTGGACATTTGAAATGTTCTAGCTTGACGTGTCTAACTATTGGCAACACAAAAAAAATGCAATTTATTTATTAATTTAGATTTTTTATTATTATAATACCGATACAATATGTGCACATATTAATCATGTCATATATGCACTTTGTTTCCATTTCATATGTAAATTCTATTGGAGATAAAGTAAAACATACAACAGAATTTACATAAGAATTGGAAACACAATACTTAACCTTAAAAACTTAGTGGCTACCAAAAGTCAACTAATAAAAATGATCTCTCTCTCTCATATATTTCTTTTTTTAAAAACATGTTTCTATTGCAACACAAAATTTCCAGGTTTCAAAACTGAAACTAAATTTATAAATTTAATTTTTATAATTAAATTTATAAATTTAGCTTCAGTTATTTCTGAGATGAGGTAATAATTTACATTGTTTGGACTGTTGTCTTCCTCTTTATTGTCATGTTCAGTGAACATGACAAAGATGAAGGAAACAGTCGGGGTAGTTATGTTTTTTTTTTTTTTTAGAAGTAGGAGTAAATAAATTTAGCAAAAAAGGCACGGTGGAGTAATGTATAGTGGCTTGGATTGAGGAATTGGAAAACCGAGTTTGAATTCTAGTCAAATCCATTACTTTTATAAATTTGATGGAACAAGACCATGAATTTTGAGTTTAATTTTAATAATTAAATTTATAAATTTAGTTTGAGTTTTGAAACATGGAAATTTTATGTCACGATGGAATCATATTTTTAAAAAAGAAAATAATATTTTGCTCTACTGTTTTGTACCAAGTACTGTTTTTTTTTTTTTTTTAAATAAAATAATTGCTGAGAACACCGGATTATAAATCTGACTTTTCTTTAGCACTTATTTTGATTAATTGCATCACTTAAAAAGATTACTTCGCTACTTATATTAAAAAAAAAAAAAAAAAAAAAGAGACTTAGTTGGCAATAAATGACAAATAGCTACAAAAAGGCACTGTTGATTATTTACAGCTAATATGTTTAAATAATGCACTGACTATTGAATTATGTGGCAATAAAGTAAAACGATACACTAAAATAAGTAACTATGTAATCGTTTTAAGCTCTGTGAATACCAGAGCCATTTGTAATTATCTTTCTATCTTCTAGCACAGTCAAAAACTCCCTTTCTTTTTTGTTAAAATAATTTCACCCCAAGCAAGGTGATAATGCCACTAAGACACAAGGGGTTATTGGGAGTGAAATAGAATGAGAAAACTTTAAAATGAATCAGAAACACAATCCTAAACAGGAAACAAGAGATAAACGTCTACTCCTGCTCAATAGACAGAGAAGGAGTGTGAACTGAACAATAGGTGAACCTATCTACTCCTATTGAGAAGTAAAAAAAAAAATAAGTGAATAAAAAAAAAAATATAAAAAATATGAGAGTTTATGTGGAGACCTTAGTAGTATAGAGCTGAAGCAGACTTTAGAAAGAGCCTGAAACCCAATCCTAAATAAGAAACAAGGGATAAACCTCTGCATTCAAAAGACTGGGAAGGAGTGTGAACTGGATGATAGGTGGGCCTTTATGTACATTAATTTTTGATTTCTTCTAGTAAAATTAGAAGTGAAGTTGTCAAATCAAAAGTCAAAGAGTGTACTGGATAGTGTTTAAGTAGTGTGTTGTTGAATTTTAAAAAAGGAGTGTGAACTGGGCAATAAGTATGGCATGGAGGTTCACCCAAGACAGTGGTTCCCAAACTCTTTTTCTCTAGACTGCATTTTCAGAATGAAAATTTGCTTGTGGCTCACCAAATTTTGTGATAACAAGTACATTTAAAAATAGAAAATCAGAGAGGGTTAAAGGGAGATAACTGCAGATTTGAAGTCAGAACGTTAGCATTAATAACTCTCTCCTCTAATTTGCAGACCCTTGTTACTATATTCTTAATACTTGACATAATGCAAAAATATCACAATGATAAAATCGGTCAATAATTATAACTATTTATACTGGGACTAATAACTGCAATTACAAGTAATCCATAATAATATTTTAAATTTTGAAATCATATTTATTTTTGGCATATGAATTTTTTGAAATTATTTCTAAATCTTTGTCTTCCAATCATTTCACCTCACCTGCTATCTTGTTGCACTGCACCGTTTGGGAGCCACTGTCCGAAGAGAAGAGAGTTTGAAATTAAGCAAGTCAGGATATGTCTAATAGTGCTCACTTAGATAATCTCTAGTAAAAAAAAATAAAATATAAATAACAAGACATTTTATCATGTATAAGGAAATCCAAGTCAAGCAATTGATTGACCAATTTGCTTTTTTCTTTCCTTTTTTTTTTTTTTAACGGCTTATCAACCATTTGGTATTTTATTTAAAGCGCAACAGATTTTGGATGGTAAGAATAATTTTTTTTTTTTGTGAGTGAATATTTCATTAATGATTTTTGAGAATAACATTGATTATTCTAGATAAAAACCCTGTTATTTAACCCATAGCTGGGGGAAGGAGACTGATTGATACCTTTCCCAAGGGTTACATGTAAGTGAATGTAACAAACCCAAATGAAATTGGAACTTGGCTCTGATTTATCATTCCAAGCCACTACCCTTTGCACCATCTGCACATCCCCTAATCGAGTAAACCAATCTTTAAAGAGAGGAAATGTAAAACAAGTGGTGGTATATTAGGTTGTCAAAAATATTCCGGTTAGGAACATTTGTCCAGTTTTCAATTAGAGCTGCATGATCCAGTTTTGAAAATGTTGACCTTATATCAGCATCATTTATTACAAATTGTCTTAAATCACCATCTGATTCACTGACAGAAATTTCTTGCAAGAGATTTTGTAAATTGCTTACAAATTTATAAGTCTACCATTCGCCTATTCCTCAAATATTCCTGCACACATCCGGTCTGGTACTTGTTTTACATCTAGAAATTCTGGTCACAATCCAGAGAAGAATTGGCAATGTTATTGGTCCTGACCTAGCATCATGGCTTCAAACATTTTCCCATTGCGATATCTTCCTTGTGCTTTCTCTATAACTACTTTCATGATAATTGTTCTGATGAGCTTTTAATTTTTGGTACCTTGACTTGCAGAATATAAGTGCTGTATTAGATTGGTGAAAGGTCTCATAATTTGACCGTTGAAATTGACATAAGTTCTATGCTAATAGTTTCTTCTATTGTACCTCTCACTTGTGGAATGCTTCTGGCTTCTTGCTTTCCTGTCAACTACAATCTTTAAATATTTAACTGCAATGTCAATAGTCATCTTCTGTCTCCTTGTGTCCTATTTGTTTATTGTTTTGTTTATCATTTTCAGTAATTCTTAGCATCCTAGTGGCTTTTATCTTGCTTGTGGATTAAATGAAAAAAAAAAAAAAATAAAAAATGCAGACATGAACTTGATGGAAATTTCTTTTCAATGAAACCGTAAATTCACTGACCAACAAAAATTTTCTTTTTCAAAAGGCATACGATATTAGAATGTTTTTAGGGTAAGTCAGTCACTGAATATGAAAATGTACTTAATTCTGTTGAATTGGCTCTACTTTTCAAGATATTGGACATCTTTAAATTTCAATGATTTAATTTTCTCTGAACATGCTAGATTTGTTCTCTCTACGTGTCACTTTGGTTCTATTAGGGGAGATAACTTTATCCAAGAAAGAGAATTCTTCATTTTGAGCCCTGAAAATTACTTCCACACAGGGAGAGTAACAAGATGGCGTTTAATTAATCTTAATCCTTTTTCATCCACCTGCATCAAGTAAGGTGAGACAATATTGTTTGTATTTAAGATTCCTCTTTTTCATATTCATTGTTTATCCTATAAGCCTGAGGTATAACAGTTTACATTCCTTAAAATTGTATAATTCTTAAGAAATTAAAAGAAACTCTTAATACCATTGTTTTTGTTACAGATACGAATGAAATTAGAGGCCAGAGAGCTCCAGCCAATCTGCTGCTACCAGTCGAAGACAGGATTTGGGTATCAAGCTCTATCAGTGACCAAGCGTGTCTATATTTCAAGTATACAAAATTGTAATAATGAATTCTAAGTGTAAATGCTGCCACAATAACCCTAGCATTTTCTGCTACACATGATAAATATACAGTAAGCAATCACCGTTTCAATGTTCGAGATTTTACCAGAAGAGCATATCAAGCTGACATTGGTGGGAAGATTGAAGATCAAGATAAGTCAAGTCAATGAAGTTTGGGCTACCAATGGTGTGACAAGAGACAAAACTCATCATGACAATTGCTACTTTAGTATGGTGAACATGTTAAGATGGAACTGCCACAAGAAGCTGTGGCACTATCCTGATATTGAATCTACAAGCTGGCCAGTTCAACATTCCAAATAGGAGTGTTCCCGTTCTAGTCTTTACTTCCTTGCTTGATCAAGATCATGACACTATGAATATTACAGAAGCAATGGATGAAGCTTCTGACAGCAGTATTTATCATTCGTATTTGGGAGATATTCAGACTGACTAAGTGAAGCTTTTCAAACATGGAAACCTGGATGACTTAGACATCTAGCTTTGTCAAAAGAGGCAGCTGAGATTCTGGCCTCCTGTCTCAGTGAGCATCATGTTCTTGACTCTGAAGATAACATTTTACTGTAACAGAGACTAGGAAGTTGTTTGTTATTTAGTGAAGACGACGACTGTCATCCAAGGTCTTCTTTTAGCAAGGAGACTGCCTAAACACATTCCAGCTGAGTTGCGTTCATTTATTGACAGCTCTAAACAAAATTTGAACTGTGTATTGTTTCACATATGTGGCATGTTTTCTTGTATCGCAATTGTCCATTCAGTAAACTTGAAGGAGCACTACACGAGTGCAAAGATTGTTCTACAAAAACTGTATTATGATGAACATAAGTCAGGAATTGTTGATGGGACACAAATAACAAAACTGATTAACAATGAAAATTTGTCTCCCACAAAACTGAGATTGAGGCTGCTGTGCAGACTTCGTCACAGTTGTGAAAGGCTTCCTGAGCAAAAAAAAAAAGTGGTTAACTATAAGGAACTAATTGAAGTGATGCTTATAAATAAACAAATAAACTTCTGAGCTCTTGGAACAAGAATGAGTATCAAAATCCACTACTTTTAGACAAATTCCCTGAAAACCTTGATGATGTAAGCAAAGAACAGGGAGGACGTTTCCACCAAGACTCTACAGGAACGGTACCAAGACTGATGGAATACCCATATGATGTCTGTCTACTGCTGGAGCCTTTTGCGTGATTGCATTCAAAAAACTCAAAAAATGGAAGTCATATATCAGATGAAGTAATGTAAAATAACCTGGTCATTTGCAATATTTATTCAACTTTGTTTGATTACCAATTAATAGCCTAAATAACAAAATGAATGTTCTTTTGTTGGAATATTGCACCTGTAATACAATTAGTATCATCATGTACAGACTCGCAGACATGAAAAACACATTTCAGCAATGTCTTAAAATCTAGAGCCAATTAGACAAAACTAATGTTCTCCTTGAATTCAGTGACCCCAACATATCCCAGAAACAATCTCTCCTAATATGCCAAAAAATTTTTATAGGCCAGTATTATCACTCAAGGGTTTAAATTGGTTATTGGTATAAAAAGTAGAACTTGCATTCAGAGTTCAAATTCAAGGCTAGTCTTTTGCATTCACTTTTACACAAATACCCTTGGGGAAGGCCTGAATTCATCTTTTCTCATACCAGCTATGGGCTAAATGCCTGGGCAGGTTGAACTCTTGAATTTAGAAGGATGATTCTGAATTTAGAATGACCCTGAATTCAAGACTGTGGAAGAACAATCAAGAAACAACTACATTATCTTTCTCAGGATGTCATGGGAATTGACATAAAATAAAGGAAAGCAATCTGTGGAGAGTTATGACTGCCTATGAACAGACACGTCATTGAGGGGGAGAGTGATTGTGTTAGATGGCAACCATAGACCAAGGGTTATAAGGCTTGTCATATATAGGTCAATATGGAAGTATAATGAATTTGATTCTCACTGGATGCCCCACTAATGAGGACTTGTTTCAGACTAAGTTCAGTATAACAACTGCTATTAACTCTTTTATCATTCATATATATATATATATATATATATATATATATATATATATATATATCAAAACCGATGCATTCACATAAAATGAGATGAATTGCAGAAAAAGGAAATTGTTGATTTGCCTGGCATTCTTTACAAAAAAATGTGTATGTCCATTAGGTTTCAATAGTTCTAGCAAATTGACATCATAAAGATTGTTTCTCCACTCAAGATCTGATATATGTTTCAACATCATTATCACCATCTGAATCACTTTGTCACTATTAATGTCAGAAATATCAATATACAATTCCTCTTGCATTTCTTCTAGTTTTTTTTTTGTTTTGTTTTTTATTTCCTTAGATTCTAGAATAACCTCAGCTGTATATTACTCAAATGAGTGCTCTGAATAACTAAAGTCCATTTTGTTGTGATGCATGAGTTCTGGCAAAAGAAAAAAAAAAAAAAACATGCATTTTCTTTGCTAACGGAACAAACAAGACATGACAAAAGCAGCATGTGAACAAAGTCTCACTGCGCATGTGACTTGCTGGATTATTTGCGATGATGTCTTCATATATTATGACAGAGTATACATGGGGTCTGGAATGGCTTGTTGAAGACTGAGTCAATGATTACAGGGCAGGTTTGAACATGCTAAGGCTACAGTAGTTGAGCACTCAGTGAGGATCAAATTCACTAGTGATGGTTTGCTCACTGAGAGCTCAACTACTGTAGCCTTGTGCCAGACATAGCTAAGTTTATTACTATTAGAATATAATATGGAGATATTAGCAAGTGAGATTTTGTAGATTACTTTTTGACGCTCGACACTTTCAGCCTTGCACCAGACAATGCTTAGTAAATGAGAAAATAAAAATGGATGTTTATAGTTGAAAGAAGTTGCAGTAAAAGAAGTTTTTCTAAAGTCCTTGATTCAACACAATGCTGTTACTATTTAATGCCTTCCAGGTAGGAACCTAGCTAAATAGATGTAGATATAAAGGGTGTTCCAATAACTTGGACCAATTTTAAATTAGTTCAAGCTATTGGAACATGGGAATGATTTAAACTAGAAGTTATGAATAAAAATGACTGTTATAGATTAGCCTGAGCCTCATCAAACACCAGAATATATAAATGTTAACTTATATGGATCACTCACAAATTTTCAATTAGGAAAGGATTAAAACAAACCTGTTGTTGTTGGTATTCATTTTTAGTTTAGCAGTTACCTGATTTATATATATATATATATATATATATATATATATATATATATATATATATAAATGTAAGATTATTATATAAAAGAAAAAACATATAAATAAAACATTGTGTAGTTGTTTTTACCAATATGGCAACATTTGAATGCTGACCTGAATAAGTAAGACATTTTTTTTCAATTTTTTTTTATAGAAAAAAAAAAATCTTTGTTAGAAATTGAGGAAAAAAAAAAATCCCACACAGGTTTAAAATTTTTTTAAATTTCTTTTTTATATCATTTTTTAACTCGTTTTTAAAGATTAATATGTTTTTTTTTCTATCAACTGTAAACTGTTTCATTTAAAAGGAGATTAATCCAATTATTCTTAAAAAAAAAAAAAAAAAAAATTTCTTTCAGTCCTTACATTCACATTTGCTTCCTGGTGTTACTTTCCATTTGTTGGAGGTGGAAAGTGATACATTTCCACACCCTTAATTCCCACCTCATCTGTAGAAAACAAATAGGGGAGGAAAAAAAAAAAAAAAAATGAAAAAAAAAAAAAAAAAAAAAAAAAAAAAAAAATAAAAAAAAAATGAAAAATACAGTTGCAAAACACAAGGCATGTTTTTTGGGGGTTTTTTACTTTTCATTCTTAAACATTTCTCTTCTTATTCTGTCTTTTCGCAGATTTTTTTTTTCTTCCTTGTTCAACATTTTGCCTCTGGTTTACTGTTTTTTGTTAAATACGACAAAAAGATAAAAATATGTATGTTTATTTGAGAAGATAATGTGACATTCTTGTTCCTGCTAAAAAATAAAAAATAAAAAAAAAATTAAAAAAAATGTTTGAACGTAAACAAAAAAAATAAAAAAAACTCGGAAGAAAAAAATACAAACCAACCTTAAGGGATATCCATATTTTTTTTTCTTTCTTATTTTTTTACAAAAAAAGGAAAGAAATTAACCAATCAATGGATAAAATCAAGAACCTACATATTTTTGCCCCCGTTTTCTAAAATTATTTTTGTTTTCAATATTCGTTTTTCTTTTTCTCACATTAATTAAATCGGGAGCCTTGCCTCTGATGGGGGAAATGACCACTATTGCTCCCCCCACCACCGCCCCCACCACCACGTTCCATTCTGGCCCCATGGCTTGTCTGAAAGTTAGCCCCAGGGGGTCTGAATGGATGTCTGGGACCTCCAAATGTTCGAGGACCTTGTTGTTCTCCCTGATGGTAATCTGTCCGTGACGGTAAGTGATATCCATGGCTACTTGGAGGATGTGGCCCCATAAACTGACCACTCCGGTGAAGTTGAGGATTACTTCCTGGGTAAGTTTGCGGAGAAGGTGGTGGTCCTCCAATTGGCGGAGGCCTGACAGATGAAAGAGGTGGCGGTGGTGGAACTCCCAAGTGAGTGTCCATGGAAACCCCAGCTACTGATGATGATGATGATGATGAGAGTGTGGGGTCAGAGGAGGCAGCTGAGGAGTCTACATAAGTTTTATGTTCATAATACTCATTAGGTGACAGAATGGGGGCCTGCCCAGAGGAGTCTTGTGTGGGCCAGGTTGGCACCAGGTTGTGGGACTGAAGGTTGCTACTACTGTTGCTGCTGCTTTTCTTTAGGGGATCATGCTGAGGAGGAGGCGGAGGAGGTGGAGGTGGCTGTGGGTTATGGTCTGGCATTGGGATGTTCTGTGGGCTTTGCTGCCCTTCCCACTGAGGGTTTGACTGGAGTCTCTCAGGGGCAGCAACATCTACGACAGGCTGAATGTGTGAAGTGCTTGGAACTGAATGAGGTGGAAGGTGAGATGCAGAGAGGTTGGATGTGCCATATGCAGGGGTTTTCTTAGTTGGTATACCAGAAGAGGGCAGCTCTTGAGTGATCACAGGAAGAGGGGAGGCAGCAGCCGGAGGAGTGGGAGCTACAGACTTCACTGGACGGGTTTCTTGAGGTGATGCGGAGGAAACGACTGTGGTGCTGGTGACAATATGTTCAAGATGGCTACCGTGAGGTGGAGGTGGTGGCGGAGGCGGTGGGGGTGGGGGAGGTACTGCAGAGTAGAACGTAATGTTTGCTGCTGCCAACTGGGGATCCTGGGAACGGGCAGAGTCTACAGGGGGCATTTTCATGACCTTGGATGAAGGGTTAGCATCGTTAGCCAACAGATTAGGGCTGCCTGCTGTTGCTGCTGGCAAACCAATTTTTCTGTAAAGATTCTGCCGATCATCTACGTCCTGGGGTGTTTGAATACTAGCAGGTGTCAGGCTGGCAGCAGTTGCGGGAGGGGCTGGCACATTTGAGGCAAGTTTCTCTTGTCCCATTGCATTATTCCAGCTTGGCAAAACAACTCTTAAGTTATTTTGAGATTCATTTGAATTTCCAGATGGAGCAATGAAGGTACCAGGAATTCTTTGACGTGTTGACTCTGACTCAAAATGTGATGGGGACTGACTCATTGAATCGCTGCTCTCAGAGTCCACTGTACCAAAAAAGTCTTTGGCAGTTGGCCGCGGTAAGATGACCTCAATTTTCTGTGGACCAATGGGTGGCTTCCTCATGTCCTGGTCAGTTTGACTGCCTGGTTCAACAGGCTTCCCAGCAACTGGACGTTGATTGAGAACTGTGGATATCGACTGGAAAGATGCTGGCGTACTACCAATATGTTGCGGTGCTGGCGCTGTGTTGCCCCACCCAGGAATAGCACTACCTGTATTATGTGTTGGTTGAGGTGGCAGATTTCTGGGGCCTACTCTGGCGTTATTCTGTGAACGGTAGTCAATGTCCCCCCGACTAGCCCATAGGGGACCTGAAGGAGTACTGGGTTCACTCTCGGATGTGTCTTTTCCTTTGTGATCGTAGATGGCTGGCCAGGAAAGCCCATGCTGCTTACGATGGTCAACATCGCTGGGAAACTCTTCCAAAGAACTTGAGGTCAGAGTAGGAATGGGCTGGGGAGCAGGGGGGACCACAGGAACAGAAGGGGCAACATTATGGGAGAGACTCTTTCGCAAATCCTGATCTTGGCTTGGAAACTGTAAAGACTTGAAGGAATCATCGCCGTCCTTCTTTCCAGATGAGGATTTGTAAGTTTTGGATTCATCATGTGATGAGGACATTGAAATATCTTTCTTGTCAGCAGTATACCTATTAATAGAGTCCATGTATGAACTGCTTGCTCCATAGACCTTCTTCCTCTCGTCAACATCCCCATATTTGTTAGAATCCTCATTTGACATTGTGCCAAACTTGTCACTTTTATCAGAGCTCTTCTTGCTGCTGGATCGGTCATCACTTTTGGATGATGAGGACCGCCGATGTTCTTTTCTGTCCGAAGCTCTGTCCTTAGTCTTCGAAGAGCTGTGATCATAGTCACGATCACGGTCCCTGTCATGTTCTCGGTCTCTGCTACGGTGATCTGAGCTTCCATAATCCTTGCGATAATCCCTGTCTCGCTTGTCAGAATAATCTCTGCTCCTTGAGTGTCGTGAGTGACTGTGACGGTCACTTCGGTCAGAATAGCGGCTACTCTTGGAAGTGCTGCCACTATCTGAATGGTGACCACTGCTGCTACTACTCCTCTTACGGTCAGAGTCACTCCTCCGTCTAGAGTCCTTTGACTGATCGTGTGACAAACGGCTTTTTGAGTCGTGATGGCTCTCCCTACTCTTTGAGGAGGATGATTCATAACGACTGTCTGATCGCCCTTTCCCCAGGTCTTTGCTGCTCGTCTCAGACTTGGTCTTTGTTGAAGAGGATGAAGAGGAGGATTCATAATGGGTATCTGAACGATTCCGGTTACTTTCAACCTGACTATCTGACGGAGTTTTTAAAACAGGGGCTTGTTGCTGCTGCTGCTGCTGCTGTTGCTGCTGCTGTTGTGGGTTTTCAGGACTTAATTTTGAAGCTTCATACGTTGCCTTACTATCGTCTACTTTTGTCTGGCTGCCACCATCTTTGTTACCAACGTTAATACCTTTCCAGTTGCTAATAAAGGAATCTGATCGAAGTCCTCCAGCCAGAAAAGAATCTGTTTTTGCAATTGATGACAAGGCATCGAATTCTGCACGGGAAAGGAATGCGTTTTCTTTGGGGACAGTTGTACGCATTTCTTCCTCATCGTCATCCAAACCAAGCCCTGGAATTTTGGGCTCTGGCAGCAGTGAGTGCATTTTTGGTTTCTCCTCTTCTTTAAATGCAGCATGTGGAACTAGTGGGTGTTTAGGGCCAGTGGAGAAGGCAATTCGGACACTAGACACCTTGCCTGCTTCCGGAGGCTTGTATGCTGAATATGTTGTGGTTGCAGTCTGTTTTGTATCAGTCAATGATGTTCCAGTAGCAGACCCTTCTTTCAGAGGAATGTTTGTGGTTGTTTTATGGCTTTCTGGCAGAGTGATATGTTTGAAGTCTGAAGAGGTTGTAGTGGTTGTCAAAGAGGTTGTATAATTGGCACTTCCAGCTACACTACTTGAGGTACTGCTGCTACTGTTTTTGGTGATGAGGGTGGTAGTCACCATGGCTGATGTTGAAGTGGCTGCAGGAACCTGTGAAGTCAAATTGCTGTTCTGCACTTTGGCCAGGGAAGCCAATGTCTGTGCAATTGTTGACCAGCCAGTCTCTGAAATTGGCGGAAGGTTTGATCCATGCATCAGTGATGACAATGCTTGATCTTTTTTGACCACTGGAAAAGTCAGATTCTTGGAGAGACTACTAGATTCAGGTGCAGCAGTGGTTGTTATGTCTTTGGTACTAGTTGTCATTAGTGAGGCAGATGTTTTGACAGTAAATGATGGATTTGCTAATCTGTTACTAGAGACAACTGTAGATGATTGGGGAAGCTGGATGCTTCCCAGAGTGCTGGGCTGTGTGGTAGTCAGCACATTGGTGGTCACTGAGGGAAGATTAATGGGAAGGACTGTTGAGGTTGTACTGGGAATGGCAGGAGTCAATCCAGTCGCAAGATTTGTAGCCAAGCTTGAAGTCATGCTGACTTTTGATACTTGACTGAACAAGTTCTGGAGGGCAGTGGGCAAGCCTGCTGTAGATGGTTTTGGCAATGGAGCTTCTGTCTTCTTTTCCCCAACACGCTGTGTCAGCTCTGCAAGTAAATCCTTTGTTTCTGGTTTGCTCTGCTGGCCACTGACTGCAGAGATGACGGCCGTCACACCAGGGGATAAAGTAGACATCTTTATTTGATCAAAGATCTGACCCATACTCACAGAAGGCTGGGGTACTCCAGCTGATGTGGAGGTGGCAACGCCTATTCCGGAGGCCTTCTGAGAAGTGGAGACAGCAGTTGTCGCAGATGTTGCTGGCGGGGGTGGGGGCGGTGGAGGCGGCGGGGGTGGAGGGGAATCCTCACTTGCTTCAAAATCACACTCTTCTGGGTCATAGGGCTTTTCATCATCCTGCATGACATAGTCATTGTCATCAGGAATGTCCTCTTTGTTACTCACAGCCACGTTGCTGTTGTTATTGTTGTTGTTGTTACTGTTGTTGCTCGTGGTAACATTGTCACTGTGGGAGCTGAGCAGACTGGCTGGAGCTGGATCATATTGTGTTGGGGAGTAAGGAGCTGCACCTGGAATTACAAACAAAAGATGTAAGCAATAAATTTCATCAGCAAACATAGTGAAAATGCATAAAATCTGATTTCAAAAACAATTGGGTGACATTTTTTTTTTATGTGACATTGTATTGCATAACCAAAAATATTTGTTTGATCTTTTAAATAATTAAAGAAAAAAATTAATTTTTGTCCATCTTGTCATCTTTCAGGCAAATTCTAATACTAGCCTTCCAGATCATTAAAAGAAAAAAAAAGAAGTCTTCCAAGTAATTAATTTTTTTTTTTTTCTTAAAGAGAGTAGGATTACAACACCTTCATTGCCAGGTGCTAGGTGGCATTGTATAAAGTAGTATAAAAGGTAAAAGGCACAAACACTCTTTCTCTTTTCATAGAATGCGATAGTGATAAGATGTTTCTTATTTCTCTTCCAAAGGACATCTTAGTGCCAACAAAACATATTGCATTGCATACTACATGACTCCTCTCAAAAAAGCATCCTGCAACCATAATAACATCTCCATTACAAACTATCATATATATTTTATGAAAAAACATTTGTTTAACTACACACAGAACAATCCTTGAAAGTGAATGGAGCAACACTCCATAGTACTTGGGGAAGAAAAAAAAACAATATAAACTAAAAGTTAATACAAATTTTGGCAAATTTACTGATACAACAAAAGAATTTATTCTGAAATTTGAAAGATTTAATAAAAAATTAATAGACAGAACTTATTCATATTACTTAACAAAACATGTTTGAGAGAATTCTTGCTGCCAAAATACACTTCAACACAAGAAAATATTTGAACCACTGCTTTGTGGAACTGACTCCCACGTGGATGTTTTCCCAATCACAATTTTAACCAGTCCAAATCTAGGGTTAACTGTTATCTATATATCCACATAAATTGTGTATCTGTAACCATCTACTTTGAGTGGCTCTCAGGCTTTGTACTGAGTGAACATCACTGTCAAATATTGGAGCAGTTTGAATCAATTGTGTATTTCTCTGAAGGGAGAGCATCATAGAAGACTCTTTTCAATCCCCACCTCCCATATATCCAACCTCAGAATCACCTTCTGTCGATGAAACATTTGGGATTTTCATATTTTTTTATGAAATGGTAAATAATAAATATTTTAGTACAGTAAGTTCACATAGTTATAAATTTATGTATGAAAAAAATTTTTTTCATATTTATTTCTTTATAAAATGTTAAATGATAAATATTGGTTCCCATATTTTCATAATCCTGTAAACATAAAATTAATCTTGTAAATAAATAATCTAATAGTGTGTGACATTTTTTTTGTTATTAAAACTCTAAACAGCTTTTTAAAACAATAAATATTGCCAAATGAGTCAAAGTAGTATAGCAGCAATGTAAAAAGGATAAAAAAAAATTTTCACCGTTTTTTTTTTTTTTTTTGTGCGGTTAAATGTTAAACTTGGCCCACATTTTATTGTTTCTTATGTTTTTTTTGGTTTTTTTTGGTTTTTTTAAAATCAAACATTTAGTCTGGTACTTTTTCTTAAAATGCAATTTAATCAACAACACAATTAATAAAGTATTTTTTAAAATATTTGATTTGGTTATTCTGAGCATTTTGCCCATAAGATGTCACATAACATTGATTATTCCCATGTCATCATTTATAGAAAAGGCAGATGGAAGCTACATTATGCTGGTGGGAAAGGGACTGAAGACAAGATGCCAGGTCATGACCAATAACATTGCAGTTTTTTTTTGCATTTTCTCAAGAATTTACTAAATACATAGCAGAATCACCAGATCAGATGTGACAGCAATATTTGATGCATGGACAAATTATAAACTTATAAATGTGAAATATAGATTCTGGTGAGAAAAATTGTATAACACGACACAGGAACCCAATTTATTAGTTGCAGACTTAGCAATTGATTCAATATACTCTTTCCACTTCACATCAGCTGAAGACTTTAGTCCGAAAAGCGCAATGAGTCACGTTTGTGGAGGTTAGCATCAGCCATGCTGATGGAATGTAAATAGGGTTCTCTCAGATGATTAAAAGAGAGCAGTTTTGTTCTTGAGGTGTTAAAATTAACATTTGAATTTTATTTTACTAAAAAAAAAATGTTGCATGTTTTTTTTTTTTTTTTTTAAAATTGCATGCTGATCTAACTACAATCACAAATCAATCAAAAGTAACCTTTTTGAGGGAGCTTTGTTAAAAAAAAAAAAAAAAAAAAGAGAGGTAAAGAAAAACTTTTTTTGGTTACCCAATATCACCGTTTTTTCTAAATCTAATAAAAATGAAAATTTCTTATCTGGATGAATCAGTGTTTAATCATATGGACATCATCTTTTAGAAAAATTCAGTCTCTGGGATCAAATTCAGTCGATTTTGATTTTAGAATCTTCCTGCTTTTCTGCAGAATCAGAGTACATGTATTCCACTACATGTCCCAGGGATTGAACTCATGATCACCAGTTAAATTACAACACTTAACCAACATTTATATCCACTAGGCCATTGTTGGATGAAATAACAATCAACTAATACAAGTTATCTCCCCTAGCATTTAGATAGAGAACAGTTTACTCCAAAAGATTGAATAATGGGTTCAGTTCAAAATTCTGAGTACATGACTGAACACAGCAGGCATCTGAAGATAGCCACTAGGTATAATGGCTGAAATGTCCCTATAGCTGCAGCATGATATTAGAATTGCAAACCATCAAAAAAACCATGCACATCATGAGATTGACATAGGGGTCACTCCTGGCTACTAAATGGAGAAGCATATGACCTCTCACCTACAACGGGTAAAATTTTTATTACACGCAATGATATAAACAACCACTTGAGAAAGCAGTAGGGTAGTCTCTCATACATAGCAAACATAATGTAAGGTCCATGTATCAGACCAAAGATTTGGGAGACCGCTTCACACACACTGGTTGAGAGTAACTGAATAAAATGTAATATTAAGTAATGAAAGATTAAAGCTTCATTTGGTCTGCACATGTTTGCATTAAGTGGCACCACGCACTTCATTATATAACAACCACAATGAGGGCAACTGGTTTGAATACATCAGTGTATTATAATAATCCCTCATCTTGGAAATTGAGACTGAATTATAGGCAACAATTAGATACAAAGCAAGCACAAGGAACTTAACATCTTAAGGCAATTAGCTTAACATGATACAAAAATATCTTAAAAGATTAGCATGTTTTCTATATGTATGTTCCATACTCATTTGGGAATTAGCAGCAAAAAGTGGAGGGGGGGCCAAAAACTTACTTAAATCTTCAACTGGTGTGGTATTCACTGGCTCTGAAAGGGCATCCATCTTTCCAAAGGCCTTCACAATGGGGTCGTTAATACGAGAGCCAATTGTATCAGGAGAGTCTGAAGTGGACGAATCCACTGGACTAGGGGATGGCTGTTTAAATCTCTCAGTCTTCACACTGACCACTGGTGATGGGGTATAGAGCACTTCCTTCAGAGCAGGAGGGGTGTTATAATACTTGGTGTCTTTTAGCTCTGGCAATATAGCAGAACTAGTTGGTTGTGTATCAGCTGCAACATGGTCTGTATGGGCAGCCACGGGATATTTAGGAGGTAGAGTAGCTGGTTGGGTAGGATCATATTTGGCAGGCTGTTGAGATGCTGAAGAATCCAGTTTAATGGTTGTTGATGGCAGCATTGGGTCATACTTGAGTCGTTTGGCCTGAGTGTCGTTATCAGTTGCCAGTGAAGCCTGAGAACTGCTTGTCAGCTGTTCAACAGGACGTTTGGTTACTTTTTGACGGACAATTACACCTAGCAACATGTGAGGTCGATTATCTTCCAAACCTGAAGGACAATTAAGGCAAAAGTTAATGAAATGTAATTTAATTACAATAACAAAAAAAGAAGTAAATAGGTAATTAAAAAACAAAAGCAGTAAGAAAAGTAGGCTACTTGTATGATTTCATACCTACACAAACCTTGCTGGGTTATTTAAATGCCAAATTTTGTACTGTATGCAGGAGAAATCCCTCCAACATAATGGTAAGACATTAGTGGCCATGGTGTCTTCATCTATCTAATGTCTTACCATTATGTGGGAGGCATTTCTGCCACACACTGTATATGACATCCAGTAAGGACTGAACTCACTACACGGTAGTAATAGTCAATGAGCCCATGTTAAGGTACCATAGGAAAAGCAGGTTCTATGAGAAAATAAAAAAAGCAGCTTTTAGGGCTAAGATTGAAGAAAAGCAAGATGAGCCAGTTGGTTTTTCAAAGGGGAATTCTGAAATTAATAGACAGCCCAAATAGGCAGAAACAGTTATATGCAGAAGACTGGTAGGCCACTCATCAATTGCATTTTTTTTTTTTTTTTTAAATCAATTCAGCCCAAGCATTTATTCAGTTTGCAATGAACAGCATCCTTAAAATGATAAAATAATTGTCATTCTCATGTTCTTTTTTGAGGATTTTACTGGAAATTTGAAAGGATGATTTTTCAAATTCCCCCAGCTGACAGAGAATAAATAAAATACAGACGAGGCAAAAGTCATGCACCATAGGGATAATTCATTAAAAGTATAATTACACATGAAAATATTATTTATTAGTTATTTAATTGTTATATGTACTGTTCAAAATGTCCTCCTACTTTTTCAAAACATTTCAATACTGTGCCTGCATGATTCATTAGCATGTCAAGTTTACTCTATCATATTATGGTATTTATATTTAATTCTTTAAGTTTCTCAATATTTCTTGGCCACATCTGACAAACAACTAATTTCAAATGGACCCACAGAAAAAACGAAAATCAAAGTATGTGAGGTCTGGTCACCTTGGTGGCCATTTAACTGGACCTAACAAAACAAATTAGATATTTAAAAAATGATTAATTATTTAACTGCTATGGTGTGCGACATTTGCCTCACCAAGTACGTTTAAAAAATTACCTAGTATAAGAATACGTAAATTCTTTGAAACTTACAATTCTTGTTATCAGGTTCAGGTTAATGTTATATTTGTTGTCTGTATATAACATTAATCTGTGATCGCACATATTTTGTTTTTTTTAGATACTGTGCACTTTATTTTCTTTTTTGTCCTCAATTTTTGCTTGGATGAGAGAGAGGACCAATTAACTGGTTTAGTGATAGCTGAATATTTAATTAAGAACCAGCAGTGTGCTTGGTTTCATAGCCCAGACATGTTCTTAGTGCTAAGTAATGCTGATACCAATTATCACCTGTAGGGTTTTTGAAATCAATATACATTAAGTCCAACCAACCATCCCCCTGTAAACAGAAGATGTGGTTAAAGGTAATTATGTTATATTTGTTTATATATAACATTAGTCTGGAGATATTATATATATAGATATATATATATATATATATATATATATAAGAAAATTGCTCAAAACAGTTACAGGTATCTCTCGATTAATGTGTTTTCAATTAGTGCACTAAAATTTTATATACCAAAATTCTATTAGTGAATACATAATACTTGATTAGTGCAGTAAAACATTCTTCAATTTAACCATAGTAATTGAAAATCGATTTTTTTATGGTTACCGATGTACACATTAGCCACACTAATTGAGGGATTCCTGTGCTGTTATTTTTTAAGGAAGGCATTTAACAATGGTAGAGATTTTCCCCAATACAAGCCATTTTGAGCTTTTCAATTGCCACAATTGTAAACAAAAAAAGAAGATAAGTAATTACATTTGTTAGATTATCACTTTTACCAAAAAAGAGTAACATATAGTTACTTGATTTATTGTCCCACTTGGGTATGACAACCTCTCAATGCCTGAATTGAAACGTCTTACCTGGTTCATCAAAAGGAAGCAGCAAGGGGGGTATCTTGCTGTGAGAAGCCAATGGGACAATGTACATGTCCTTTATGTGGCGACTGTTGTTTCCTACTACACCACATCGCCCACGACTATTCAGGTAGGAGTACAGAGTTACATATGCATTCTTCTCATCAAATGACCCAGGTAAAAATCGCAACACGCAGATATCCTGACAAGAAAAAAATTAATTTTTTTAATTTTTTTTTTTTTTTTTAATTAAAATGTCTGACTTGCTCTATTCACAAGAGTAAAAAATGATACATACAAAATAATAAAAAATATTTTTTATTGCAAAGAGAGAAGTGAAAAGAAGTCCTACTAATTAACTCATAGGGTGGAGAAGCAGTGGATTCATACCTTTCTCCAGGTGATTTGCAGGTAAGTGAATATGGTACTAACTATACTTGATATTGCTTCACTTTAGTGATTGTACAAGAGCCAGTGTTGTTTTTTTTTTTTTTTTTTTTAAATCATGATATAGCTTTAAGCTGTACTACATTTGAAAGAGAGAAATAAACTGCTTGGAGACAGATATGAGACTGGTACAGAGGATTAAACTTTATTTCTGTTTGCTCTAGATAAGTGAGAAAATAAATAAAATAAAAAATTATTTAGAAAAAAAAAAAAAAAAAAAAAAATTTGTCAACTGCAATATCACAAAAATAACCTACTTGTGTTTTACCAAAGATCAACAATATTAACTTTGGCATTTGACATGGTCAAACCAACCCCATAAATATCAGTGGTCAAAGTCTCACTGTGTGATTTCCTTGTTATTTGTGAATAAAGCTGGTTAGATGCTAAAGGGTTAAACTGGTTACAATTGCCAGGGGATGGCTTCTAGTAACATCCTCTCCCCACATTTTTGTCAATTCTATTTGTTGAGAATTGTCAATTACACTTAATCATGGCCAATTATTCTACATCACAAATTCTTTGCCTAGATAAAAAGCAAGAAATTAAGTGTCTTGCATTTGAAAATAATTTATAGAGTTATAACAGAAACACATATAAACAAATTTATGCAACAAAGTTAAGAACTAAAACTTCTCCAGACTCTTCTTGTATGAAAATCAATCTTAATGTATTCAAAATACAATGTGACTTTATATGCTTATTGAACACAAGCTGAATGCCAATTCTAATCATCGCTTTTTAAAACAATACACATTGCCGAAGAGTGAAGGTATTTAAAAAAAGAAAAAGGAAAAAGTGTAATGAGAAAAAAATTGTCCTTTTGACACTATGTATTATTGCGGACATGTTTATCCATGTTTGCTATCTTACCTACCAAATGAATAATGTCTACACTTGAAAAGAATTTATTTAAAATTAATATAAAATTTCTATTGTAACCAGTTGAGATAAGGTAAGCTACTGAATAATTGGCATTTACCACACCTGTAGTTACCTCTATTGAAAAATCAAATCATTATAAAAGTAGATTATCAAGGAGAATGTGAGACAAATCAGGAAAACTATGAAAGGATTGTTTAAAGAGAGCAATTCAGCAAAAGTAAAAAGAATAAATCTTTACTTTTAAAACAAAAATGGAGAGGAATAAAAAAAATAAATAAAATGTGTTATTACATTACTAATCACACCAACTGATTGATTTGTGAAATTTGAACAATGTGCACAAACGAAATGTAGTATGGCTATTTGCCACAATCCCTTACGAGCAGTACCTTTTGTGAGCCAACACACTGACTTATAAAAACAATGTTACTTTAAAAGGAGGTACAAACGGGTGTCAGTAGAACTAATTTTTCTTTTTCATGGTCACATCCCTAAGCTTTTTGTGTAAGCATATATATATATATATATATATATATATATATATATATATTATAGGTTCACATATAAAGACAGACAAAACGTAGGGTAATTTGATTTCTTACTCGTGATCCAGTTTGTTTGATCCGAGTTAGATAATCCCAAATCAATTCTGGAGCAATTCGGCCACAAACATGGATAGTATCTTGGAGTTCCTGTAAAGAGACGTAAAATATTAAAAGTTTGACAACATTTTTGAATCAGAAAATAGGTGTATAGTGGATGGAATTAAAACTGATCAACACAATAAATGGGAAAAGAAAAAACATTTCACAAAAATGGCAGGAAGAGAAGTGGAGTAAGTATGAACAGAATTAAACTGCAAGAGTCTATGTGTGTGTGTGTGTGTGTGTGTGTGTATATATATATATATATATATAGTCTGATCAAAAAGTATCAGGACTGTCACTACACTAACAGAACTGAAGTACACAGAGTGAAGCTGTTTGGAATTGAACGCTGTCATGCAGACACACTATGTAACATTCTCCCTCACTTTCGTTGTTTATAGCAGTTCTTGGGAGAAAAGTGTGTAAAGTGTGGTTGTCTCACCACACTACAGAGGTTCCATCAGTGACCATGGCTTGTGCAGCAGCTTTTGGTTAAGAGCAATATTCCCCAAATCCAACAATCATCATATTACCCAGATTTCACCTCTTGTGGCTTTTTGCTTTTCAAAAACCAAATCCCACTTGAAAGGAAGAAGATTTCGAGATGTTGAGGAAAGACGTGTGTGGATTTAATAGGCCGATTAATGAACTTCGACGAGTAAAAAGACAATATTGTAAATAAGACTGATGATATTTATTATATATTAGTAGGCCTTTTGACTAAATCAAAGCATGAAGAGAAAGATTTTAAAGTTGTCATTGTTGGACAAACCTGTGTCCTTTTTCAATGAAATGAGAAATAAACAAAGTAGGACTCACTCTTCTGGGGAATTTTGTTGCTGCTGTTTTTTGTTTCGTTTTTTTTGTATGTTGTATTACTGTAAGAAATTTGATTTTAGCCTAGTAGTTGCCATGATTAGGCTCATGCAGGGTTTGTAAATGGTGGAAACTATTCTCTGAGTAAACCTAAATCCCTGTTTAATCCTTTAATATGTCATTCATTTTGAAAATGTGTTTTAACTCAGATTTACGTCTTTCTTGTTGGTACTTAAATGAAGATTTTATATATATATATATATATATATATATATATATATAAGATTTAAGAAACAGCAGATATTTTTTATATATTGTGCTCAATATTAAAAATAGAGCATTAATAATAATACATGAAAAGATCACTTAACTTTTAAATATCAATTTTATCCCGACTTAGAAAAAATTTCCAGTTTTCAGAGGTTGTGGTTTTAAAACATATTTCCAATTTTTTTCAATTTGTTTTTTACTCCATACAAGCATATTCATGAATTTAACTTTCTTTTACACATGCACGTTCATGAAATTTTGCTTTTGTTTACGTCTTTCATTTTTCAGCTGTAGACTTTTCTTCCAGTTTCAACAAATATTACAATTTAATAATTAATAACATAACTTTGACAAACCATAAAAAAAAAAAAAAATTCAATTCTGAAGAAAAATTTAATTTAAGAAAAAGTTTATAACTGGAAGAAAAATCTACAGCTGAAGAAAATGAAAGACGTAAACAAAAGCAAAATTTCATGAACATGCATGTGTAAAAGAACGTTAAATTCATGAATGCGTTCGTGTACAAAACAGTAAAAAAAGTGGATTGAATAAAATGTGGAACATATTGCAAGATTTAAAAAAGCTGGAAATAGTGTTTAAAATCACAACCCCTGATGACTGGAAATTTTGCCAAGAAACTTTGAAGTCAGGATAAAATTGATGTGTAAAAGTTAAGTAATCTTTTCACATAAGGTAAAAAAGAATAGAATGAGAAAAGAAAAAGAAAAGAGAACCCAAGGAGAACTTGTATACCCAGGCATCTAAGTCTCTAGCCTAATGATAAAAAAGAGCATTTATTTTACACAATATTTGATTTTTCAATATAATTTCCTTCCTTGCCAATGCATTTAATCCAGTGATTTGAACATTATACAACAAAAAAAATTCCAGATCAAATTCAGCCAATAATGTCAATAAATCTATGAACTTATTGATCCATCCTCATACATAGGGAAAACAAAAAACGAGAGTTTATGTAAAGAAGACTTTATGGGAGAGAATGGATGATCAATGAAAGTAGCAGTCAGAGAGAGAGAGAGAGAGAGTTGTACAGTTAATAAGAGAAAGATCACATAATACAGAAATGATTGATAAAAAAAACTGACCAGATGCTCAGTGGGTCCAGACATACGATAGGCGGTTGTCATAAACTTAACCAGATCCTGCATGTGGATAAAACCTTTCCAAACTAGTGGACTAGATGGAGAGAATTTCACTTTTTTCTCAAGTCCAGACTGTAGCACTGAATCAGGAGACCTGATAAAGAACAAAATATAAAGAAAGAATATTGTTATGTTCAATAACATAAAATAAAAATTAGCAACTATTTTATAATTTCATATCATTACATTTCATATCAACAGTAATAGTCTTAATTTAGCAGTAAATTGTAGTCATATTAAAAACAAAAAAAATCAACTTGCTTTCATTTTTATTTCTTTTTGGTGCATTAATGGTTGTCAAGATAGATGGCAATTGATGTTGCATTTAAATTTTTGAACATTGTAGTTATCAGGAAAGCAAGTAAATGGAAGGGAATTCCACAGGCGGGAAGTGCGAGAAAAGAAACTGTTGGAGTAGAAGTGGCAGTTGCATTTAACTATTACAACAGTAAGGGACCTAGATGGCAATCTAGTAGCATGCTTAAATTCATGTCATCAGAGCACCAGGGAGAAGGCTCATCACAGCAGCTACCATGGAAATATTGGTATCTCTTTTCTATTCTTTCCTTTTTTCTTTTGATTACCATATCTTTATTATTCTTTCTTTCATGTACATTTAGTTCCAGATTTACATGTGAACATGTAAATATTTGTAGAAAAGACAGAGGGAAGCAATACCATGTTGGTGAGAAAGTGACTGAAGTCAAGATGCCAAATCAGGATTGATTACATTAAAGAACCTTCTTTGAATTTTGTGAAGATATTCAGGATGAATAGGAGAACTAGATCAGATATGGCAGCAATATTCAATATGTGGGCGAATGGTAGATTTGGCATAACACAGTGACCAAACTTTCCTTACAGTAGATGCAACAATTGATTCAATGTAGTCACTCCACTTCAAGTCATGAAGCCAAGAAGGTGCAGTGTGTTGCTCTCCAGGAGTCTAGTATCAGCGATGCTGAATGCAGGCAGAGAAGTTTCTCTATGGTGGTTAAATGAGAGCAATTTTGTTTTGGGAGCAGTAAAATTTACAAGCCATTTCCTGCCCCAGTTAATCACCTATTGAATTTTCTTTTCAAGGTACACTAACATGTAGGCAGCACATCCAGTTTATTCAATCAGCAGTTTTCTGTTATAAAAAACAGAATGAATCTGCTTTGGCTTTTCTTTGTATCATTGAACCAATGGCATTGGAAGGCACATGCCCTCAGCCTCTCTAAAGGTAACTAGATTTCTTCTGGACAAACCCATAGCTGATAGAAGAGGTGGATTCATACCTTTCCCCAAATGTATTTGTGTGTAAGTGAATATAATGAATACAAGTGGAATCAAAACTTGGCTCTCCAATTTCCAATTGAGATGTTATCTATTACACCACCTGCACATCCATGCTTACAGCACCTGGTATTCCCAAGCAGTCACACATCTAGGTATTGACCAGGCTTGATGCTGCTTAACTTTGGTGGTCATACAAGAACCGTTGTTTTAATGTGTAAGGTAATATGACAAAGGAACACTATCAAATATCCATCTTTTTGTTGTTTTTCTAAAATCTTAATCTTTACTAGACTGAAGATTAATAATATTTTGAAAAAAATATTGCAAGTAATATTAATATTTAAATCAGAGAAAAGCAAATCAGGTTTTTATTATTCTGATACTTTTTAAGACATGGTATTCAAAGTACACCAAGTGTTTTTATTGAGACACCATCTTTCAGAAGTTAGCCATTCAAGGATTGAGACTATATATATATATATATATATATATATATATATATATATAGAGAGAGAGAGAGAATAATGGTATCCAAAATTTACAGGAACCGGTTCTATAAAAGCAGGTCATCTTTAGGAACCTATTCTACTTATTTGCTTTCAAATCTGACTTTATAATATCAAAAGGAATTAAACTAGGTAACTCCACGAAATTGCTAAAAAAGAGCATAGCTTGATGAAAAAAGACGCCAAAACTTGCGAAAACTAAATTTTATTGTCTAAATGCTTATATTATTATTAAGAGGAAAGACCAAAGTTTTTTTTTAATTATTTTTAAAAAATTTTCCTTCTTTTTAGAACATTCTAAATTTTGATTAAAAAAACCTTTTTTCTATTTGTATCAGCGAACTAGTAAATAACATAGACAATTTTAGCACGTTTTTTGGTATGACACACATTAATTTGAAAAAAATCGTGCAAAAATAGAAATAATTATCGGATGTTAATGAAACTTTCAGAAACTATTCACAGATGATCGAAATTATTATAAATATGTTTTTTTTTTTATGAAAGTCATGGTAGAAATATTTTTTTTAAATATTTATTACCCCCCCATAACTAATTTTATGAAAACGCTAGAAATTTGATCGCATCGGTTTTAGTGATTACAACAATTAAAAGCACAGGGCTTTGAGGAATGCAAATCATGTTTTTTTTTTTTTTTAATTGGATACACAGTACCTGAAAATCAGCTCTGAATTGTAACATACAAAACTCAATAAAACAAATATATTATTTAATTTCAAATGCTTTTATTTGCTTTTAATTTCAAATGGTTTTATTTGCTTTTAGTTGTTTTTATGAATATGGACAATATTTTCTGAAAGCAAAAATATTTTTTCGATGAAAATGAATTTTAATACAATTATTTGTTATTTCATTAATTATAATAGATTTTACATTTAAGTTGTTAAAATATTATAAATTAGTTAAAAGTCAAGATCGGCTTTCATAAGTGTCCTTATGAGATAGATCTTTTTTAGCGCGTTGTAAATTGTATCATTTTGACTAATCAGAAGATACCCAGTAATTAAGAAATGTAATTTTGTGCTTATAATCGAGCTGTAATTATAAAATAATGAAGACCAACCAGAATATAATTAAGTTGCGTTATTTGAGTTAAGCATTGTTCTCCGCTGTTAAGGCCTTTACTTTTTATGAAACACATGTGGAGAAGTTAATTTGATTTTTCAATTTCAACTGAGAAGGGTACCTACAAGTATCAGTATCATCTTATGAAATTTATATGATCTTATTTTTATATTAATCTCAGTTACGACATTTTTCCATAAATGAAATATCAAAATTAATAATAAAATGAATGCAAATACAAATAACAGTAGAATGTAATAAATGTACATAAAATTATACTATTTTATGTACAATTCTGATAAAATTTCATAAGAACGGGGTAAATAATTTGTTCACGTAAACGTAAATTATTTCACTTTTCTCCTTCCGTAGAACAAATTAGCCTCATGGAATTCGTAAATATATCATTCATCACATATCAAGAGACGCGAAAGTTTATGACCTGCTTTGTTTTATTTTCAAATTACATCTTTTTTTTTGGCTAAAAGCTAAGTTAAGTTTGGTTCAAAATATTTTAAATAAACATTATAATTTCTGATTTTCTTAAAATAAGTTTTGAAAAAATGATAACTGATATTTAAAAAAATTTCAAAGTCAGATTTTCAGTTTTTTTTTAAAATGGAAAAAAATGGTCAATTTTGCTGACTCAAAAAAAAACTAGATTTTTAACGAAAATTTCGGACCTGCAAGGAACGATTAAAAAAATGGAAAAAAATACCCCAAAAATACTTTGACCTTTCCTCTTAATAATAACAAACATTTAGACAATAAAATTTTGTTTTTGTCAAGTTTGGCGTCTTTTTCATCATGCTATGCTCTTTTTTTAGCGATCTCGTGGAGGTACCTAAATTAAACCATTTTGATAATAGAAAACATTTATTTATTAAGATATTTCCAGACTGAAATTCTGTTCTCAGCATATTTCGGTTCAGAAGTATATTGCTTTTTGACTCTAATGTCATCAGTTGTGTTGTGGTTTTTTAACCACATTCAAACTGAATTGTTGCAGTCCCAATGATCTCTATTTTGTTCTACACAGCTACCATTATCTGTGGCTTTCTTTTACTTTTTCTTTTCTTCCCCACTGACTGCTGTTTATTATTGTGGTAGAGTGTGTGCATGTGCATGTTTGTGTGTGTGTGTCTATTAGAGCTTCACTAGGTGCGCATGCAAGTGTAGCATAACTAACATTTTGCCTAGACTACTGGCTATAAATATATAAGATTATTTTCAGATAATCCAACAAAAGGCTTGCTAAACTTTTATAATTTTAAGAAATGATTTGCAACCACTGTGTGTGTATATATATGAAGAAATATAGTTTTAAGGTGTGCTATATTTATGGGATAAAGTGCACAATGTCAGAGATAGAGTGTATGTAAATATAAAAGTGAACATTGAAGTCAACACATGAAACAGCCTGCTGCCTCTGAGTGTTAACTTCAATGTTCACTTTTGTGTGTGTGTGTGTGTGCGATGGCTCCTATATGAAGCTCATCTGCCCTTTATCTTAGCAGTCTTATTTACCAAGAAATTCATATTTCTAGTTTTCAAATGATCAATTAACAAGATTGCACAATAAGAAAAATCAGACATGGAAAAATCAATGTAAACTGGATCCCTTCTTGAATTTCTTCAATTGTGTGATTTTTGTTTTGTAGGAAGCGTGACTCATCTTGCAGCATCAGCTCTCTTGATCATCTCTTTACATTTGTACAGATCGTTGATTTTACCATACCAAAGTGAGTAGCAAGATCAGAGACACAAACTATTTCCATGTTTGGCTATGACTTCTTTCTTCAACATGATTGTGATTTGTTTCACTCTACTGTTTATTATCATCTTTCTTTGGCCCCATGATGTCTTATTTAATGATTTATTTTTAAAAAAACCCAAAAAAACAAACAAAAAAAAAAAAACCCCAATGAAATTCCAGAGAAGGCAAAGTGAATTTGAGCAAAGATTTGGATTGACTGAAAAATACACTGCAACTGATGCTCTCCTGCTAATATCCCAGCTTTTTGCTTCACATTGTCATTGGCATGAGTGTTTGTCATCTGAGACATTTTTTGCTTATAAAATTTGTTTGTGACCCGAGGTTCCACTGTATTTATATTCAAGTGGGAATTAAAAAAAAAAAAGAAAAAAAAACTAAATGATCTCACCTTACGGTAACATTGCGAGAATTTGAAGTCTTTATAGCACTAGGTAAAGGAGATCCAGGAGAAGCTTTGATTTCATTGGCTGTTGCTTCTACTTGTTGGGTCACAGCACGGATTGATTCAATAACATTCTTCACCTCTTCATCCTTCAACAGGTCTGCTTCACTTTTGCTAGTCACCTGAGGAGGTAACTTTTCAGACTTGGGAGGAGCCGATTTGCTTTTAGTTTGGTCAGATTGCCCGGCAGGTGCAACCTCTTTCTTAGATTTCTTCACTGGGGGTTCTTCTGATGGAGGAGCCATTTTGCCTGTGCAGATTTTGCAGTTCAAATCAAATAAGTGTGTTCGGTGGCTTTCTGTTGTGTCATTCACAATACCACCAATAATATCAACTTTTAGATCAATTCGTGTCTTTTCTGCTGGTACTGGCTTGGCCTGTAACAAAAATAAATAAATAAAAAATAAACTTGTTTTTATTTCATCAATGTGTCGTTGACAAATGCCAAAATGAGAAAGAGAAGGAGAGAGATGAAAAGTTTTAAATATGATTTAAGCGAAACAATAATAGGTTAAAAATGGGAGTTTTGAAGTATCTACTCCCATAGTCAATTGAAATGACTTAAATGACATTTGAAATCTGAAGAGAAGGAGAAAAACTATATATTTCCTTTTGTACAACAAAGATGTTTCCACTGAATTATTTATTGTTTCAAGGAATTTTTACACACCCCACCCCAATAATCAATAGAATGCTGATATTACAATATTGTCAATTTTATGTTTCTATAGCTTTGAAAATTATTAGCCAAAACTCTGGTTTTCATCTAGACAAAGAAAAAAAAAGCATGTGAACTTTGATAGAAGAGTATTAGTTAGTGATCAAGACCCTCCCAAGACTTACAAATTATATATATATATATATATATATATATATATATATATACACACACACACAGAGAGTACTTATTAGAAAATGCTTAATATCTGTGATAGAGTTAACATATTCATTTGTATGGATACGAGTTTATGATCCTGGGTTTCACACTTTTGCAATCATCAGGTTTGTCTGAGATATATCAGCATAATTTTAATTATATCTTCAGGCCGACATATTGCATTCAAGCATGAAACCGATTGTTGATCTGAGTGCACATTTTTACATACACGCTATCCCGGATATTGAGCACTTTTACCCATAAATACAGCATACCTTAAAACTAAATTTTATCACATCCAAAGGTCTACTACTGAATTTTCCCATTGTTTTTCGATGTATGATGGTACAGCAACACAATTCTTAGACCTAAAACCAGCCAGACTATCCACATATATCATTTGATTATAGTGGTAAAGGCTAGTGTAGAACCAACCATACGTTTTGGAAAAGCCAAATACAGAAAAACTGTACCCCAAATGACCCGCCTCAGGTTTTGAATTCAGATTTGTCTTTCTCATAGACTGGTCACCACTCAAGGATATAGGACCCAGTCTGGCCATAGCTGGTGGGTTAAAAAGAAGAGATGGATTCATACAGGTTATTTGCATGTAAATCAATGTAATGAACTTGACTGGAATTCTAACTCGGCTCTCCAATTCCTCAATCAGAACCAATACCATTAATTACAATAACCAATGTGCCTTCATATTAAAAAGAGCACTTCCAGGTTAATAAAAAAAAATCTCCTGATATTCATTTGGGTTGAAAGGATTTGAGTGTACTTGGCATATTTATGCTAGTAAACTTGAACATTTGACAGCTGAGCATAATAAAAATCATCTATGTGTAACATGAAAAGTCCTCCAGAGTTTAAAGAAGACCAAATGAATTATGAAACCTGGAGGAAAGATTTGAAATTATGGACACTATATACAGATTTGCCAAGAGAAAAATGGGCCATTGCAAGATTGGCATCATGTGACTTCTCTATATGAGAAACAGGTTGCCTGTAGGCTGCTGAAGAGCTGCAATCCAAGTGAAATACACTTCAATAAACCTTATTGACAATACCAGACATGACATATGATAGCAGGAGTCAAACATTGAAGAAACTATTTACAAAGAACAATGGGGTAGTGGTTGCTTCTGGAAGTGATTGTCCCAAAACTTCAGTGAAGAATAAGTCAAATACAGAGTCTGAAGCTTTTTGCAACAGACAAAACTATGGGCCATACAAGCCAAGTGGTAGTTATAGAGATTACTGAAGAAAATTAATCTATTCGGTGCTGAGGGCAGGATTATAAATGTGTTATTTGCAGATCTTGCAAATATTGGGCTTGTAGTTGTCCTCATGCCAATCTGAGTAAAGCTGAGGAGGTGAAGATTTTGTTAATGGCCTCAGAAGAACCACCAAATAAAGTCATGAACTCTTTAACAGCAGTGGCTAGTGGTTTTCTTCTTATTCACCTGGGTTGCTTGAAAACTGAGTGTGTACAAGCATGGCTTACCACTTTTTAGTTACCCTTGATGAAAAAACAAAAAAAATATCTGATACTATCTTTCAGCGTGAAACAGATTATTGAGGAAAATAATTGCAATGTAGAGATAGTTTTGACCTGCACAATAGATCAAATTCTTTACATAATTTCAGTGGGTTTTCACTGAATCAATTAGTTTTGGTAGAAAAAAAAATCCAACTTTGTCCAACCACTGATATTAGAACAAAAAAAAACAAATTCTCAAGTCATAGCTGAAAACCTAAATACCCAAGGCAAAAGGAGCTTATAAAAAAAAAAAAAACAAACAAATTCTCAAGTCATAGCTGAAAACCTAAATGCCCAAGGCAAAAGGAGCTTATAAAAAAACAAAAAAACAAACAAATTCTCAAGTCATAGTTGAAAACCTAAATGCCCAAGTCAAAATGAGATTAAAAAAATGAAAACCTAGTACATTATAAAAGAAATGAAAATGATAGGAGTTGTAATTGGGTATGATGAGAAACAAATACTAGTCAGGCATTGTAGTACCTATTATAGAGTTCAAATGCCAGAGATGGGTAGTCAAGGAAAAAGTGAATGCTCAACTAGTAAGTAGCAAGAGGTTTCCAAAGAAGATGGCAGAAGATGCTACTATTAGTTCAAAAGATCCTTTAAGACTTGCACCATCTCTGGTGTCCACTTTTTGGTTGGAAATTTAATTTGCTGGATGCCAATGAAGGGGATGCAATTAATAGAGAAATCCATTTAAAGCCACCAAAAGAATTCTTCAGGGGACAGTTATGGCTATTGAAGAAAACAGCATATGGCTTGGGTGATACAGCAAGAGCATGGCGTCTTAGATTAAAGGAAGTATTGCTGGGTGTGGGAATGAAGATGTCAAAGCTGCACCCAGAATTCTTTTACATTAATGATGCTGGTGAGCTATCTGAATTATATTCAACTGTCTTGATATTTTTGGATCAGTAACAGAGAGTTACAAGCTCATGGTTATGGAATCGATCAGAGAATGGTTTTCCATTAGCTCTCATAGCAATGACTCAAATATTTTGATTTGAATTTGTACAGAAGAAGAATTGGATTGAAATTAACAAACTAGACTACATAGTCTAGAAACAAGAAATATAATTCCAAGAAAAATAGTGATAAAGTAAATGAAGAAGAATTAAAGAAACATTTTTTTTTAATCATTTCTCCCCAAGTAAGGCAACAAAGCCACTAAGATGCAAAGCGCTACTGAGTGTGAGAGGAAAAAATATTATTAAGGAGGGAGGACAATAAAAAAAAAAACAGGAATTAAGAAGACAAGATAATGATTGACACTTTTGAAGATCAAAATTGACTGAGAACCAAGAAGCCAGAAGAGAATTTCACAATTGAGAATGCAAGAGAAGAAACTATCAGCATAGAGCTTACAGCTTCATCTATAGCCATTGCAACTGTAAAATGATGAAACCTTGTCGCTAATCTAGTACTGTGCTTAAATTCATAAAGACTAGGTACAATAGCGACAAGTTCCTCATGAAACTATTTATAGAAAAGACAGAGAAGCTACACTATAGTGGTGAGAAAGTGACTGCTGAAGTTGAGATGCCAGGTCAGGAACAATAACATTGCAGTCTCTTATTGGTGAACTGAACTCAGTGGTCACAAACATGCCCAGATGTGTCTTCTGATTTGTGCAAACTAAGCAGAGCAACTAATGAAGCAAAAATTGAACACAAACAGAACAAATAAAATAGTAAGGGAAATAAAGAAAAGGGAAATCTACTTAAAGTATTATTTTCCCTTTGGCAACATAAAAGAATATTTGATTGGGCAAATGCCAACCTTCATGCCCCCCCAAAAAAAAAAAACAGCAACAAACGAGTGGCAAAAGGATGGTTTTCTCATGACATCACTATTATTTTAACTACCTTCACTTTTTGGCAATGTTTATCATTTAAAAAAAGTGGTGATTAGAATTTTAATAAAACCTAAACATATGTTTTTTTGTTCTTGAAAATTTACAACAAAAATATTAATCACTATTTATTTATTAGCTTGATTATCTACAAGAATAATTTTATATTTTTCAACATTCTAAAATACTAGTACAATTAAAACTAGCGCAATACAATATTTATCATTTACCACTTTCTGAAGAAATAAATATGAAAACAATTTTTATTCATAAATTTATAAACATTTATTAAAATATGTGAACCAACTATAATGAAATCCTTATTTACTATTTCATAAAAATCAAATGAACTGGCAATTAGCCAATGTTTTGCCAACAATTTCAAGAAACAATCTAAGTGTTTGTTATTTTTGTTGCCATTTCTCAAGAACAAAAAAAATATATTAATTCACTTTCATGTGTTTAGGATTTATTAAAATTCTAATCACTTTTTAAAACAATAAATATTCCCAAGGAGTGAAGGTAGTTAAAATAAGTGGTGTCAAGGGGAAAACTGTTCTTTTGACACATCATTTTTTTTTGCAGGCATGAAAGTCCATGTTTGCCAGTGATTGAATGCTTTATTTGGTAATTTGAAAGGAGGAATGTTCCACGGATGCTATGTTATCTTCCTAATTAACAATGAAAGAAGATGTTTGTTGATCTGTCTATCAAAAGGAGTTCAAGTTATGAAATCTGCTATAACTTTAACCCTGTTTGATGCTGCTGAGGCAAGGATGCCTCAGGGCTATTTTGAAAGAAGTATTATAAAGCCCTTGTTGTGTCTGTGTACTCGACAAGATTGGTATGAGGTAAGTCTGGATGGTAATGGTAATATTAGCAGATTCTTTATAAGGAAACATTCGGCATTCATTGACCAAGCAGCTAGTATGGCTGTCAGTTGAAATTTATGAAATCTTTTTCTTTAAATAAGTTTTCAAGAAAATAAGTTTCTCAAGTTTAGTAGCTGTTATTGCTCTTTCCAGTATGGATGGGAGTTTTACTTCCTAACCTTTTGTTTGCAGTAGTGTGGAACATCAGACTCCTAATTATGTCATTATTTTCTCTTTGAATTACATGTGATATAAATTTTAGCTGCTGCTGCAGCCATTGAAGAATCCAAGTGATGTACTTTCAGTTAATTGGTACAGTTCTTTGTGATTCTGTAGTACCAGTTCACAATGTTCAAAGAATGGTCTTTACCAAGGTTTCGCTCACTCAAAGCCATTTTTAAGCATTGATCTTAGTAAGCAGTTGTATACAGCTGACAGTTTATATATTTCTGAACGGGTTTGATGCCATACATGACATCCATATGAAAGCCTTGATCAGATAAGGCTATTTAATGATGTGACTCGAGTTTTCAGGTTAATGTTTTCATTTTGTAAACAATGAGCACCAGTTCGCTACCTCTAGTACAGCCTATTCTATGTTCAATTTCCTTTTCTGCTATACTAATAGCATAACTAATAGTTATAACTGATCCATACACTGACATATTATGTTCTCTACTTCTTATAGATCATAAATTTGAAAGCTTATTAAAATCTGACAACCGTGAATATTTTTAAAATAATTTTTTAATATTCCAAAATTGTATTTAAAATCGTCTCCAACGAAAGTATGGATGCACAACTTTGAAATAACGTCACGTGAGGTAGAGTTGTTTCCCTAGATAGAAGCAAGTTTTTTTTACTTCAGAAATTACTTTGCATTCATTCAGTTAACAACAAAGCAAAATTTGAAATCGATTGCATAGCATTTCAATATTAATTTTGTTAATAAATAAAATATGTATAACTCAATTAAAAAAATGTTGTTACCGTTTCATTTTTACTTGTAAAATTTGATTTTTTCTTTTCACAATTTAAATGTTATTTTCAGTGCAGAAATTTTTCTTCAAACGTAAGGTTAAAAAAAAAAAAAAAAAAAAAAATTGAAAGTTATTTTTTTTTTTTTACTAACCAGGTTCACTTAAAATTAGAACAATTACATCACTTCTGCACTACCATACGATAAATTCCCTTGATGTAAGTTGTCAATATATTGACACCCATCAATTAACACCCTTCAATCACGCACTTATGAAAGTACCACGGTTGGAAATATCTCTATTAAAAAATTTTCTGCTAAAAAAAAGTAAGTAATGTTTCTTTCAAATTACATTAAGTATACTTTAATCATTCTAAATTTCCTAAGATAACAAAAAAAAAAAAAGGTGTAATTGAATTTTAATTGATTTTTTGAACTAATTTTGATTTTTGTTTACAAATTCGCCAGAAATGGCCGATAAATCAATTTACTAGTTTTTTTTATTCAAGAAAAACGAATTCTTTAAAAAATTTTAAAAAATTTATAGGAAGGATTAAAAATCTGAAAAAATATTCAAAAAATACTTTGGTCTTCCCTCTTTAATTTTAACAAACATTTACACGTTAAAATTTTTTTTATCGATTTGGGGACCTTTTTTCTCCAGAGTATACCACTTGTTTAGCGTTACCAGGGACAAGCCTAAACTAATTCCTGAAATTTACGCGTTTTATAAGCATATTCATTATTAAAATTACTATGGTAACGGCTAGAGCAATTATTTAAAGAAAAGGGGTGTAAGGGTTAATAGTTTGTATCAATATCTCAGTTACATTGAAAGAGGTCAAGTCAGGGTAAGGTTGGGGTATCTAAATTCAAAGCAGAAGATCACATCGTCTAGTCTGGTTAAGTGTCTATGGAGATTTATTTATTTTTTTATTTTATTTTTTATATTTTTCTGAAAGGGTTTTGTGTATATAAAAAAACTGTTATAATTCGCTCACATTTGTTTTTTTGACGACTTCATAAAGTTTTTTTTTTTTTTTATTTGGTAGGGCATTTAAACTTTTTATTTAGAGTATGGAGTTTAAAATTTGTATTTATTATTTTATTGTTTGTTTTTTATACTAATTATTCAATGCGAAAATTTGATGATGTCGGTAAAAACAAAAACATTAACTCCTGTCTATTGTTTAATAAATTTTTATTATTTAGAAACTTGATAATGTGTAGTTTTTCATGTAGGCATAAAGGGCATGGGTCATCCCAAGTTTTACAAGTTCTTGTTTTGTTCATAATTTTTCCATTTTACTTTTGGTGTTTTATTCATTTCCTTCAAATGCCAAAAATATTTAGATAGAGATGTCTGATTTCTTTTATTAATATTGTTGAAGAAGCACTTATGCTGCCTCCATCTGGTTTTAAATTCATTCTTTGCAGACCCAATGTATATCATATTATTATTAGGACTCAATGGATGAGATAGTACATTGTAATATCACAGATTTTATGCGGCATATATTTTCCAATGGGCAGTCTTCTGGGTTTTTACAATCACATAATTTTTCACTATTTTTGTCTAATTTAAGTGTAGGGTTTTCATTAATACTATTCTGGCATGGGGGTTTATTCAGGATTTTATTATTGTGTTTTTTTTATTATACTTTCTAGGTTTTCAGTGCAACTGTAACTTAATTTTTAGGGTGTTTTTATTAAATATTTTACTAAGTCTACTATTAGTAGGAAAGTGTTTTTTTTTTAAAGCTAGAATTTTTGTCCTAGCTTAATACTAACTCATTTGGTTGAACGGAGGGTATACCAAATGATTTTTCTTTCCTGTTTTTTTCTGGTTAGTACAATTGTTTCTATAATTGATGTTAGCATTTTTGTATCCACTATTTTTTAGGGCTGCGTTATAAAAATTACTGTGTTGTTGGAATATTTCTTTATTAGCGGAGTTAATGCTGATTCAATTCTCTATTGATGAGGGTATATGTTTAATTATGGATGGAGGGTGGTTTGACTTAGGGTGTACATACAAGGGGCTAGTATTAGGTTTTCTATAAGGTAGGTATGTGTTGTTTGTTAAATCTAGAGTTACGTCGAGGAAGTTTAACCTTTTTAATTTAGTACAGACTGTTGTTTTTAAATTTAGATTTCTAAATTCACTATATATAATCTTTCTAATTTTCTCTATTTTAAAATTAATGGAACTCCTCACTACCATGAGCCAGTCATCTCCATACAGCCCGATGTCCTTAATATCTAATTCACTGTGCGCAGTCAGATTGTACAGTATTAAAAGAACAACAAGGTCAGAGGACTCTACAGAGTCTAAAGATCCCATAGTGATATCAAAATGGTCATTATTGTTTTTAATCCATTGGTTCCCAAATTAAGGTTAGAAAGAATGACTGAACCTTTATTTTAAAATAACTACTTTAAAAAATATGGAAAAAAGTAAATTTTTAGATTTCTCTAACATACGGAATTATTTTGTTAAACTTTTTTAAAAAACAGAGGAATTAATTAGAAAGAACGAGATGGAAAATTATTCTTCTCCTTTCAAAGGAATAACTCAACAAATAAAGAAATCACAAAGTTTACTTTAAAAGTAAAAAGTTACACCATTTCAAAAAAGCTATATGAATTTGAAAAAGACCTACTCAACATTATCAACAACATCTCCTTTCAAAAAAGAAAAATATACCCAAAACATCTAGACCAAATAGTTAAAAGCATAAATGACTGTGAAAAAAATACTAGTTAGGTCTGACAAAACTCAGCAAATTCTATAAATTGACAGCAGATGACTACAACAACTTAATTAAAAAAAAAATATAACCAGGACTTATAAAAAAATGCTTACAACAACATAAATATGGTTGATAGCATTAACAGAGCTAGTAAAAAATTACTGATAAATTAAAATTAGCGATAGAGTAGGCAAACTTGCTTAAAAAGAATGTTACATAACTCTTATATATTTACCACAAACAAGATATATATATATATATATATATATATATATATATATATATATATATATATATATATATATATTTTAAAAGTAAAATTCCATTATGTGTACAGAAATTTTTATGTTTCAAAACAAAGTTGTAAATTTAATTATACAAATTAAACTTAAAATCCAGAGTTTCATTCCATTGTCAAGCAATGAAAGGAATAAAATTTCCAAGAAATTTACTTAATTTATAAGCACAGACAACCTTAATATTTTAAGTTGTTACGGTTAAGGAAAATTCAATCTATTTTGATTAGGGATGGTTGGGTTTTAATTTCCCTAGACAACTTCTGTATCAAATATATGTCACTTACAAAGGTTAAGTTTAGGTAGGTGTAGGGGTGCCTGCTCACAAACAGACATCCATTATTCAGCGTGTCATCTGGGTTTTCAATGACAAAAAAATTTTGGCATTTTTATTTAACTGCTTAATTCATATTTCTATACACAAAGATTTTCTAAAAGAGTCATTTAAATATGAGTAAGTCATATTTTTAATATTTAAATTTTTATTCCTACAGATTTAAAGTAAGATTCCTCCTTCTAATAATAGACTATATGATATTTTTACAAATAAATATATTATAATTTAATTTTGTATTTAAAATAGTTATTAATTGATAATCAAGTATAAATATGTATGTTTCATCTCCCTTTTTTTATTTATTTATTTTTTTTTTTGCCAAAATTAATTATTTAAGGGAAATAAAATATTAAAAATATGACTTGCTCATATTTAAATGACCCTGCACTTATAAATTAAGTAAATTTCTTAGAAAGTTATTTCTAGCATCTCTTGACAATGGAACGAAACTCTGGATTTTAAGTTTAATTTGTATAATTAAATTTACAACTTTAGTTTCAGTTTTGAAACATACAAATTTCTGTGTTGCATTGGAATGATATTTTTAAATAAGAAAATAATTATATTATGATCTACTGTTTGTACCAAGCACTTTTTTTTTTAAATAAAAATAATTGCTAAGAACACCGGATTATAGATCTTGCTGTTCTTTCTTATTATTTTAATATATTTATCTTCATTCAATCATGTCTGCTTGTATAATCTAGATATATTATGTCTGTTTTTATTTTAATCCTCTCAGATTTATGAATCAATCTCATAGTGTTGCTATTAAACTGATTAAGAATGATACCATAGTTTTGGTTAATTCTTTTATTTTCCTAAGTACTTTCAATCTCATCAAGTATACGCAAAGTTAACGAAGTGAGGAAGTGAGGTGGGAGAGAGGATATGAGTGTGTCATATGTATCATTTTAGTTTCCTATTTTAACCCCAGTGTGTCGGCTGGATGTTGCTCAAATCTAACGCGCGTCTCGTCTCTAGATAAAGGTGGTTAAGGGGTGAGCGATAAGGACTACATTAAGGAAGACGTTACAATAACCCCAATAAATTACAATTTACAGGTTTCATTCAAATTCTTAGACGCTGTCAGTTCAAATTACTTTAACGTGCATATTTGGGAGGTTAAGGTTTGATAAATATCTAAATTTTAAAACAATCTCATTTAAGAAATTAATTTGAAATTCGGTGGAGTTTTGGGTATTTTCTATGAAGCAGTCGATTGGAAAAATCCATAGACAGAACATTGAAAGGGTAATCCAATTTATATTTAGTACTTTTTCCACTAAAACTTTTATCTTATAGCTTGTTAGGTTGGCATTTATTCGTTTGATTTTTGTTCATTAAGTAAGCTTGTGATTGTTTTTGATTTTTGTTCATTAAGTAAACTCATGGTTGTTTTTATGTATCCAATTATCAACAGTTATTCCCATTTAAATAATTTTATTTTCCACATTGGGGTAGTATCTTTCAATCTCCATTAAAATACTAGTCTAAAACTTTCCCTTCGTGCTATTTAGAATTCACTTCCAATTGGAGAATATTAGAGGAAAATTTGGAAGAGATGTCACTAGCAGAAAATTAGGCCCTTCTTTTACATGTTCTTATCTACACATGCCTTAAACCCCTATTTGTAACCACATATCTATATCGTCTTATATGCCTATGAGTTCCTATATGCACCTACACACACATTCACACGGAACGGTATATGTATATTTCCATCTTTACACATATACACCTGCAGAGAAAACGCACATCCACATGTCTCCATACCTATCTCCATGTATACTTATACTTACATATATACACAAGGTCATCTGCATATCCATATATACTCATACGCACATATATATATCTACACATCCATACGTATACACATATACACATACATACACACACCCATATATGCATACGTACATATATATATATATATATATATATATATATATATATATATATATACACACACATATGCATACGCAATCTGCAGAATATCTACATACCCACATATGCGTTAATTTGCACTTTTATATATCTACCCACGTATTTGTCCCTATTCTCATGTCCACTTGTGCATCCACTTATGCCTGCGTTCGAAGACTATCTCAGTATTTAATTAAATTATCTATGTTTCCACCTCACTTCCTCAACTTTGCGTATACTTGATGAGGTCCATAAAAAACGTGTGAATTTCTTTTCATTTTAGCTTTTGGAAGTAAAGTCTGATGATCCAGAACCCTGTTAAAGGGGTTATGGTGAAATAGCTTATTACATGGAATCTTAACGTGGTCTGTCTTTTATTCAAACATATATATATATATATATATATATATATATATATATATATTGTACTAACAGACAGGATTCTCCCCACACCAAGGTCTTTTAAAATGCTAACATTTAATAATTTAGAAAGAAAAATCTGATGTTCTTGAACATTAAGAAATATTGTGCTTGAAATGATGAAAGCAGTTAAACCTCTAATGTATTTTCCTCTCATGAGACATGATTTGTTTATTATAGCAACATATTAACAATATGCTATTATCAAAGCAGTTAAGGAATTAATGCTTTTATGAATTATGAGTTTCAAAAACTCATTTAAAAAGAGAAAGGAAAGAAAGAAAGAAAGAAAAGGGGAAAAAAAGTTCAATACCGACACTGATTTTTACATTACCTTAATACTTACCTCCAACGTGCTAAGATCTTCACCGGCCACATCGACTTCTCCCTTGTGAGTCTTTTTAACCACATGAGTCTTGGCAGCATCTTTAATAGCTTCCACTTCTCGCTGCTCAATCAACTCCAGCGTCTGAAAAGAAATTAATTTTATTAACATTATGAATAGATTTTTTTTTTTTTTACATACTCAAGGAGAGGGGAATTAACAGGAGATAACTGATAACTGACATCCATTAAACATGGCACGTGGAACTAGAACAGTCTACCCCAGCGAGCAAAATAAGGGGTTCAGTTTAACATTCCAACCATCTGAAGAAGGCCGGAAGGTACAATGGTCGAAACGTAATAAATATGGTGACAAAGATGAGGACTATAGTCTGGACAATGTAAATAGTGTACATAATACCTCATCTCAGAAATATAGACAGATACTCAAGGCACTTTCTTATGCAATTCTTATTTCTAATTTTTTGAGTAAATTATGAAAACAAATTATTTGGTAATTTGTGAACTAGCAGCCTTGAGGAATTAGAAATCGGTCATTAAAAAAAAAAAAAAATTATAATTTCTTTCTGAATTTAATGGATGAGGAGTTATTATTTACACTAATTATATTTGGACTATTGTCCTCATCTTTGTTGCGGTTGTTATCACAACATATTAGCCGTTGTGCTCTCCAGCCTTCCTCAGATTGATTGGTTGATTCATTTTCTATAGCTTACCAACCCTTTGCTGTTTATCTAAAGCTAGAAAATATTTTTAGATTCTAAGAATTTTTTTCTGGGACAATAATAGTTTAGTGATACAAGTGTTACAAATTAACCCATAGCTGGGTACAGAAACCTTTCTCATGGGTACTTGCATGTAAGTGAATATAACAAACCCAATGAAAATGGGAACTTGGCTCTCTGATTAACAATTCTGAGCCATTATCCATTGCACCACCCACACATCCACACTTATAGCACCTAGTATTCCCAAGCAGTCACCCATCTTGGTACTGACCAGACTTGAAATTGCTTAATTTTGGTGATCATACAAGCACTGGTGTTTCAAGATGATGTGGCTGTAAGCCCCTTCTTCAGGTTTTTATTGATCTGGATAACCTACAGGGAATTCTCTAGGTCATGCAGATTAATATACACCTGAGAAAGGCCGGAGGGCACAATGGTTGAAAGGTTCTGATAACAAAAAAAAGATGACGACAATAGCCTGAATACAAATAGTGCAAATAATAATTTTATAATTAATGAGTAATTTCAAAATATTTGTATATCCCAAAGTATCTCTTCCCATTTTCTATCTGTATGAAAAATATTTTTCCTTTTATATGATATAAACATATAATCTATACAGCCATAACTGAAGTTCTATCAATGCTTCTAAAAGCCTTAAAAACTATGTATGTCTACAGTAGTTCATAAGTATTTTTGTATTACAAATAAATGCTATGAGGAAAACTTACATGCTTAGCCTCTTTCTGTCGCCACTGTGCCAATTCTGAAGAGGCCAATTCGTCAGCAGTCATACGCACCAAACGATGAGGCTTGATCTGATGACCTAAGATTTTACGGAACAGACCCTGAAATTTAAGAAATATCTTTAAAGAATTGCCCAGATAAAAGCAACAATAAATAAAATTATACATTTTTAAAACAGGCTGAGAAAAATAGGAATTTTTTTATTGGATTATTGGAAAAATTAAGAGATTCTTTTCTTTTGAATAATAAGCTATTAAAATAGTCCTTTTGTGAATCTCCTCCTATATGTTGTCTCTTCTGGATATTGGCAATCATGGCTCTCCACAATTTCTTGTCATTTGTAAATCTTAATAAATTTTGTCTTTTTGTTATCTCTCCTAAACTTTGTTCTACCATCCATTTACAAAAGTTTGTTAGGTAGGTTATGCGTAGTTTTCCTGTTCCTCTTGCCTTCAATCTGTCTTGTGAGCATCAAATTTTCCAAGCCCTCTCCTCATTATTCGCTCTAGAAATTCTGTCTCTTTCTGATGTTAAATGTAAGTGTTCTTTTTGTTTCCATTTTCACTAAAACTTTGCAGTTGCTCACATGTTTGGTCCATGGTATCCTCAGCATCCTCCTGTATCATTATTTCTGTTGCTTCAAGTCTCTTCATTTATGAAGATATTGTCCAGCATTCACTTTCACTGCCATAAAACATCCTTGTTAAAGTTCCTTGACTAAGACTTTCCAGAATAAACGAGAAGTTTATAAAAAAAGAAAATTGTCAATTAGTAGAATCATAAACATTTAGGATTGGCTTTCTGGTTCTTTTTAGATACTTCTAACGTCTCCACCTAAACTTTAAAATTTTATTTAGCATTTGTTTTTTTCCTCAATAGGACTAGATAGGTTCACCCATCGCCCGGTTTACACTCCTCCCTGTTCTTTGAACAAGAGTGGATGTTTACTATCGTTTCCTGGTTCCTTTTAAAGTCTTTTCCTTCTTTTTCACCTACAGTAGTCTCTTGTGTCTTAATAGTATCATCACCTTGCTTGGGGTGAATTGATTAAAAAAACCCAAAAAAAACCACTATGCTGCTATATAAAGGAATTATCCAATTGATATAATAATGACTATTTTAAATCTTTTTTTATAGATTATACACTTGACAAAGGTTGAAGACAAAATGTGTTGATGAAATCAAGAACAAAGCGTTAACTTGCCGAACCAAAGTTTGGAAGGAGAAAAATGAATACTGAGAAAATGGAATGTAATTGGAAGCAGAAAAACTTTTAAAAAATCTACAATAAATAAAAAAGCCCTAAATCAGATACCTGCGTAAAATTGAGGGGGGGGGGATAACTCATGCAAGTCAACAAAAAAAAAAAAAAAAAAATAGCATTTGCTTCAGGCTTCTCATTCTAAGGGAGAGCATCGTAACTGGTTCCTATAGCTAATGCAAAATCTCGACAAAGAAACATTCATAACTGAAGCCACTTTTGGAAGGTGAGATTTTAATAATTTTAAGCTAAATCAAATGTATATAATACTAAAACTCTAATCTTATATGTATATGTGTTCCCGACATAGGGCTTAAACGATACATAATACCACAATTAATTTATGAGCATATTGTACCTTGAAACCCTGCCGATTACAGTGCCAAGATTCATTAAAATTAGACAAGGAGTTATAAAGCTTAGGACATTTTTCTGTTCTTAGAGTATTTTTAATAGGAAATTCAGTATTTGTTTTTGATACGCATTCTTATATCAATCCGCGTATATAAACAAACAGTTGCACATTAAATTAGATATACGTGAAAAATAATAAACAAATATTCATAATACTTTATAACAACATTATTAAATAAATTTAAATATGCATAACACAACATATATTTATACAATTCACTACACTACATTTCAGTTAAACTGGTTTCACTGAGAAAAAAAAAATGAGATAGAAGAGGTGATAATATTCATGTTTGACATATGTTTCAATGAAATGGAAAAGTTATCAATTTCAAATCTTTTCATTTGTACCCTCTTACTTCTTAAAATAATGACCAGCATTCATATTTATAATTGTTATTGCAATATTTTGTTAAAGTTGTAAAGCTCAAATATCTATGGATGCGATAGGGTAATTTCTCCAGATATTGTATTGCCGTGTCATGTCGTTTCATTTGTACCCACTTCTTAATATAACGACCAACATTCATATTTATGATTGTTATTGCAATATTTTGTTAAAGATGTAAAGCTCAAATATTTAACAATGCAATAGAATTTCTATGGATATTTTTATTGTCATAGGCATGAGCTTATTTAGTTATTAACTTAAGATTCATTAGAAATTTCAAATAGGAAAACTGTGACATTTTCATGAGTATTCATTGTAGTATGAATTACATAACAAGATCGACATAATTAAGTGAAAAGAAAGACGACTGCATCCATACCTTGTTGTTATTGTCCTTGATATTGAAAATAAGGCTTCTATATCGAGCCTTGTATTTGTGCCCACTGTCATTGTAAAGTTTGTATAACTCTGCCTCAATGCTAAACACCAACTGTTTGAGCTCAGGATTTGATATTGTGACATTTTCAGCTTCTCGTGCCCTGAAAGATCAAAAGATAAAAAATAAATCAATAACAATTTTAATAAAAAAGCAGTAATTATCATTTCCATTGCAATTATTAGACAAATGGATTTAATTTTAGAATGTACTTCAATGATTGATTTTTTTTTTTTTTACAGCTTATCAAACTTTTTAAAGTTATCTAATAGTGAAACATTATTGGATTGTAAGAATTTTATTTTAGAGATAATAATGGTTTTTTGATACACGTATTACTATTTAACCCATAGCTGGGAGGAGAAGAGGGGGGATTAATACCTTTCCCAAGGGCATTTGCATATAAGTGAATATAATGAACCTGAGTGGAATTTGAACTCAGATCTCCAATTTCTCATTCTGAGTCATTATCCATTACACTGTCGAGCACATCCAAATAGGATAAGATTTTTAAAAATAATAAAGATTAAAAAAAAAAAAAAAAAAAATTGTAATTTCTCCCTCACCCAAAATTGTCATGTTATTGCTCCCTAACCGTTTTGCCTACCTGTTAGACAATGCTTCATGCAAAGATTTGCGGACATTGTGTCGTACATCATCTGGTCCCTTAACAGCCTGACTGCTTGGTTTCACATCTGGTTCTTTTTTCTTATGTTCTATTGAATGTTTCCGATCAGAGTTCACTTGGCGTTGCTTTTCTCTCTCTTTATCTAAATAAAAGAAAAGCCATTTCATGAAGAAAACAAAGTTTATATCTAATCATCGACATTAATTTAATCATTCTTGAATTACACATTTCAGACTAATCAACATTTTCTAGTTGACATTACAAAATGCATTAAAAAACCCACAAAAAACAACTTGAATTGTCTTTGCTAATATGTAAATTGCTCGAGTACTTTCAGTGGTAGCAGTATTAGGACATTAGTTTCTGTATAAAACCACCAGATAGCCATAAATATTTGAATAGTTGCCAACCTGACAGATTACATCTGTCTTATTTCAGTTAAATTCACTTTATGAATGAGATGTTAAAACTTAGAAAATTTCCAATTCATTGCTGAAGTTAGATACATTTTAGAAGAGGTTATATAAAAGACAATATATGCAAGTTGCGATGGATAAATTGACGTCTAAATTATGCAAAAATGGAAATAAAACATTTCATTTTAACAGATATATTCACCAAAATTACACAAAAATATCTTCAAATACTAAAGAGTAAATTTATTCAATAAAATCGCCTTTGGCTTCAACCACAGCCACCAAACAACTTCAGAATCTCCTGCAAATCTTCTGGACAGTGACCTTGTTTAAGTTGGTGAATGCTGCCATAATCCTTGCCTTCAGTTCATCTTTGGTGTTACGAATTTTGTTAGTCTCTCGTTCAACTGTGCCCAACAATCAAGAGAGTTGCAGTCTGGCGAGTTAGGTTGCCAGATTTAAGGGCTGATATGGTTGCAGAAATTGTTTGACAGCCACGACTGGGTTCTCCTGCTTGTGTGGCATGGTGTAGAGTCCTGCTGCCAGACATAGGTTCTTCCAGCAGCCACACTCTTGACCCAGGGCAGCACTACTTCCTCAAGGCACTTGATATAGGCCTCCATCTTGAGTCTGAGGCCCTCACCAACAAATTTGAGATTTCTTTTCTTATAAGAACAATCAGAGTGAGTTTTCCAAGCTGCCATACATTTGTAATCACCATTACATTCATCTAACTCTTTCCAAAACCTCTGCACTGTCCTTAGATTGACACAAAAACATTATGAAAGCTTCTGGTATGAATGAATGAAGCTTCTGGTATGAATGCGAACTAGTACAGCATGCCATTTCCAAATTTCTGTTGGAGTGAATTGCATCATGGTGCTCTTTTTCTCATAGTTGGTGCCCAACTAATCCTACTGTGCAGTTAATAAAGACAAAAATAAACAACTCACATGTGTGAAATTAAAAATATAAAATGGCGATAATTTACCCATCGCACCCTGTAGAAGAGGTTGTATAGAGATTATATAGAAGAGTTGGCTTAGTTCATGGGATTCATATTACCATACAATAACTATCTGTACAAAGTGTCTTGGCTGTGTACACATTAAGTTTTGTATAAGTAGTTTACTAATAATTAAAGCAAAGGTTTATTTCCTGAAGAAACTGTGCAGTATTTGTTACTTTGGATAAATATGTTTGCTGTTTTATGGATTTGGTTTGATGGTTTTAATTCATCTTATGAAGAGGTAAAGCTAATGCACTTTATTAAAAGTTAAATATTTCCATAGCTATAGCAATAATCTGTTATAGAAACTGAACATTTATAATTGAGGTTGTTATGCATTAAAATCAATGAGAAAAACTATTGTGTTAGCATTCCAGAAATTCCTTGAAGCAGAACAAAAAATAAAAATAAAAAAATTACTCACTATAAAAGGAACTTGACTTGTGGACAGCTTGAGATGGCTGCAGTACTTCAAATGTAGGGTGTTCTGTTAGCCATTCCTTCAGTCCAGATTCTGTAGGTGCAGTAGGCCCCGTTAAAATGCGACCAGTTTTCCTCTCTAACACAACAACTTTACTATTACTATCTTTTTTCTGTTGTTGTTGTTGTTGCTGCTGCTGCTGCAGCTGTTGATGCTGCTGCTGCTGTTGTTTTTCTTGTGATTGCTGCTGCTGCTGCTGCTGTTGCTGCACCTGCTGCGGTGGCTGTTGGGGCGGTTGTGGAACAGGTTTGTCTGGAGGCTGAAATGGAACTTGGATGCATAAATAAGATGTAAACAAAAAATCTTATTGTTTTACAGTTCCTGTTTGGATATTCTTTATAGAAAGCAAATTGCCTTGATTAGCTTCAATTATTCTCACTCCCTACATTCAAACTCCAAACATTCAGCATTGATAGCTGGCTACTCACTTCCGGGCACACCCATTTGCGAGGGTGGCAAGCTAATCCCTGTTGCAAACTATGCTGAGCAGAAAAGAGTTATTGTTCCAGAGAGAGAGAGAGAGAGAGTGGATAATCTGGTATGATTACCTGTTTGAAAAGGGCCAGCACACGCAAACTCTCTGTCACAATGATTTATGACTTCATGCTAGTATATTGATGGCTTCCAAAACTTCCTCTACCCAATTTTACTCACAAGTCTTAGGATAACTTGTTATGTAGTTTTCCAGCACTTTCCAATTGTGGTGCATACTGGGATAGCTTTTGTAGGCTGATATCATCAAGAAGTCACCCTCCCTGACAAAATGAACATGGTGAGATTCAAACTCAGGTCTCATGGTGATTTTCTTACTGTAGCTTACATGTGGCACAAGGCTGAAAGTATGGGGCACCCAGTAAGGATCAAAATCACTATTCAGTCGTAAATGACTTGGTGAGACAAGTTTGCTAACCATTACATCAAATTGCCTAAAACCTGTGACTCATGGTTAGAAAGCAAATGTTCTATCCACTTGACCACACCCAACATTAACTCTTTCCTGAAATACATGACCTGGGTCACACTTTCTAACTACAATGAATTAAGTGAACAGTAACAAGGTTACGAGAAGTATTGTCATTATTCCGTTAATTATTCAGGAACATTAGAGAGTGCATTGACCAAACCAGTGAGTGAGACAAAGATACTGGCCCAAATTCTTCATGGTCAAAAATATATGCCAACTCTGGAAGACCAAACTGTTTTTTTTTTTTTGTTTTACAGTAAGGTTTACTCTGTACAAAGTCCAAGGGCCACTTGAGATAGAGGCTTACGTTAAGGGGAAGATAACAGTCAACTCTAGACTTAGTTCACCGTCATACCCAAGACGCGGATGCAGTCTGAGTGTTAACTATTTGCCCATAGCTGGGACCCTAACAGGTGCTACCACCCTGGTTCAGGGTGAACCAGGGAACACTAGCAATTAAGAGGTGGTCCCACACTCCTCAAAACCTCCTGATCAGAGACCTTGCTTTTGGACATAGTCCATCGTCATACCCAGGATGCGGATGCAGTTCATCGTCATACCCAGGCCGCAGGTAAGATGTGAGTTTCAAGCCCAATAGTCTGTTATCACAACTGACCTCTAATGATTATTTTTGTTGTTATCCTTTTCATCCCGATTGGGATATAAGGCTACAATCATAACCTACCATTGAACCAGTATTTCTTACTTTGCTTTCAATAAGACTAATCCCTTATTACTATGCTCAGATTGATGATTTTTAGCTGGCTGCTATTTCTCTTTCCAAATGGAATACATCTCAAGATAACTTTCATGTATTTTTCTTTTTTTTTTTTGTTATTGGATGTTCTTGGAACATGACCATGCATAAGGGACATCTTCATACTATCAGTCCTTCTGTAGAGCTCCTCATTAGAGATCTTGTTCAGTCTGTAAATATCACATATTTCACAGACAGCTTTTTCAGGTTTTCCTTCATTACTCTCCAGAACTCATAGCCATACAAAAGGACAGTCTTGATATTACCATATTGCAAATCCTGATTTTAGTTTTCTGATTGCATTGCTCGAACTTCCAAATGTTACTAAAAGCACTTTTGACTGTATGCAGGGAAAATAAGATGCAAATTGTTGGTCAGTTACAAAATAAAGTTCATTTTATAACATGGCAACATAAGAAAATAACACACTTACCTTTTGACCAGTTTGTTGCCAATGGCGTTCGTTCTTCAAGAGAGCCAAAGATTCCTGAGCATGTCGTACAATGCAGTCATCGCTGCAGTAAACAGATCCTGGGCGAGCATCACGCTTACAACCTGTGCCAATACACTGTTGGAATGTACGTTTCTTTAGATCCTGAAATAAAAACAAGACATTGTTTGAACAAATTTTATAATGAAGAGAAGAAGAAAACGCAACTTCAAGATTTTGAAATTTGTTTAAATTCCTGAAAGCTATAAAAGTATTTTCTCCTCCATTTATTTTTTGGTGAGGAATATAAAATTATGATATTACAGTTTTTTTTCAGTACACTGTAGAAATATAAGAATTAAAAACAATGTGCTATAAATGAACTTATGCAATATTTATCAAGATTTTGTCCCGAAAATATAATCAGCAGGTCTTCTGGTCATGAAAGGAGTTTTACTGATAAGCAATGTCAAGTTTGGTCAATACCTAGAATGGTGACTAATTGGAAATACAAGGTGGGATGCACAGGTGGCATAAAGGATAATGGCTCAGAATTGTTAATCAGACAGCCAAGTTCCAATTCTTGTTGGGTTTGTTACATTCACTTAATGAGCAAATATCCTTGGGAAAGGCATGAACCTATCTCTTCTCCTGTCAGCTATGGGTTAATTAGTAAAACTTCTATCACTAAACCATTAATATCTGAAAAAAAAAAAAAAAAAAAAAAAAAATCTAAAAATATTTTCTGGCTTTAAATAACCTGCAAAGGATTGATAAGCCGTAGAAAATGAATCAATCAATCAATGAAATTAGCTACACAGGCATGTCTTAGATGTGTTTCCATTCTCTGGAATATCAATATATAGAAAGTACCTTGAGTTCAAAGCGAGTTTATATATTGAGTATCATATAGAATTGATCCCCCATTTTATATCCACATTATAATTTCTTGTTTGTTTATCAAATTCTGATTAAGTATGAATTCACCTCTTCTCCCACCAGCTATGGGTTAATTGGTAAGACTTCTATCACTAAATAATTATCTCTAAAAAAAAAAAAAAAAAAAAAAAATTCTTACAATCTAAAAATATTTTTGGGCTTTAAATAACCTGCAAAGGGTTGATAAACTGTAGAAAATGACTTAATCAAAAAAAATAAAAATAAAATAAAAATAGAAAAATAAGAGTGGACAATGATGTCAACAACTGAGTGGTGTCAGTGTCTTATTCTTGAACGCAATAGCCTAGAGATTGTAGTCAAACATGAAACAGACTGTCACTACTTAGTGTTGAAATCCGTGTCCACACTGCTTATATTTACACATGTTTTATCCCAGATAATGTGTACTTTTATACTATAAATATAGCCAGGGTGTAGTTGTTTGGAGACCTTGGAGCATACTATCTGCACCAGTTCTGTATTAGATTCTTCTGAAAAGTAGTGTTCTGTACAAGCCTTTATCATTATAATCAAATCATATATGCAAATAGCCTGGTTGTTTAGTTCTGAGAGCTGCTGTACCCTGAAATGTTGAAGACAATGAGAGAGAGAGAGAGTGAGGGTCTATCAGCTTTCTTCATCTATCTATTACTTTTAACACTAATTTAAAATGTATCTATTTTAAAGCAACAATATCAATGATACTTCCAGGATGCATATCAATGGTAGAATATTAAAATTTCAAAATCAAATAATTTGATCCTCAAAAATTTAAATGCAATGTCAATCACTATCTTTTGCCTTCTTAATTCTTGTTTATTTATTGTCCTCTCTCCTTAATAGTTTTTTGAAGACAATACTTTCAATATGACTTCACTGACAAACTTAGACCTTCGTGCCTGCAAAAAAAGCCGGAGTGTCAAAAGGACAGTTTCTCCATTGACACTGCTATTATTTTAACTACCTTCACTCTTCAACATTTTTTTTTTTTTTTTTTTTAAAGTGACAAAAAATAAAATTGTAATAAAACCAGAGACAAATGAAACGATAATTGTTAGGAGAATAATTACCATATCTTTGAAATGTAAAAGCTTCTTTTTCTTGAGCCCATCAGAAGATGAAGATGACTTTCTATCACTTTCATTAGTCTGGCCCGTACTTGACGATACCTGAGCAGAGGACACCTCCTGCTTACGTGGAGTCAAGGACCCAAATATTTTTGTACTGGGTGGGGCATTTGTATAGTCTTTCTCTTTCAACTCTTTCTTGTCCTTTGAAGGCACCCGATGCTTATCCCTATTAAGACTCTCTTTCCTATCCTTTGAAGATGAGGGTTTCTTCTCTCGATGGGAAGAGTCTGAACGTTCCTTGGAATTTTTCCGGTCCTTAGATTCTTTAGAACTACGATGTTCAGCAGATTCTCTCCGCTTGTGTTCCTTGGAAGACGACTTTAACCGTTCTTTTTCTCTATTTTTGTCTTTTTCTTTATCGGATTCTCTATCCTTGGATGATTTGCGAAGAGGTTTGGCCTCATTTGAGGATTTCTTTGGAGTTGCCGGGGTTGCCTTTGGCACAGCAGCCAAAGTGTTTTTCTTTATAGTGCTCTCACAATTAGAAGTTGTCAATGGTTCCTTTTTATCATCAGAAGACAATTTTTTGGAAGGTGTAGGTGCAGCAGCTGTATTGCTGTTACTAACAAGTTCTTTAATGGATTTTTTAACTGGGGAACTGTCCACCACTTCTTCAGGACCCTGCTTCTTTTCCTGAGTAAAAATAAAAACAAATGAATCAATTTTTAAAAAATTGAATATATATTTTTAATTTTAATGCTCATAAATATTGAGTGAACATTAATTTGAAAAAATGCTTTCAGCTGAAAGCCGCCTTCAGAATAAGAATTCAAAAGCCAATTGTATTTTCAATAAAGATATGTGACAAGGTATTTGCAAACAACGTAAATGCCATACATCATTGGTAAATATAATTTTGTTCTGTTATAAACAAATAAAAATGGACCACTTCACTGTTTCATCAGCCATATTTTTGTTCTTTCTTATTTTGAAGTCAGAATGCTACAATCACTTGATTGTATCACAATTCATACTTTGTGAACTCTTTGCCTTATTACTGTTGCTTTGCCTACTTTTGACTTGAATATATATTGTTTAATATTATTTTACCCTGTTCATTGTCTTTTTATTGTTTGAGAACTTTATCAATCCCATTTGTTGAGCATTTTGCCAATTACACTTAATCATAGCCAATTATTCTATAAAGTCAAATAATTTAAAAAAAAAAAAAAGTTTGAAACCAGGAAAATAAAACCAAGAAATCATTTCATTTGACAAAAATTTGTAAAAACATAAATTATGGGGTTGTCAAAAATTCCCAATAAACTAAATAGTAAGATTGGTAAGATACAGAAGAGTGAGAAAAAGAATTGAATATAAAGTCTTGATAGCAGATGCATAGTGATTTAGTGTAGTAAATAATAAACAAACCTTAGTTGGTTTGGTTGGAGTAAGACTAGCCTCTTCACTTGACTGGTCAGTGGAATGTACAGCAGAGACATCAACCGGAGCTGTAGCTAGAAATGTAAATTAAAAAAAAATAAGTATTTGAAGAAAAAAAAAAAAAAAGTATGGGGGGGGGAGTATTTGGGGGGAAAAAATAAAAAAGTATTTGGGGAAAAAAAAAACGTATTTGAAAAAAAAGACGTATTTGAAAAAAAGAAAAGAAAGTATTTGAAAAAAAAAAAGTATTTGGGGAAAAAAAAGAGTATTTGGGAAAAAAAAAAAAAAGTATTTGAAAAAAAAAAAAAAAAAAAAAAAGAGTATTTGAAAAAAAAAAAAAAAAAAAGTATTTGAAAAAAAAAAAACTTTTAAAATGGCATATAATGGATATACCTATTAATATATACTGAACTATTCTTAATAAAAAGAATTTTCATTTGGCAAATAGCAAAAGGGCATTGCAAAGTAAGAAAAGTCAAACAACAAAAGAATTATTAATGAGAAATACAATCATATTTCCTATTAGATATGTTCTAATTTAATGTTGAATTATATTGAAATATGCAAGATCAGTTGTCTGATGGTTTATGTTGGTTACAATCGCAGTGGCAACAACTGTGACAAACCTTCCCTACCAGAATTTATAGACAAATCCCTCTGATGCATGGTGGGATTTCACCCTAATCAATAAAAATGGACAAATCTTGGTTTCATGCCCAAATTTTTGTTTTTCTCATCTTGGAAGTCAGAATGCTATAACCACTTGACTATATTCATTTTGTATGTGAACACAAGTCTTATTTTGAACTCTTTGCTTTATTACGCTTTGACTTTCACTTTATATATATATATATATATATATATATATATATATATATATATATATATATATATATATATATATATACACACAAATAATTTACAAATTTTAAAATAATTTTTTTCATGTGTTTTGGGTCTATAATCTAGCCAAATTTCATTTAGATTCCTTTTCTTTTCACTTTTTCTTATTAAATATCCCACATTGTGATAATGGAAGAAGATCTGTCAAGAATGGTGAAACATTAACAACCTGGATGCAGATTTACTATTGATAATCTGGTGATTATATATAAGATTAATAAAAATATAAAATTTGTCACTTAGCTGACTAATGTTATATTCAGCAGCCTCAACTCCAGAGTTTCATAGACGAGCCCTTTTGTAATCATTGGGCTCACTCAGAATCAGCAACAACGAAAATGACAAAATTGGCAGGCAATTTGCTGATACTTCCTGAAAAGTGGGCCAAACAATTACAAAAAAAGAAATTTGTCTATGAAACTCTGGTGTCAGAGGTGCTGAATATAACATCAATCAGCTAAGTGACAAATTTAATATTTGTATTAATCCTATTAATGCTCTCTCTCTCTCTAATATCGAGCTCTTTATTGCAAAAGTCTACTTGGCTTATGTCCTTCATTTCAGACTTCCACTGACAACATTTCTGGCTTCACACAATCTATATATATATATATATATATATATATATATATATATATATATATATATATATATATATATATATATATATATATATATATATTATTATTATTGAACAATATAGTTCATGCCACATTGACGGAAAATCTACCAGTAAAAAAATTCTCTTTTGTACAAAAACGCACAACCTTAAAATTTAAATTCAAACTCAAGCGTTGCAACCAGTCCCCAAAACAATAACACATTTCTCATAGCATTTTTCAGATTACATCTCTATTTTCGTTATCCTCTTATTACCGAGAAGTAAAAACAAGAACAAAATCTATTTCCATACCTGAGGATGTCTGTAGGAACAGACGAAAGCTTGTAAAAAATTAAAAGACCTTATGTAACTGGAATTTATGAACAGGGATCATATCATTCATATACAGGCTCGGGGGTTGATGTATCTTATTTATATTGTTTGTGAAGATGTATTCTCGCCATTTAAATCATTAACCTCTATATTTGTTTTTTGTATGAATGATTCATGAATATATATATATATATATATATATATATATATATATGTATGTGTGTGTGTGTGTGTGTGTATGTATGTATGTATGTATGTTTCATACTATTTTTGCCTTGTTCTCTCACCTTCCTCTTTTTATTGTTTGAAACTTTGTTCATTAAACTTAACCATAGGCAGTTCCTTCCACAGTTTATAGAACATATCTTTGCAATAACCACAAAATAATTTTGGAGTTAGTGTAAATAGAAATATTTTCTTTGTCTATTTTAAGCAAATCATGCTCTGTAAGACAAAAAAACTCATTGAAAAGTTTAACCTTGTCATAAAATAATCCAGAAAAGAAATATCTAATTTATTGTTTGAAATATAACCAAGATTTTCCAAATTATAATGAACATAGAATTTGATTAAAAGACAAGATAAAAAAATCTAAATCAAGTTATGCAAATTGAGTTTGTGTAAACATTTTCCAATTTAGTGTTTAATTAGAAACTTCATATTTTCTTTAATTAAAAAGGAAAACAAGGCTGACCATTAGTGGTTCCAGCATTAAGTGTGTCCTCCTCCTTCTGTGTGTCTGTTGTGGACACAGTTGCTCCAGAAGCACCATCAATAGGACAGTTATCACAGACAAATTTCTCCCCATCTTGCAAAATCCTCTGCATGTCTTCCAAAGTCAGCTCTGCACAGTGGCCATGAAAACTTTTTTTGCATATATCACAGTTTACAAGATATCTGCAAATAAGAAAATAATTCTTACAATTATTTACAACCATTCAATGGACATAGAAGTTGGTTCCTTACCAAGTTGTATGATTGCAGGAATAGTGTCTTAGAATTTAAACCTCCAAGTGGGCATCACATTACATACCGGTATTAGTCGGTGAATTTGCATTAATTGAAACATTTATGATATCCAAAAGAAAAATATCTACTGCTATATGTTATGACAATGAGAACAACTTGGATTCTTATTAACATGGTGTAATGGTTAATGAGCTTTGCTAACACACCACCAATACTATAACGCTTTATTGGAGGTACAAAATGTTATTACAGCAATAGAATGGAAATAATTAAAAAAAGTCAACAGTAAAATAAATCGTAACTACAGTAGTTGATACCAAAATAGGAGCACAAGAAAAAAGCGAAAAAAAAAGAAGAAACAATAGGAGTGAAGAGAAGTAGAAGCGAAAAGAGAAAAATGGAAAAAAGAAAATGGAAAAGAGAAAATGGAAAAAAGAAAAATGGAAAAGAGAAAAATGGAAAAGAGAAAAATGGAAAAGAGAAAAATGGAAAAGAGAAAAATGGAAAAGAGAAAAATGGAAAAGAGAAAAATGGAAAAGAGAAAAATGGAAAAAAGAAAATGGAAAAAAGAAAATGGAAAAAAGGCAAAAGAAAAGGAAAAGAGAAAAAAGGATTGAGCTGCATCACATTTGCCAAAGTTTGACAGAGGTAAATCAATAAAATTAGTGTGCAAAACTAAAACGAGACCAATAATACTATAATAAATTTATATCCAATTTTAACTGGGGAGGATATGCAATTTTAGGCTATACTATAAGGGCCATATATTAGCAAGCATCATGCCTACTTTTGTAGTGAAAAAAAAAAAGGGTTCATATATATATATATATATATATATATATATATATATATATATATATATATATATATGTGTGTGTGCGATGAATGAATTGTTGCATAAATTACACAATAAATGAAAATAACACTGACATCTCATTTTAACACCTACATTTACCAAAATTACACAAAAATATCTTAAAATCCTAAATACATTTATTTAATAAAATCACCTTTGGCTTCACCCACGGCCTCCAGACAACATCAGAATTTTCTGCAAATCTTCTGGATGGTTTCCTTGTATAAGTTGGTAAATGCTGCCACAATCAGCTTCAGTTCATTTTTGATGTTACAAGGAGTCTTGTTGGTGTCTCACTCAACTGAGCCCCACACATAATAATCAAGAGGGTTGCAGTCTGGGAGTTTAACTGGCCAGATGTAAGGGGTGATGTGGTTGCAGAAATTGTTTGACAGCCATGACTGGGTTCTCCTGCTTGTGTGGCATGGTGTAGACTCCTGCTGCCAGACATAGGGTCTTCCAGCAGCCACCCTCCTGACCCAGGACAGCAATACCTCTTCAAGGTATTTGATGTAGGCATTCATCTTGAGTTTGAGGCCCTCACCAACAAATTAGGGAGTTCTTTTCTTATCAGAGCAATCAGAGTGAGTTTACCAAGCTGCCGTACATTTGTAATCACCAAGTCTTTCCGAATCCTCTGCACTGTCCTCAATTGACACATAAATACTCTGAAATGTTTGTATTGGAGTTTCTGGCATGAATGCCAAGCAGTAGAATGTTTCCCAAATTTTTGGAGAGTGAATTATGTCATGGTGCTCTTTTTCTCACAGTCAGTGACCAACTGACCCCACTTTACTGTGCAGTTGACAAAAATCAAAAACAACACACATGCACGAAATTAAAAATATGAAATTGCAATAATTAACCCATCACATCCTATATATTATATATTGATCACGCCAGATTGTGCACTCTCTCCCACAAACTGTAAATACAGTCTTCTCAACTAGGTACAGTATAAACCACAGATGTGGATGTTGGGTTGAGCTGGTGTCTGTAATAGGGTTTTGTTAGCTGACCTGGCAGACAGGTGTGCTCAGAAAACGAGTAGTAGCTGGCCATAGCCATATATAAAATAACAGATAGGAGTAATGATAATAATTTAACCATTTTTCTTGTTTTTGGAAAGAAGCAAGCGAGAGAAATATTAATGATAGACTTTATCAAAAGTAAGAGGTAAATAAAATAGATGATTAATTATGTGGCTTAGGTGATGACATGAATTAAATTAGATCAGAAACAGTTTTTATTGGCTCTTTTGGCAAAGTCTGTTTCAATTGGTCACTTCTATGTACTGATATGTGAAAATAAATATGCAACTTACTGATTGTCCTGGACCATACTGCATATGGAACATGCTTTTCCACGTGACTTGGTCTCCAGCTGAGTGTCATCTTCGGCTTCCTCTGTACAACTGGCATACTCATATTCTGTAAACAAGAACCACATCAAAAATCAATTTTATATATATATATATATATATATATATATATATATATATATATATATATATATATATATATATATAATGAATGAATAAAAAAAAAACAAGAGGAAAAACTATTCTTAATTGATGCATTTTATCAAGGCAATGCAGGATTTATTTTGTTGCACACATTTATATACAAAACCAATGACATCCTTGCTTTTGTATATAAACACATGCAACAAAATAAATCCTACATTGGTTTCATAAAATCTCTCAGAGGATGAAACTGCTAATAGTTTTTCCTTGTTTTTATATATATATATATATATATATATATATATATATAATAAAATGTAATGTATGTATATTATATAGATTAAAAAAATCTTTTATTGACAACCAAATATTCTATAAAAAAAAAAGTAAATTTCACAAGATTCTAAATAAACATGTCTGCATTTCTAATGTTCAATTAGTGAATTTCAAAGTCTTCATGTTGAGGCTTAAGATTTGCTTAATTCTGATTATATTATTCAAGAGATATTTAAATTAGGTTATAAATTAGATTTGAGTGAGAATATATTTCCAGCAAGAGCAAAAAAATAAATAAAAAAAAGCTTTTAATTAAAAGAAAACATTACAATCTGACACTAATATTAGCCTTTGAATAAAAATTTCTTGGCATTTTAAGCAAAATGAAAGTAGCAACACTTATTTGCTAACAACCCTCAGAATTACCAGCTACTGAAATCTGATCACTGCTCAACACAAGGAGGTAACTCAGAATTGGCCATTATTTGAGATGTCTACTAGTAGACAGGGAGTTAAAACCTCTATTATGACCAGATTTTATGTGAAATACACATGGTTTTCACCTATATTAACCATAAAATTGTGTAAAATTTTGAAATATGGTGCATTCATTAAATGAAACATTGACAACCATTATTATTAATTCTATTTACTTTTATTTTTTAGTTGCTTGCAACTTTATTAAGGGCCATCAATCTATGGTAATTATTCAACAGTACAGGTGAGCTTTTTGTATCCCTCTTGCCATGGGGAGGCCTGATTGAAAGTGATCATAGAATCAAGTAATAGGTTATAGGTTAGATTTGTCCTTCTGTAAAGCTGCTGATTGTTCATACCTCAGTCACAGCAGCTGCAGTATTCAACCAGAATTCCCTTAGGTGAAACAGACAAGTTTAAGCCACATTGAAAGTCTTATCCTTTCATTCTATCCATGATGCCTACTCACTGCCAGAAATATCACCCACATAATGATAAGACATTAACTAGATTAATATACCATTGCCACTTCACTAGCACCACACAAGGGACAGTTTAAAATGTCAGAGGCATTTTGCCACACCTTGTATAAAGAAAATAAAGTATCGATTTTCTATCCGGAAAAGCATCATTCCAATGAACATGAAGAGCTCTCTGCATCACAATTACAGATTCACCAGTCTTAAAAAAAAAAAAAGTTTCAACACCACCAATCCAAGCCATGATTGTAACTGATGGTATCTGAAAAAATGGTAAGACATTAGCTAGATGAAGACACCATTGCTACTTGCACAACACAGGCGATAGTTTAAAATGTGGGAGGTAACCCACATTCTGTACCTATTGTCTTGGAATTTGTGGGAGGTGTTTCTGCTGGACCCTGTATTAAAATCAATTTAAATACTACTCATAGGTAAAAATAATAGTGTAATCATAATTTTGTATTATGGGCAATCATGTCTCTTTCAATTAATGGCCGACTAGGTAGAAGATTTTTCTGCAGTAGACTGGTTGCCAACCAAGGCTCATAGGACCTACTCTGTCCTGCTATTCAACCAATAGCTTGTTTAGATTCATACCTTTCCCAAGAGTATTTGTGCAAAAGTGAATGTAATGAACCTGACTGGAATTCAAACCCTGCTTGGATCAAATGAAAGAACACTATTCAACATTACTGACAAACACCTGAAGAGAACCTACAAGTACGATGACTGAAATGATGACAAAAATTTCCTCCAGAAGAATCATTCTTTCATAGTAAGTATGAAATGGCGCCAATACAGGCATAAACAAACATCTATGTTCAAGATGAATACAGATAATGTACACTCAACATCTGTGAAAATTACTGCTGTAGACAAAGAGCAAACATCTTAATTTTTAACACTCTGCATTATTCACTGCTTTCCTTTCCACTGCATTGTTTTTCAAAGCTCCTTTACTGCACTACTTTATTTCAGTCATGGTCATTTTCTGTTGCCATAGCAGGATATGACAACAACTGCAAAATTCAAACACACTATTATTCATTAATCTGAGTCATTTGCAGTGGCAGGATAAAAGTTTTGCAAGCAAAATCACCTCCAGTATGTTAAAGGTTAAATAGGATGAAAAAAAAAAAAAAAAATAAATAAATAAATTTAAAAAATAAATAAAATAAAAACCTGGCCAAAACTTCATACTAAATATTTGAGGACATTAGTTCAGGAGTATATACACATAATGAAAAATAACCCTACCACTGTCTTCATCCGCTTGGCACCCAATGGAAACAGATACTTTCGTTGCGTTGTCACTTGCTAATTTCTCATTTGACATTGTAGTCTGTGCTTCCACCCGCACTGGCTCACTGTCACCTTGAACCGTTTTCTCTGCCTTTTTCTCCACAGAATTGCGCTCTTTCAATGAGAAAGGTGGAATCTTCTTTGCAACATGACTGCCATCAACCGGACTAGGAGAAGTCTTAGTAACAGATGGGGGAGAAACAGTTTTCTCTTTGGTAACAATGGAGGACGACTGGGTGCTGCTGGTATCACTATTAGCCACGGCTGACACAGGCACTGGTTTGTCATTAGCAGAAGTGACAGTAACCTTCTGACCAGTAGTGATAGCAGTTGTGGAAGTAGCAACTGGGCTCTCACTAGATGTCGTGGTAATGCTGACAGGTGTAACAGTTTGTGTCTTTGATGGAACAGTTTTAGGAAATGGCACTGTAGATGTTTTGTGAGTGCTAACTGTTTTGGCTAATCCAGCAGTAGGAATCCCAGAATGGTCGTCAGTTTTTGACAAAACTGGTTTGGGACTTGTAACACTAATTGCGATCTTTGTGCTAGGGGTAGAGGGAGGTGTTGTCTTGTTTGAGCCCTCATTGATTGTGACCGATTTACTGGCCACGGTTTCACTGCTGTTTGGTGCATGGCCTCCGCTTGATTTCTCTGACAGAGTCTGGCTGATGGGGTCCACCTGAATGTCACTCTCTGATTCTTTCTTGGCCAGGGCTGGTGATTCGTGTACAATGACCCCATCTGGTTTAAAGAGGTCAGTCATTGTTTTATCAAGTGATTCTTCTGATTTGCGCATTTTCCTCAGTTTCTTGGCTTCTTTTTCAGCACGTGCCTTCTGTTCAGCACGGGCTTTTTCTTCAGCTGCGTGTCTCGCTCTCTCCTCTTCCTGCCGTTCTTTTTCCACTTGGTTTACTTTTGCTTGTAATGCAGCGACTTTCTAAATAATAAAACAAAAGAAAAACATCAGAAAACAAGAGAATTGTATATTTTTTTAAATAAATGTTCACCTAACTTTGTTGTATAGCTGTAAGAGTAGGATTGATTGGTTTATTTTGCTTTATGGCATATCAACCTCAATGGGTTAATTAATGTTGACAAAATGTTGGGGATAGGTTTGTATGAATAGAATATATATTACTATCAATAAAAAAAAAATTTATTGTTGGTAATATTTTTTTGTTTTTCTTCTTTTAAAAAATGCCTTGCTGGTAATTTTTTTTTTTTTAATAAATAAGCCTTTCACTGCAAACAAAGAAAGTGCATTTTTGGTATGATTCTTTGTTTGAATATCCTGACAATTCTGAAGGGTCTATTTTTGATCACATCTCCATGGAAAATGTGGCAAGAGTGTGAGAGACTTAGTATAAAAAGACAGGGGGTAAAAAAATCATTTCATTTTGAGAAATACTATATGAAGTGTTTTCCAAAATTTGAACAGTATGTACAAACTAGGCTTTGGCCATTACTCTTTGTGGGCCATTGTGTAAAGAGCAGGCAAAATTAGCAGAAACTAAGTATCAGGACCATCATTTTTTTTTTTCTTAATGGGACCCCCACCAAACATTTGACTATTACCTTATTCATACGTAAATATGTAGGAAGAGAGAGAAAAAGAGAAAATGTTTGTGTTTCTCTTACCTTTCCAAGCTTTGGAGTTTTCTTAGCAGGTAGTTGTGCTGCAGATTCTAAATTAATTAGCTTCTAAAGGAAAAAGAGCAAAAAAAAAATTAAATCAATTTATTGTGTCTATAAATCAAACACAGAGTTGACATGTAAATTCAGCCAAACAAAATTAATGAAAATGTTTATGCCTCTTCCTATAATTTTTTTTTCATCAAATCTTGTTTTTTATTATTAGATATGATAAAGTGTGTGTGTGTGTATATATATATATATATTCTGATATATATAAAAAAAGAATGGTCTTTCCTGTACTATTCTCCTTATCTGCCATTCAGACTACAAGTGTAAAAAAGGAAAAATAAAAAAAATTATTGCTTCATATTTTCAATAAGAAAAGTGTCTGTGTGAGAAAGAAAAGGAGAATAAAATTATAAGCGGAGATTGTCGAAATCCCAAAACCGCATCTTATCAATTTTGAGAACAGAATAAAAAATCATTTATTTTAAGACAGAAAGAGTTAAAAAAATATTAAGAGTTTTAATTAAGACCCATTATTTATGAATCATTATCTTTCATTTTTAAGACTTCAAAAGAAGTAATGGATATTTTTATTTATTAATCCACCATTTTATAATCCACAAACATTAATTTTTAGTGGATATCCATATTTGCTCAAATATGGATATCCAGACTTAATGTTTAAAGTAATAAAAATCTGCCAGATTAATAAATAGAACATCTATTACTTCCTTGGAAATAGCCTTAAGTTTTGGATATGAGTAGATTTGAACTTTCAAGAATTTAAAATGAGAAGAATTGTAGTTAAAGGCAGAGTATTCAGCCTTGCTTAATTGTTGATGCCCTTCAAGCCAAAGTCAGTTAAAAGCATGTCAGATCTAATGATAGTTTCACCTTCAAAAGGAGACACAGGTTTGAATCTTGGTGAAGGGCACATTTTTCTTTAATAAGATCTCTCAAATATCCAGGCCGGTAGACAAAAATAAATATACTGTTTAAAATAAAGATAGTGTCTGCTCAAATATGGGTATAAGAATATAATGTTTAAAGTGATAAAAATCTGTTGGATTAATAAATAAAAAATCTATTAATTCTTTGGAAATTACATAGATAAAAGTAAAAATAATAATATATATGATGGACTCTCCCATCAAGCTCGATATATGAGGTTCTGACAACCACCTACTACTTATCTGCATGCCTATGACAGGCATGACTTTTGAAACCAGCTAGAGAATTGCACAAAGAGTACAGGAGAAATTATTGCATGTATATATACGCACCTTTGTTTTGGCACCAGGTTGTTGCTTCTTCAAACGCTGCAATGGAACCTCTTCCTCATCATCATCATCATCCTCGTCGTCGTCATCATCATCATCATCATAATCATCATCCTCATCATCAGCATCAATTGAAACTCTCTTCTTTCGTTTCAGCTTCTTTTTCTTTTTTGCTTCCAGCTCACTGGCTTTGGCTGCCTTTTCACGTTCCTCTTTTCGGATCCTGGCCTGGCGTTTCGGCCGTCCAGTCTTCATAAGCGGAACCGGCTTGGTCACCTCGCCATTGTTCCCCTCCTCCTGTTCACCTTTCTTTTTCTCTTCCACCTCCTCCTCTTTCTTCTTTTTCTTTTTCTCCACCACATCCTTCTTTTTCTTCTTCTTTTTACCCTCTACAGTCTCTTTCCCCTTTACCTTGACTTTGACTTTAATTTTCACTTTCTTTCCCACTTTTGGAGTGGCTGATAGAGCAGGTGACACACAAGAGTTATCAGTCTCACTCACAGGAGTAGTTTCGAGTTTGACTTTCTTTCCTCGACCTACACCTGCAGCTCCTTGTCGACCACCACGAGCAGATTTTCTGAGGGCTGTTGCAGCCTTCTTGGTCACACCAGCTGGCTTTTTAATTAAGCTACTTAATGTATACTCTTCACTACTTGTATCAAGCTTTGAATCCCCTAAAGGCTGTGTATTGGATTTCAGTATGGAATCGGAACTGTCTGTGAGGTTGTTCTCCAGTTTGCTGCCGTTATCTTCCTCTGATTTATTCACAGAGCTAGGTGGTATAGTCTGAGATTCCTTGAATTCCTGTGTGATATTACTTATATCAGCCTGAAGTGGTCCTTCAACAGAAGTCTCAGTAGCATGAGACACTAACGATACTTGACCATCGTTAGAGAGGTCAGCATTCATTGATACATCAGTGGCAGAAACAGCTTCAGAAATGTCTGCAGTCGTAGAAAGTTGACTTGCAGCAGCCTTAGCTAACGTCCTTTTACCACCTCGACCAACCTTAGCCTTTAATGGTGTGCTGTTTACAGATTCTTTAGAGGTGTTCAGCTCGCTCCCACCCTTAGGGGTTGACTGGTCATCTTTCTTAGCATTCTTACGAGGAGGACGACCTGGTTTCTTTGTTTTAGACTTTTCTTGCTCAGTATCCAGGTCCTTTTCGTACTTCCTGTTCTTGATCGGGCGACGTTTTGGCCGACCAGCAAGAAGCGTATCCTTTCCTGGTTCAGAAGCTGATACATCTGTGACAGACTGGTCAGTGTTCTGGACACTGTCTGATTCTTCTGTTTTTGTTGTGTTCTTCACTTTCTTTTTGCGCCCAGGAGTATTGCTACTCCCACCTCTGCCTCGACCACGGCCCTAAAAAGAAAAAAAAAATTTTGACACTTAATAATTGATTAAGTTAGATATTTATAGATAGGGTATGGTAGAAAAATTCTGCCACCACTACATACTGGTAAGACACTAGTGGCAATGGTGTCTTCATCTAGCTAATGTCTTACCATTATGTGCAAACCCTGTAAATACATCAATAAGTTTGTTGACTAACAATGAAAAATACATTTTACATCTTTCTTTGTTAACACATTGACTGCCAGCCACAAGATAACTTTTGGTTGGCAGTTTTTATTATTATGCTGAATGCAACTAATCTCATGCCAACTATGAATTAAGTGTTTGTCATTTTCTGATATAGATCCATCTGCAGGTGAAAAGTTCATTCACAATGATACTTTTAGTGTGAATACAATGTTAGTATTTCAGCTGAAGCTCTAAATCAACTCATAGAAATTTTTTATTACTTAAGTTGGTTATTATAAAGTTGGCATTTGAAGTCAGATTTCATAATTTACCTCTGGCAGTCAAAATGCTAACTTAATGTGATTAATATTAATCATATGGATTGAACATACATATACGGTAAAAATTTCAAAAAGAACTCAGCCAATAAAAATATATCACATTACTAAACTATTGATCTGCTTTTCAAGATGGATAATTTTGTTGGATCAAATTTTAATAAACTGGATGCAATTGATAGCAATTTGCAAACAGAATTCAGAAAGTGTGAGATTAGTCATTTGTCAATGTACCATATTTGCCTTTACATAACACACACCCTCATATAAGATGCACCCACCACTGAAAAATTTATTTCAGCATGTTTCATCATATATATATTGAAACATATTTTAAAGTGATTTTGTAAGGAAAAATGTAATATTTTGTGAATGCAAATACAATATTGTAACTGTACACTGGAATCCATTTCTTCTCCCTGCAGTTATGAATTGAATAGCAGGATAGACTGCATCCTATAGCCTTGGTTGGCAACCAGTCTACCACTGAAAGAAACAGCAACTTACTGAGTGAAAATCTACTTAGGCAGTGATGAATTGGAAAAGATATGATCATCCAAGCATGTATCATGTATGGCTCTTAACTGACCGATGGGAAATATGGTTAGGAAGATTATATTTCACCAATATTCCAATTTCTGGAAGCTGTAGGAAATATGTAGGAATATTTTCTTCAGGATGATAGCCTCAAGAGCCACCTGCTAACCCAGTAGATGTTTTTCCATTAATTGTTTGTCAAACAGATTGTTTCTCTTCAACATTAATATTTTTCTTATTATGCATTTATTGAAATATATTTTAAAGTGGTTTTATTAGGGAAAATACAGGATTTTGTGCTTGTAAATACAATGTTGTAACCATATATTAGAATTCAAATCTTCTCCTCTGTCCTATAGCCTTGGTTGGCAACCAGTTTACTGCAGAAAGAAATGGCAACCTACTGCAGGAAAATTCTCTGCTTAGTTTGTCATGAATCAAAAGAGACTTGATCAGCCAAGTGTGTATCACATATGGCACTTTACTGACTGATACTGAAATAAAGCATGAAATTCTGCATTGTAACTTGAACCTTGGAAAGAAATTAAATCTGCTGCTAGATTTACTTAGCAAAAGTTGGATTCAATTGGCGTTCAAACATTTTCGATGACAAGTCTTTTGTTAAGTCTGAAACATTGACACTTAAAAACGTACATGTAGTCAATTTCATGGCTCCGAAGTGTGGACCCTAAATGCCAAAATCAAATGGACACTACAAGCTGCAGAAATATGGTTCTACGAGTGAATATTAAAAGTTCCTTGGACTGCTCAAGAAATAAGGAGTTCAACAAGGACACATTCAACTTCAAACTATTGAGAACCAACAGAAAAGATTCTTGGGCCACATAATTCCAAAACAAAATCTTGAAGAATTTTGTCCGAGAGGACATTTGTGTTGTTAAAAAAAAAAACAAAAAAAAAACAGGGGAAGGCAGTGGACCATCTTTGCCCTTCCCCTGAAACCTAGACAACAAAAGACGTGGCAAGGTGCTGTGAACCTCTCATATTTGGAACCATCCTGCCATAGATGTATCACCATGGGACTTCAGATGACGATGATGATAGAATAATTTATGATCAAATTTTAAAACATTTTTTTGTATAGGATATCTGCTTTAATCTATTAACTTTGGCATTCACAGTTAGTGGATTGATAGACATATTTTTTTTCTATCAGTCATTAAAAAAAAAAAATAAAATAAAAAAAGTAACTTGGTGATATTTTAAAAGGTCAAACTTATTTCTCATGAAATCCAACAATTATATAAAATTCCTAAATTTTTCACTTTTTCCAATGAAACAGTATCTTTTAAAAGTGGTTTTATTCCAAAAATTTCAATAGAGACAATTTATTTTCCTTTTTAAAAGATGCTAGATTTATACATTTTTTTTTTTTTTAAATAGTATTATTCTGTTAACACAGTACAAACCTGTATTGTTTTACTTTTTCTTGTACCTTTTGTCAAGTGTAGTTACTTTTTAGGTTAGTCACCATTTTTTACCATTTCCTGTTAACCCTTAGTTATCACCAAAACCCACACAGCAAAGCATGGGCCCAAGCAGATGGTTCATTCTTTTTTCTTTTTTTTAATTCTCCTAAATCTTACTCCCAACAATAGCATCACCAGTATGTAACCCTTAAAACCCTTTCCCTTTACACTGGTGTCCTTTAATATCATCAGAATATTTGTTTAAGGTAGTCAACTTTTATACGTTTATTTAATGTTTCTATCTCACTATGTAGAATCCTTTTCATCACATGTTTACTGTTTGCAAACTGTAACTTCATGTAACTTTCTTCCTTTCTTTGAAGTTGTTTATGTAAGAAACTATTTGCTTTTTTTAATTTTTTTTTCCCACACATTTAGACTTCATATTCTTACTGCTTTGGCTGCCTTTTCTCCCATTTATTAATTAGTTTCAAATTTGTATTTATTTCTTTTTATAGTTTTACCCTTTGGCTTTTAATAAACCTGCTAATGAGCAGGACTTCATCTTCAGAGTCTTAATTGCTGTAAGGTGTTTATCTGGCTGTCTTGAGGTATGCACACATGCAAGATGTACATGTACTCAGGAGGCAGAACAAGTATTTTTAAGCAGCAATCTTATTTTTTTTAATGTGTTTTATTAAACAGATGTTAAGTAAATATTGGCAAATTTCTTCAAGTGTTTGAAAAGTCATTTGATGAATTCATTGACAGATATAAAGACTACAAATCAAGCTAGAATGATTCAAGAATCAAGTCAATCAGCTCTGAAGGGGAGAAAACTTATCAGAAGACAAAAAATTAATATTTGTGAGGAAAGAGGGAGAGAGACAAGGGGGGGGGAGACAGGGGGGAGAGAGAGACAGGGGGAGAGAGAGACAAGGGGGGAGAGTTTTGTATCACTTACCCTTCCTGTAGGTGTTGCTCCCCTACCTCTGCTTGCTGCTTTGGCACCACCCCTGCCAGCATTCCCACGGCCTGCTCCTGGGGCTACAGGTGAGGCTTCCCCTTTCTGAACACCTTTACCTCTACCTCTCTGTCCCCTACCACGACCTCTACCAGATGAGGGTGGTGGGGTCTCAGCCTCCCCATCAGATTGCTTGACAGGAGTGGAGGTGGTTAAAGGTTGCAAAAAGCAGATAATATTGCCTTGATTGTCTGTGGCTGCTACTGCTAATTCTGTAGCTTTGTTCAATTGATCATTATTTGCAGCAGCTGTTGGAGAAGTTACCAATCCTTTTACTGCCACCTGCTCAACTGTTTCTGTTGACTTCTTCAAGACTTCTGGGCTGTCAACTTCATTCTGACCATCTTCTTGACAGCTCTTCTCTGCCAGTTCCCTTTGTTCTGCTTCACTGATTCTTGTGGAACGACTGAAGAAAGGGAGAAAAAGAAAAATTCAAGACACAATGAACAAATAATTTCAATGACATGTCAAAGTAAAATTTCATAATTTGTATATTTACCTTGGCAACTAGTGAATGTTTGCATACCTTTATGTAGATTTACATTTTAAAAGATATTTCATGCTCATTTAAGTCGTTATAACATATCAATGTACATATTATATTTAAAGTCTTCTGATATTCTAATTATTAGCATTTTAAAAGATATTTCAAGCTCATTTAAGTCATCATAGTATATCAATGTCTATAGCTTTAAACTCCTCTGGTATCTTAATTATTTCATATATAATGGTCATTACAAAGCTAACCAGATTCATAGGAATTAGAAAAATAGATAGTTTGATAAAACTAGCTATGTAATACAGCCAACTCAATAATGACTACAATTGAAAAGAATTTATGTAAACTTAATATAAAATTATACTAATAGAGAACTTTTGGAAAAGTTTATAGTATCATGGGCAGAAGTCCCAAGTCAACAATTGAAACCAAGAGAAAGTTGTTAGTGAATATGTCCTGCTGATGATGACTTATGAAAGTGAGACATGGACACCCAATGCAATCACAGCAAAGATTCTTGTTGTGGCCTAACCTAAAATGGAGCAAATCATGCTCAGTATCACCTTATGTGACAGGAATAGCAAAACCTGGATTCGACAACAGACTGGAGTGAAGAACATATTCGAGACCATCAAAAAGGGCAAATATAGATGGGCTGGTCAAGTCTCTCGTCAGGTTGACTATAAGAATGACAGAGTGGACACCAAGGCAGTGGAAAAGTACTAGAGGGCAAGCAAAGGCAAGATGGTACAATGTTCTGACCTGATATCTCAACCCTACATGATTGAATCTAGCTAGAGATAGGAAGTGGTGGGGATCAACCAAGAAGAGATTCCGACAAATTTGAAATTGGAATATAAAATTTTTTTAGAACTACTTTAATTAATACAAAACAAAATAAAAGCTTAAAACCTGAAACAGGAACTTACAATATAGACTGTAAAAAAAATGTCACAAAAAATACAGGAGTGAAAAGATCTAGAGATTTAAATAAAAAAATACAAGAACACAAAAGTGATCTTTTACAAAACAATAGTCATTCATCGTAATAACTTTAGCCATGAATATGACTTAAAGAATGCAGTTTTAATTAAAACAAAGTAATTTGTTAAAGCAAAAATGGATAGAAGGTGCACTAATTTCCGAGTCTTGCACAGCAAATTTATATCCAAGATCATATAGCATAGGTACCTCCATGAGATCACTAAAAAAATAGCATAGCATGATGAAAAAGACGCCAAATTGACGAAAACAAAATTTTATCGTCTAAATGTTAATGTTATAATTAAGAGGAAAGATCAAAGTTTATTTTAATTATTTTTTAAAAATTTTTCCTTCTTTTTAGAACGTTCTCAATTTTGATTTAAAAATCCTTGTTTCTCTTTGTATCACCAGAACTAGTAAAACAATATAGACAATTTTTAGCACATTTTTTTTTTTTTTTGGTTTTGTATGGCACATTAATTTGGAAAATCTTGCAAAAATAGAAATAAATTGTCAGATGTTAATGAAACTTTCAGAAACTATTTACAGATGATTGAAATTATTATAAATATGTTTGTTTTTTTTGTTTTTTTATTAAAGTCATGGCAGAAATATTTTTTTTATATTTATTACACCCCCCCAAACTAATTTTATGAAAACTCTACAAACTTGATCAAGTTCACTTTAGTAATTACAATAGTTAAAAGCACAAGGCTTTGAGGAATGCAAATCATGTTTTTTTTGTTTTTAATTGGACCCCCCCCCTTACCTGAAAATCAGCTCTGAATTGTAACATACAAAACTCAATAAAACAAAGATATTATTTAATTTCAAATACTTTTATATCATTTTGTCATTCAATTACACATCATTAGTTCGATTATATATATTATATATTTTATAAATTCAATCTCTGGCAAAAGTGATATTTGACTAAAAGAAGGGCTGAATTAAAGTGCTCAAAACAATATTCAAAAATGAAAACAGGGCAATTTAAGATAAAGAAATATTTGAAACACCAACCTTTATGCTACTACAGTTTCTACCAGAATGGTTTCAGCAGACAGTAAGTCTAGAGGTTTCATTTCCAAAAAACTCACTTATAAGTGTATTTGCTGTAGTGCCTGATGAAACCATTCTGGCAGAAACCATGGTAGCATAAACAACAGTGCTTCAAATATTATATATATATATATATATATATATATATATATATATATATATATATATATATATCTTCATTATAACCTGTTTCATTGAATAATACAGACATGTTGTATCTACTTATTTTAAATTGATCCTTTCCTGTTGTCTTATCAGTTTCTTGATGTTAAGATGAAATTCATCAAGGAAGGCACTGTAAATTTTTTAACCCAAGTACTTTCAACCTTTTTGAAGATTAGCTTCAAGTGCGTGTTTGTAAAGAAAGGGGTGGATTTTTATTACCTAAGAAAAATATGCACAGCTTAGGATACAAAACTCAGCAGATATGTCTATTTCAAGAGTCAGAGAAAAATCTGTGTTTAAAAGGCACCAGTCAAAATTGTTCTTGGTCATTTCCACACTGTAGCCAAGAGGCCAAAACATATCAGAATCATTAAAAATAATGTTTAATTATTTTTTTTTCTCTCCAAATTCCATTTATTAGATATTCTGTAGTGCAGGAGTTTAACAACATGAAAATAAAGCAAATTTTAAACAGGCAACAGAAACTATTTTCATTAATCTATTTGAGAAGAACAGTTAAAAAATGTACTTAGTGGGGAACAGGCTTATGCATACTAATACTGGGTAAGAAACAATTGCAATATCGCAGAAAGTAAATACTAGAATAGTGTTTATATTAAAAAGAACAAAAATACACTTGCTCATTTTATACTAAATTTACTGTAATAATTAAATTGAAATACAAAACAGATAAAATATTTGCGAGATCTAAAAATATATACCCAAGGATAGATCAATAAGTTTACAGGTCAAAATTTTTAACTTATAATTATGCCTTCAGTTAAGACTCCCAATGCCAGACTCAATCTATGGGATTATTGTTTACAACTGAATTAAGAGCATAGAGAATATATGGTGTTTTGGCTTTGTTTGTTTTTTTTTTGTTTTTTTTTTTGCCTACAGACTTACTGACATACACACAAAGGGAAGGCTAGAGAAAAGTACTTGATCAACTCCCCTCAAAACTGGTCAAATGACCAAACATCAGAAATTTATCTTTACCTTTTTGGGAAGAATTTCCATGCAACTGAATATGTTAGCTCTATCACGGATATTGAGCACTTTCCACTAAGTACCATGCACATGCACCTGTGTGCGTGCGTGTGTGTGTGAAAATAATGTCTGGCTTCTTCTTCTTGAATCTGCTAGGGTTAGCAAGCTACTAACTTTTGCTGATGTGAACAGACCTTCTGTCATGAACATAAGAGTAAGCAATGTTCTTTGATTGGCAAATATTTTAGAAGATATTTTGAAAATGTACTACCAAGACGTCACTGGGACATAGGCTTGTAGCCCAGAAGAGAAGCTATATTTCTCATTGAAATCAAAAGACAATTCAAATTTTTTCATGTGGATATTTGTTTTACTAAAAGATGAAAAAATTTTCTGTCATTTTAACTTTAAATACTTTTAGATGAACCTATTCATTTCTGTAATTGGCTAACACTGACACACCTCCGGGGAAGTAACTCTTGTTTAAAAAAAAAAAAAAAGAAAAAAAAGTTCTGCACAGTCTTAAGCAACGAGTAGGTGGTTCTGTTAAACTTTACCATTGGCACTCCTTTCTTATCCTGCTTGTAAAGGTTCACATGCTTGTCCACACAATGCAATATGACAGAGTAATGGTTAGGCATGCACCAACCGGTTTCCTGAATTTTCTGGCAAAAAAGGTCAGAATTTGGTTTTTGATATTTTTCCTTACACTTCCTTAGCCTTTGCTGATGTGAATTTTTTTTTGTTTTTGTTTTGTTTTTTAGATATTCCAACATCTTACATTTTAAAATTGGAACTATATTTTTACAGCTCACATATTTTGGCAACAAGTCATGTGATGTTACTGAATGAATCTCTAATCTAAATTTGATGTGACCTACAAAATGCATGGTGGCAAACTGCATGACATGTAAAATTTTTACAACATTAGTTATATCTTTAAACATATTAAATATTGAAACATCTAAAATAAAATAAAAATCATATAACCAGGGGTCAAAGTTAAGGAAGTATGTGGCAAAATGCAAAAATGTAAATCTAAATGTTACTCCACCAAAAAAATAAAATAAATAAAATAAGCACATTGATTTCTGCTAAATCAAAAGTGATATTCAGTCTTTGGTTTTGATTAATACATATTTCTTTTTGGTGCATTACTGCATTTGTGCCATTACCTTTACTAAGTAATTTTTCTTTTATTTTACAACCTGTAAGATAAAATTTCCTTTCAGCAATGTAGCTCTTCAGATTTTTAATCATTCAGGCCTACACTCAACAATGTGTGTGTATATATATATAACTTCTAATATTTTTTACTGGATAAACACATTTGTAATAGACACCCCATTTCTATTTTAAACAGCGTCTATTAGATCTAGTGACTTGCACGTTTGAGAAATCTTAAAGAAAAAGTGTTCTCCAGCAGGGTTTGAACCTGCATCCTTTCTGTAGTAGAAACCACCATTTGACCTGACGTGCCCTAGGTCGCTTGGCCAGAGAGTGAAGAGCCCATCAAGGTTCTGTTTACCCCTTTATGCAATGCACACTCCCTTGTTCAGATTTTCTCAAAAAGCTCATATCTGATTATTTTTATATCCAAAATATAAACAAGGCAATTTCTAAAGAATTAATGGGTTTATTTTTAATCTAACATTTTTATTACTTCAAATGTTATTTTTAGTAGATACCAATATTTGAAATAGATACCTTATTTTTATTTTAAACAGTGTGTATTATGTCTATCGACCTGAAACTTGAGAAATGGACTCTCCTGTTGGTTTTGACAGATCAACAGTTCAGTTTTGGAATTGAACTGCTTGCTTAACTACTACCCCCAAGTTGATTTGATTGTAGTGGTAAAGGCATGTATAGCCCCCATCTACATTTTTTGGGTGAACTTATAGAGAAATAGTGCAGTGTCTGTGACAAAATATGTATTCAAAAATACATTTCATCAGGAGTTGATCTTACAAAAATCATCAAGTTCTGACTTGCTTGTTTCATGAAAGCAATAAATTTGTGATATGTCAACACAAAAGCTTTCATTGCTGTAATGGAAATTACTATTAATAAAAATCAATAAGGTTTTTATTCAATCCTAAATTGTATATAGATATTTGGAATACAATAGAATAATTCTGTACTGTGCTCACTGTATGAGCTGAACAACACCTACTTACTACTGTGCACATGTACTTATATAGTACTCTTGTATACTCAATACAAGTGCTGGCACAATTACATTTTTTTTCAATTTCCCCTCCCCCAACACAGTCCTTATTTAGTATGTTAAATTTAACATTTCTTTTTAAACATTTTTCGGTACTATTAATTAAGCCAGGATGTTTATCAAACTTATATTAAAATTCAAAGTCACAAGTAATTGTGACTTTGTAACTTGAACATACAGGCCTTGTTCAAACTGCTGATTATGCCAGATGAAGTGCTCTCACCCGGAAACTCTCAGTTAGTTCTTTGTGATACAGAAAATGGGAGGAAAAAAAAACAAAAAAACATGAAAACAGAATGGAAAATCATGGAAAACTGGATTTTTGCTACTAAAAAATAAAATCAGAACAAAAATCATATCCAGTGTCATCGCTTCAAAACTTTGTATATTCTGACAGTAAAACAATGTTCCTGATATTGGATTAGACAGAATCATTATTTTGCATATATTTGCAATACACAGTGAAGTCAGTATCTATCTATATTTCTGAGATGTATTATGTTTATTATTTACATTACATGTCCTCAAGGACACATGGCACATTGGATAAAGGTGTTAGTTAGATCCAGTGACAGGACCCAAAGAGTGTGAGTTCAATACTTGGCTAAGGCAGTGGAGAACTTTCAGAGGGAAATTAACAGGAGACAACTGATAACTGATATCCATTAAATATAACACATGGAACTAAAACAGTCTACCCAGTGAGTGAAATAAAGGGTTCAGTTCGACATTCCAACCACCTGAAGAAGGCCAGAGCATACAACAGCCGAAACGTTGTATTAAATATGACGACATAGATGAGCACAATAGTCCGAATAGTGTAAATAATGTACAGTGAAGTCAGTTACTGATCTGCAAGTGCTACAACCTATATTGTTGCAACATGTCATTCTATAAGTAACATGGGGTATTTTTCCACTACCAATCTCAGTACTGCGCAAATGACATAATCTAATTCAGGATATTAAACTGGTCGCCTTTGGTCGCTGCAGAGCAAATACCATTGTGTGATATTACCATATGAATAGCATGGTACACACTGTCAGGGGTAATAAAAACAAAAGTTTAGTAATTAAATTAGACTTTTAAGGGCTGGTTTGATTATCTTTCACGATGAGTAAATGAAAAGCTAGCAGACTTGGTGGGTGCACACTTTTGGCAAAATACAGAGCTGAAGAGCCAGTTTTCCATGATGATCTTATCATGGAGATAATTTTGCAGTTATTGTCAATACACCGTAGATTGGACTCTAAGGGACACACTTGGGGATTATCAGAAATCACAGAAGCACAACAAAAATAAAGATGCCAATATACGTAGGCTATATATTTATATATATTTTTTCTGTTTACACAGAAATCTATTTTTCACATATTTTTATGAATTCAAAACAAAAACAGACAATTGAAATTTACCATCAGAGAAGAACATGGAATTTGACATTTTAGAACATGAAAACTTGCTACTCTACTCAAAGGCCCATTCAGCATAATGGTAGTATAAAACATGCATAGGCTCCACAAGTACTGAACAAACACAAATATACCTGAGCAGGTGTCTACAACAGGATGGATAACTGACTTAGCAGCCAGACATTATTATAAAAATTCTCAGTCTGTACTACCAGTGTCATAGATTGTACTCACAATTACTATTTCACCAAATTCATATGCCAACAATACAATAGCCTAGTGGATGAAAGTGTTTATGAATTTGGTAACAATAATTTTGATTTCAATCCTTGGCCTAGGCAGTACAGACTTAGACTAAGTGGAAACAGGGTGAGTAATAACTGAGCAGTACTAAATAAAAAAAAAAAAAAAAAACAAGATTTTGGAATGAAAACAATCTATAGATTAAATAAAGGGTTCAGTTTTTGTGTTTGAAGGTTGCCTAAGAAAAGGCTGGAGGACACATCAGCTGAAATGTTGTACTAATGACAAAGATGAGGACAATATTCTGAATGTAAATAATGATAATTCCTTATCACAGAAATTATGACATAATTATTGCTATTTTAAAGAGTTTATCTTGGAATTTCAGACAATATTTATCACAATTCCACTTCTAAGATTAGTTTTCAGAAACTCAAGTCTACAATAACTGTGTTATTATCCATAATGTTTAACTACAAAAAAACAAAAAAAAAACACAAAAAAAAAAAAAAAAAAAAAAAAAAAAAAAAAAAAAAAAAAAACAGAAGACATATTTTAGATAATTGATATGTGAATTCTTTGCCAAAATTTCACTGGACCATTAAGACAAAATAAGAAGAATGCATATAACAGGCAAGAACTTATCCCTATTGTATAGCATCCCACATAAATTTTACTGTGTTCTGGTTATGACAAAATTAGCCATGTTTTACAAATAAATCCCCAAAAGGTAACAAAAATGCCAATGCCTAGAAGAACAAAGAAAAACTTACCGAATACTGGTAGGTGTAACAGCAGGTGTGATTTCTTTTTTTGTAGGCTCTGGTTCTGGAGATGGTGATAATGGTGGTTCTTCCTCTTCCTGCTGCTGCTGTTGAAGTGATGACAGCATTGCTTCAGTGACATTATGGATAGTGTGGTCATTGTTCGGCACATAAATGGAATAGGTAGTGAACGTCTCCTCAGGTACGCCAGCCACTAAGGCAGCAATGGTTGCAGCAGCATCAGGATCAGCACAAGCAATCTCCTGGCCTGTTTGGCTCAACTGATCATCATCACTATGTTCAAAAGGAGTCTGGACACTTCTGCTGGTCATCAACGGGGAGGAATGATCCCTTGGCTCCCGACCTGCCGGGATAGCATAGGCATGGTCAGTAACTGCCACACTGGCCAGACCTCGCAAATCATCCTATGTTAAAAAAAAAAAGACACAAATCAATATACAGCAAAATGCAAAGCCACAATAGGACATAATGGATAAATATAGGTCATGTCAATATAGACTTGCTAAGAAATGAAAAATAAAGAACCTCAAATTTAAGAGCTTTAAACAAAATAAAATAAAAATGATCCAGTTCTTACTTGCTTTAGCAATATTTAAATTTATAAATGTGAAAAACATGGATGTTTTCCAAAAGCAATGTCTTCTATTTTAACATCTAGTCAGTATAGCAGTAGTTGAACCTTCCACCAATAACCCATATATATATATATATATATATATATATATATATATATATATATATATATATATAGCCTTGTTATAGATAGTAGCTAATTGGCAGTCTGCAAAAATAGCATCTGTGGTGAAGATTGCACCCATTGATATTCATTGACATTTGCAGACCATTTACAGTAAGGAAACAGTCAATGTGGGAACAGTTGGCAATGTGTTTCAGACATGTGTGTCCCATGCTACATTCTGGGTAGTCTAGCATAGCTGTCAGTACATCACCTTATTATTACTAGCAAAAAAAAAAGAAAAGAAGCCAATAGTGCTGACAATGGAGAAAGGTAGTGTTTTGTAGGCAAAAACCTGTTTTATCCAATGGTATTATCATACTCCTTGGATCCATTTCAGTTTCCAAGGAAACAAAGGGGAAACATTATGTTTGGAGAATCCACACCAGACTAAATTCAGAATAATAATCACAACTAATTTTTTTCCCTCCTTCTTTCACTTCAAATTTATTCATTTTTGCTTTTACTATACTGTTATTTTTAACTTAAACAATAATGCTGTTAAGAAATGAAATAGAAAACTGATACGATCAATGTTTTTATGAAGTACTTCCACATGGAACTGAAATACAAGCAGTAACAAGTGTAAAAAACATATTTTGCCTATTGACTTATTTTACTTATTGTGTGTCTGGACAGTTTAAGTAATCTTGACAATGAATTATAAAGTATACTTTTAATTTTTCAGATCTCCTAATTTTGTGAGTAACTCTGTAAAGAAAGGTACTTACAAATAGACCAATTTCAACAGACACACTAAATGTTATTCTAATAGCACCATAAAGATATACAGTTAAATATAGAAACATTACCTACATCTTGTCTACATCGTAAGTAAAATAATGTAACTTTTCATTTTATTCAATGATAATGATGGAGTGGTTTAGATATTGGCTAAAAATTTAAATTGGTAACCACAAACCTCCAACCAAAATAGGATTCAAGTAATTATCTCAATTTCACAATGATGACCATACAAAATTGTTTACGATAAAAGCTTTTTAAAAGATCAAATATTTAATAGAATTTTTTTCTCACAGAAAATGATCACAAACAATAAAACTTGGTATGCAAAAGAAACAGTTTCTCCATCTACAGCAGGATGTAAAACCCACATGACTAAAGAATTTCAGTCACTGTGCATTTTCATGAGTTGTTGCATTCCCCATGTATGGTCCAGGTTGCTGGTAGATGGGTGATTTTATGGGGTCATTCTAGATCTCTAGAATGGTTGCCAACCAAAGATATAGAACCCAGTATGTCTTGCTATTTAACCCATAGCTGAAGAGAGAAGAGATGGATTCATATCATTCCAAAGGGTATCTGCACATAAGTGAATATAATGAGTTTGGCTGGAGAACAAATTTAGCTCTCTGATTTCTCATTCTGAGCCACAATCCATCACACAATCCACACGGCTTTGTGTTACCAATACTCTAATAGAAAATATAATAGGGAAATAATGCTATATAATCTGTGTGAATGAAAGAAAAAAATTAAACTTTTAATTAGTAAATGTCATCAGATTTAAAATATTTCTAACATCCAAAAATCACCAATTTTCTAATACAAAATCTATAAAATCAATGTAAACGGTCACTGTGAAGCAAAGGAGACTGAGGGAATGAGGCAGTTACCAAAATTTGGGTAAAAATATCTTGCTTGGTATCAGGGGAAAATATTAATGCCATGTTTACACAACATCTGGAATTATCCCCACCAAGCCAGGAAAGAGTTATCCCCACCAAGCCAGGAAAGAGTTATCCCCACCAAGCCAGGAAAGAGTTATCCCCACCAAGCCAGGAAAGAGTTATCCCCACCAAGCCAGGAAAGAGTTATCCCCACCAAGCCAGGAAAGAGTTATCCCCACCAAGCCAGGAAAGAGTTATCCCCACCAAGCCAGGAAAGAGTTATCCCCACCAAGCCAGGAAAGAAATATAAAAACTGATAGAGAAAATTGGAGATAAAAAGTTACAGCAAACATAGATAAACATGCCTGCAATAAGACAATTTCAAAAGGACATTTTTTTTCCCTCATGATGCCATTTTCTTATGGACTTTACTCTTCAGCAATGTTTATTGTTTTAAAAAGCAATGATTACAATTGGAATAAAACCTAAACATATGATGAAAGTGAATTTATACCTTTTTTTGTTCTTGAGAATTTTCAACAAAAATATTAAACATGATTTATTTATTAGATTATTTAAAATAAACTGATATTTACAACATTCTAAAAACTATTACAATTAGAACTAATGCAATACAATATTTGTCATTTACCACTTTCAAAAGAAATGAATGTGAAAACTTTTATTCATAAATTTATATACATTTACTAAATTGTTAAAATATGTGAACCAACTATAAGAAAATAGTTATTATTTGACATTTTATAAAGTTTGAATGAACTGGTAATTAGCTGTTTTGCCAACCATTCCAATAAATAAATTGTGTTTATTATTTTTGTTGTCAATTCTCAAGAACAAAGATAATGTACAAATTCACTTTCACATGTTTAGGTTTTATTATGACTTTAATCAAGAGTGAAGGTAGTTAAAATAATAGTGGTGTCAAGGGAAATCCATCCTTTTTCAAACACTATCTTATTGTGAGCACATTTATCCAGGTTTGCCAAAGTTGCAGAAAGGAGGAATAGAATGGCAAAACCCAGAAGGAAAGCGAGGTGGAAATAAAAAAACAGGTAGGGAGACATCTTATATATAAAAGTACAGTGTGTGTGTGTGTGTGTGGTCGACTCCTCCGCTCACACTGGATCGATTTCAATGATTCATAGCTTATTCAAAAGCCCTAGAAAAGTTAGGTACAAGGAACAATTTTTGTTGAGCTCAGATTCAGGGTTGCCAAATTATGCAAGGTTATATATATATATATATATATATATATATATATATATATATATATTATAGGTTTTAATTAATTAGATATAGGGGAATAAATTGTTTGGGAATCAAAGAATCATTAGCCTTAAACAGAATCTGCATTTTTAATGTAATTTTCAATAATAAATAACAATTATTTGATTTTATTTTTCTAAGATTTTTTTTTTTAATTTTTTTCAAAACTTAATAAAAAACTGTATCTCTGATTTTGTTAAACATTTTAATAAATATAACAAAAACATAACAGTTATTTCCTTAAAATTTGTTTTTACAAATTTTTGTAGTTATTTTCCTTATAAAACCTGAAAAATAATTAAAAGCAAAATGTTTACATAAAAAAAAGAATAGTGGGTTGTTGATTTTCTGAGAATATGTTGGCTAGCTAGTCTATTTTTCAATATTTTAAAACTTTTCTAAGAAATTGTATGTAGCAAATGAGATGAAAGTTAGGTTACGGTTTGGTCATGGCCACCGAGATCCATTGCTAAAGTTTAACAAATTCATTTTCTTTAAATGCTATCATGTGCCTACCATACCATACAATTTAGAAATAAAGAAAAACAATTCTCCAAAAACACCTACTGTATTTGTCTATATTTCTGAGATGAGGTATTATGTACATTATTTACATTATTCGGACTATTGTCTTTATCTTTGTCACCATATTTATTACATTGTTTCTTCAGGTAGTTGGAATGTTGAACTGAACCCTTTATTTTGCTCACTGGGGTAGACTGTTCTAGTTCCATGTGCCCCCTTAAGATAAGGCTTCAAGAACACCAGAAAGCTGTAACACGAGGGGAAATGGAAAAATCAGGCATGGCTGACCACATATGGAGAGAAAAGGGAGATCACCGCCCTTTCTGGGATCAGGTTGAGATTATAGACAAAGAACACCATTGGAAAATTCGTAAACTTAAGGAATCAGCACATATGCTAGACCACAAAAATCTCCTAAGCAGATCAAGCATAGAAATGAATACAATATGGGAACCAGTAATAAGGAGTGCCAGAAAAAAGCGATAATAACAACAAAAATTGCAATATGAGCTCTAGTAAAAACATGCAATGATAAAAGCACGAAATTGCAATATGAGCACTGGTAAAAAAATGTTTGCTGAAGACATTAAGTTTATAATACCCAGAAATTCATACACAGATGTCCTCAAGGACACATGTCACAGTGGATAAAGGTGTGCGTTAGATCCAGTGACAGGACCCAAACAGTCCGAGTTCAATACCCAGTTAAGGCAGTGGAGAACTTTCAGAGGGGAATTAACAGGAAATAACTGATGCCCGACATCCAGTAAATGTGGAACAGTCTATCCCAGTGAGCAAAATAAAGGGTTCAGTTCGACATTCCAACTACCTGAAGAAGGTCGGAGCACACAAAAACGTTGTGATAAATATGGCGACAAAGATAGTCCGAATAATGTAAATAAACATCATTCTATGAAACGACTGGTTTGTCTAGGCTTACCATCACACAGCGATTCTCCCGGATTAATAATTGCATCATCTTCAGTGCTTCACCATTGTAAACAAATTTAAATTGAACAAAAATATCCTTTAATAACAATAACTATTTTTTTTCATATTTTATAATCTAAACCAGTTGTATGAATAAGCAACAAATTACCAAAATGACTGAATATAGTTAATATAGTGAATCAACCTCAATCAAAAAAAAAAAAAAAAAAAAAAAAAAAAAAAAGTGATCCTAGTATCTAAAATTTGTGCTAAAGCCAGAGTAGAGCAATTTTATCGGTGACTTTTATGCAGAAGAAAATGTGTTATTTTGCAAATTCTGTCTCCATAGTGTTGACATTTTTAGGGTTGAAGCAATCAAAGATCACATCAAATTAAAAACTCATTTGACAAAAAAGTTTTCAAAAAAATTGGCTCAACTGAAACAGAAGACAATCACAACTTTGTTGAAAAGTAATTTTTTGAAAATACGCAGTTGACATTCCCCTATACAAAATTGGGCCATTCATACTAAAACATTGTAAAGAAGGTGGTGCTATTCCAAGTGTCAATTGTGTTAGGCAACTTCATCTACCAAAATTGTTTGCTTGTCACTTTGCTGCTCTGAAAACCAAGCTTGCTAATCAATCAGTCAGCATCATAACAGATGAAACAACTGTCATGACTACAGCATTTTGAATGTAATTGCAAGCATTCATAGGAAGTCATTTCTCATTGATGTTGTAACCTTGCGAGAATGCAATCATCAAACTGTGTCAGGCATGCATTTGAGCTGTAACTCATGTGGATATCACATTTGGGGATATTATTGCCTTTCTAACAGATTCTGCAACCTATTGCAAAAGAGCTCATAAGGAAATGTCAAATGTTTTTGTTGACAGTTGCCAGGTGTTGTGCTTAGCACATATTTTAAATCTTGTTGATGAAGTATTTTCACACTAGCCAGCATTCAATAATGCTACCCAGCTTCACTTTTTTAAAAAGCCTAGTCAGAAAAAGTGATACTTAAAATGGCTTGAAGGTTCCTTTCCTAAGGAACAAGTAAAACTACCCCCTGTATCAGATGGAATTCCTGGTTTAATGCAGCCAAATATTACTTATAAGCAAAAATAGAGCCATGGCTTTGCACTAAATAGGATTCTAGAATTAGATGATGGTTGACTACATCATACCTCTTACCATAATTTGCATCTAAATTAGAATTTTATAAATGAGAACTGCACTCGTTTAATAACAGCTTTAGAAGAAACTAAGTCTCTGCTTGCATGTATTGCATATAACATGATGGAGGATGCAAAACAGTATTTGCATACTGGTACATCAAAATCAACATTTGGCCTAGAAACTGATTCTGTCTGAACTAGAAAACACACCGAGAGGGAGAGTCATCTCAAATTTCCAAGATTTTTTTCAGCACATCTTTTTCAAAACTGAATAAATACCTGGATACCCACCCTGTGTATAACTTTTACAAGGCATCTCACCTGTTTGATCCTAGACATCTACCCTGTAGAGGCTATGATTTAGACAGTTTTGTAGCCATCAAGGACTTGCAATGTCCTCCTACTGATCTTCTTGCAGCATTCCAAATGTATGTGAATTACCAAGATGATTTACTAAATCCTTTTAATATCCAATCAATTTGGAATGCAAATAAGCCTAGATTTCACCTTCTGGAACAGATTGCCAATAAGGTCATGCCTGTTACCAGCATAAATGCTAAAACATTCATTTTCTCAATAAAATTAACTCAATAAACAATGTGAAAGTTTTACTCCTGAGAACACCAAGTAACTCACAAGGTTGTATTACAATAGAGATTTAGAGAAGAGATTTGAAGATTAGATATTTCCCAAATTAAGAAATTAGCAATTTTAAATTTGAGCAATATTTCAACTTGGGAGAAGTTGTTTTATTTAAATGTGATTTTTATATTATGAATCAATAATTAGAAATCAATCTAAATCCTTTTACTTAAAAAAACAAAAACAATTTGAATGTGTTTTGAATGCATTGTTAAAGAATTAAAAGTTTGATTAAAAGTTCTACTTCAAAAGATAATTATGCACTGTAACATTCCATTGTTTTATTGTCTACTCATGTGTAATTTTTTTATTTTTACATATATTTTTGGGCTTGGATTTTAACATTTAAAAAAAGATTTGTAGATATTTTTATTTCTTTATATGCAATAAAATTTTGAATTATATTTTTGTTTTCAGTTTTAATAATAATTACAGTATAATGTATTGCAAATTTCTCATAAAATACTAAAAATTGAGAAAATGAAATTTCCCAAAAGTAAAAACAGAAAATTGGGGTCCCTTTCAAATGCTGAATGTATAACAAATTCAAATTTCTACTTTGCCATCTTTACACTATATTAATTTTATCTTATAAATTGTCCCTCCTGTTCTGTCACCCATCAAATAAAAATAATTGTTTGTATAGAAAATGAGAATCTACATACATCAAATAGTCTTTAAATTAAGTTGCAGCTGAAGAATTATCGTCGAACTTTTAAAAGCTAAGCTGAAACATTAATTTAATACTTAAATGCAGTGATCAATTTTGAGTTATTCTGTAATTTATTGAAGCCTATCGCATCTACTCCTCCCTAGCTATTGTGATTATGGGCAAAGCAAGAGTCCTTCGCAGAAGCTAGCTTAAATGCCACCTGATAGGGCTGCTTTTAAGCTCGTATTAAATAAAGGTAAAAGTATACAGCAGATTGGCTTAAAAACTTGCAGTTGATTGCTTTGACATTGTGAGAAAGATAAAGCAGATAAATAGTAGTCAGTACCTGGCACTGACAAGAAAGAGCAGGTTTTTCAGACTAGCAGATAGATTTAAATGGATATATTTTATATTGGTTGATAAAGAAAGACTTCAATGCAATAATCATACAAGAATTTAAATGGTCAAGGAGGGAAAAAATTAAAGAACCAAGTGATCAGAAAAATTTTAAGAAGTATGAATAAAAAGAACATAAAAGTCACTATATTAATAATTAGACCAATGATTTGCCAATCTGGAATAAATAATATTATACATATATACTTATTTTATAAGTAAAACAAGTGTAGTCCATTAAGCATAATAAACCAAGCAAGAGAGAAGAAAAAAAAAAAACAAATGCTAAATATAATATTGACAATACGGAAGAACATAAATCAATTCAAGAGCTCAAATTTAATTATGGTTCTTAGTTATGATGTAAAAGAAAACCTGGATAATTACAAGAAATATTATAACAAATTAAGCATCTGTCTATATTCTGAGATGAAGTATTGTAACTATTTATATTATTTAGATTGTTTGGGCTGTTGCCTTCATCTTTACTATCACAGTCACAATGTTTCAAATGTTGTACACTCTGGCCTTCTTCCTTTCCAACAAATATCAACTGAAGAGACTGGCGCATACAACGGCCGAAACATTATGAATGTGAGAGTAAAGATGAGGATAACTGTCCAAACAATGTAAATAGTTATAAATTAGTCAGTATTGCTTTATAGAAAATATTGGACATGAATTATTCTGTGCCTGCCAAACAAATCAACCAGAATAATCCCAAAAAACCAAGAGATGGAAGGTGAGAAGAATAGAGAAATGGTTTGTTTAACTATACCTTTATTGATTACCAATTTATCTTTATGTCATTTGTGCAATTAAACATAAAGATATAGAACATATTGTAAATGCTGTTGTTAACTGGCAAGATATACAATGATAGAATCAAATAATAATACAAAGACATGCATAATGTGAATAACTCAACCATGAAGTAGCAGGACCAAGAAGAAAAAAAAATATTCTTATTATAAAATCTAAATAAAGGAAATAAATTGTCTAGGTGGTCATGGAAAAGAATATGGCATAACCGTCATACTAAACCAGAGTTTCCTGACCTTTTTGGCATCCTCACTCAGTTTCATATGGAAAAATTTTCCATTTGCCACCTATACAGTAAATATTCAAAAGCATACCAAAATTGTTTGGTAAAAGTTTGTTACTGGTTCATAAACTGACTGTATGATGTAGTAAAAAATACCAAAGGGAGGTAACAAATAACTTTGATTTAGGCAGTGGTGGTAGCTGCTGCTGATACTAGTAATGGTTACTGTATTAAAGAACAAACAAAAGCAAACTTGACCATTGAAAACTATATATCATACTTATTATAAAACCCAGGTTGTGTGTGCGTCTGTACATTTATATATTGGATCAGATTTCCTACATTTTTCAACCGATTTCAAAAAAACTTCACAGGACTACATAAAATTACCTTGCAGTGATTCTGACAGCACCAAAAATTGGAAAAACAATTGTTTTTGCATAAAATCAATTTGAAAACACGATTAAGTGGCATCGTGATGATGAAAGGGGGACAACTCATATTGAGTTATACTTATAAAACCCAGGTTGCTTGTGTGTGTGTGTGTGTGTGTGTGTGTGTGTGTGTGTTCGTTTATATATGGGATCGGATTTCCTACATTTTTTAACCGATTTCAACAATACTTCACTTTTTTTTTTTGGCAGGTAGTGTTTCTTATTGTCTTGCACACTTTTTTCTTTATTTTTACATTCAGAATGCTTTAAAAATTACATTTACAAGCCAATTGTTTATAATAAAATTCTATTCAATCAGTAGACTCATAACGATTGAAAACAATGTTTTTGTTTGAGTTTGATCAATTCGTTAAAAAATAAAAACTAATTAAGACATGCGTGTCCATCAACCTTAAACAATAATCTTTGTCAATTTTATTTTTCAGGCTTTATGATGGTCGATACTTGATCTATCTCTTACTGTTACATCCCCGGGCAACACCGGGCTCTACTGCTAGTATATATACAAAATTTAGTTTTATGGTTAAACTTACAAGTATTGACAAAATTAAAATATAGTTTTTGTTCATAATTATAAAATTAAAAAGAATATACACTACTAGTGTAACAAATAAAATTTAGTGAATATTTTCGTTATATGTCTAATACTGAAGAACTATTATGTTAATGACCCTTCTCAAAACTATAAAAAATACCAAGACATTCCTTCTTTATGGGGATATTTATAGCTTCTCTTAGAATGCAATGTAGTTATTCCGAATTAGCCTCATTTTTTTTTTTTTTTTAATGTACAGGTTCTTTGCATATCTTTTAGTATTTTTTTTTTAAAGGTAGAATATGTTGAAATAGCATTTTAATAGTAATTGCCCATCATTTTCTGTTTAGTTACTCATCACCCACCCAACAGCTGAAATCAAAACTGGTGGTCAATATTACCCAGGTTGGGAAACCCTGTTCTAAACTGGTAGTTATTTTTCAACTATTTTTTTTTATCTTTCACTAAGTAAAACAAAATGGGTAAACATCCAGATTTGTTTTCAATCAAAAAAAAAAAAATTAAAAAAAAAATTCAGCACAACTTGAAATGCAAGTTACAGAGATTGCCAATCTTGAATGTTCTCAACTAAGAAAATGTATCACAAAAACTTCTCAGTTACAAAGAACATACACCAAGTTATACAAGAGGCTATACAAAAAAAAGGTTCTCTAAGATGATTAAAAGACAGCAGTTTTGGTAGTGTTAAAATTAATAAGTCATTTCTTGCCCTAGTTAACAAAAGGTAGTTCACATTTTTTAGATCAGCTACCAATTTGACTTTAATTGAATTGAGCAGAAATACCATTAAGACAAGAGAACTACTGATATAACTATTTACTAAAAAAAACTAAAATCTAAAAAATAAAAAATTTAAATTAAATTTTATGAAAGTTAATTTGATATTTAAATTCATTTTAAACTGATTCTTCTACTGAAACCAAAGTAAATATCTTCATTTGATGTGATTTCTTAAAAATATATAAAAAGAAATTTGAAATTCTTAATCTGGAGTTCTTTCTTTCATATATTATTACCAATTGCACACTCTAGATTCTTCTTCTTCTTCCGCGTATAATGTAATTTCAGGATGTTAGCAATCATGGCTCTCCACAATTTCCTGTCAGTTGTAACTCTTAATAAATTTTGTCTTTTTGCTATCCCTCCTCAACCCTGTTCTGCTATCCATTTACACAAGCTCGTTAGGTAGGCTATACAATGTTTTTCTGTCTATCTTACCTTTAATATCCCCTGTGAGTGTCAAATTTTCTAAGCCCTCTTTCCTTACTATGTACTTTAGAAATTTCAACTCTCTCTTTCTGATGTTAAGCATAAATGTCCTTTTTGCTTCTATATTCTCTAAAATTTTATCATTGCTCACATGTTTGATCCTGTCCATGGTATTCTCAGCATCCTCCTATAGAAACATTGCTTCAAGTCCATCTGTGAGGAGACTGGCTACATTCACTGCCATATAGGAGAACTGATATTACGAAACTGTTCAGTACTATTTTCTTGGTTTCTAACGATCATTTCCTGTTTCCTACTACTTTGATTAGCTGTTGGAAGACAACTTTCACTAGCCCAATTTGCTTTTGGATATCAGTGTGGAACTTTCCATCCTCTGTTAAAACACTTCCCAGATATTTAAATTGTTTTAGTTGTTTGATTTTGGTATCTATAATTTGCATGTTAGGCTGTTCTTTTCCTGACAACTGTGCATTGTCTCCTTGTAATTAATGTTTAGTCCTTTAAAAATACATGATATATTTGTTTTTGCTTCCAGAGGGAGGCCAATTTACATAGCAAACTAGAAACCCCTATTAACTTATAAAATTTATTTATTTATTATTTTTTTTTTAGATATTTGTAGTCAGTAGTGCTTAATCCATATGAAAAAAGAAATTTGTAAAAAGTGCTTATTTCTGGTTGCAGTGCCTACTCAACAGATATTTTTTGAGATAATAATGATTTAGTAATACAAAAGTTACTAATTAACCCATAGCTGGGGGAAGTGGATTCATATCTTTCCCAAGGGTATTTGCAAATAAGTAAATATAATGAACCCAACTGGAATTGGAACTCTGCTCCCCAATTAACAATTCTGAGCCATTATCCATTATACCACCTGCACATCTAAACTTACAGTGCCTGGTATTCCTAAGTAATCACCCATCTAGGTACTGACCAGGCTCAACATGGTTTAACTTTGGTTATTGTACAGGAACCAGTGTTATGTGATATGGCTGTCATCCAATTTTAAGTAAATAAAGGTAAGAAACAAAGATTAACAATATCTCTAATCTAAGCAATGTTTAAAGTTCTTTTGTTTTTTTGTTTTTTTATTATAGATATTGCCTTGACCGAATAGGGCTGGAATATATTTTACAATTTAGTGGGACACTATAAATTTCTGTTCAAAAACATATGTGACCATTCTTATCAATGTAATTTATTTTTTTGTGATTACACAATTAACAATGAATAAAAAAAATCTGCATTGTTTAATCTTTGGCTTATTATATTGTAGATACTAACTTTTATATACACTATATAAGCCAGGGTTTAAACAAAGCAGACCTTTTGATTCATTGTAGATACTAACATTTACTACTGAAAGGATGTCACCTGCCACAACCGCCAGCAGATTAATCTGGCATTGGAGGATGTTCTGACACTCAGCCAAGACTGAGAGAGCTGGTGGGGCAAGGTGGCTCTTGTGGGCTCAATTCCTTCATGGCATGAGATTTAGAAGCTGCAGCAGTGTATACTAACTACTGACTTTCTTTTTTTTTTTTTTTCCATTTCAAGTTTTGGGATAAGGCTTTTGAGTGGTTCAGGTTATTCAGGGGTGCAATAAGAACTGCAACAAGTAATTTTAAATTTGAAACAGTAGTAAAGTTAAAATCAAAATTAAAGGATTGCTGAAGTTTCAAGAATGTCAAGGAGCCTATGTTACCATATAAAAATCAAACTTTATTCACACCCACATTATATATATATATATATATATATATATATATATATATATATATATAGTAAGAAGAAGAAAGAACTGTAAGATATGTAATCCGTGTTCTTATTGATATTTTTATAAAACTTACAGAGCATAAATATTATAAATTAACTGATTTAAAATATGGTTTCTTAAGCTACACAGGAAATTACCATGTTTCAAAAAACCAAAGCTAAAAATCTCAAACTAAATTATATAATTAAATTAAAAGCATTAGTTCTGTTTCATCTTCAATTTTGGAATAACTTAATTATATAATTTAATTTGAAGTCTTTAGCTTCAGTTTTTGAAACATCATAATTCCTGTGTAGTGAAGAAACCATATTTTAAATCAGTTTATATATATATATATATATATATATATATATATATATATATATATATATATATATATATGTGTGTGTGTTTTTCAAAAACTGAAGCTAAAAAAACTTCAAATTAAATTATATAATTAAGTTATTCCAAACTGGAATGTAGATAACACTATTTTCATATTGTTAACTGAAAATTCTGTTTTTTGTTTTTATTAGTTACCTTGTTTAATTAAATTCATTTCGTATTTTGCTTTGATAAAGTCCACATTGGACGAAATGCGTCATCAATTACTAGTTTTGCTGTTGTCATTTTTATTCGTAAATATTGTCTTCTCTACTGGTTAAATCGAGAAATTTTCATATATATATATATATATATATATATATATATATATATATATATATGGGATATTGTAGCCATTAAATGTTTCTATGACCTATAGCTTTTAAATTTATTTACAAATAAAAATTTATGTTGTACATTGCATAATAAAACCCATCATAACTAAAATAAGTGAACAATATTTTTAAAAAAATAAAATAAAAATAAGGGCAGAGTATATAAACTGAAATTTATACCATATATTAGTAATCTAAGTATATCCTGAAACATTTACCAACATCACTTGGTTAATACTAATTTTATTGTTAGAACATTGACTTGTATAATAAAATCTGACACCCTTCAGAATTATACATGTGCACTAATATATTTATTGTTATATGCTATTTATATAGGCACAAATATTTGTGTCTATATGAATAATGCATAACAATATATTAAAATAATTTTCAAACTTAATCCATTTCATAATATATGACATCGTTTGTTTATATGAAGATATGCTTCAAGCAGATATGAATGTTCGAGGGAAATCATGAGAAATTTGTAGTTTAAAAAACAGTTATTCAATCTTACTAACCAGACGTTTCCTTCGGAGCTAAACTGGTATAGCACATCAAGCTATTTCACAGTTCCATGTAGGATACAGGTTTGATTCAGGCTACAAATTTTTTAACATTCAGGCCGGTAAATCTTGTTAATACTGTTTATTATGAACAGAGCATTTACTTAATATATATCAATAAAATATATTAAAATAATTGTTGAACTTTGTCCATTTCATAATACATATGCAGCGATAAAGGGAATAACATTTAATGAGAAAGGAGACTTAAGAATTCAAATTTTACATTCCTAGTCATTTGTTGTCTTCTCTAAACTAACAGGATTGGAACAGCAGTTTCAGAAATTTCTTATACAAGGTTCAATAATAATGTTATAAATAAAATGCCAATACAGGAGAAACAGAAATGATTGAAAGTTTTGGATATTTAGCACTTTCTTCTAAAATCCATAGTATCTATTACAAAATTTAAAAAAAAGGAAAAACAAAATATCAAAGCCAGGATATGAAAACAGCATAACCACCAACCAAACATAACTTTGGCAGGCGTCAGAAAGAAAGGATTGATAACAGAACAAAACCCAAACACATGTTGCATTTAATTCAAACACCTGCCTCACTTTCTGCAAAGCTATGATTCTGTCGAATGTCATAATGTGGGTAATCAATATACAAAATCCCCACCTTAGCATTCTGCTAATATCAGAAAATCTTTCACATGCGCACAAGCAGGCATAGGATTATATAGCCCACATAATGAAAGAATTAACATTCCAGCAATAAGGTTTAGGCTCTGTGCACATATATATATATATATATATATATATATATATATATATATATATATATATATATATTGTAATCTTTCAAAGTGAGCTTATTTTTTACAGTTAATTGAGTAATTTCTTATTGTAACACCACCAATAACTTATTACATTGCAGAAAGAAACATACTATTAAGTATTTAGGGATATGTGAATAAGTTCGTATTAGTTTAGTCTTCATTTTGTTTCTGACCAAGTATAGCCATGTCATATTTGGGTGAAGCACTGTCAGTTAAAAAAAAAAAAAAATACTTGTAATATGGATTGAGAACTAGTCTGGACAAATTTCAGGTGACAAGATTGTTGGAATTGTGCTGGCAACACTCGTAGCAGAAGAAATCAATGTTGGCATGAGATCAAACAAGTGATTGAATTTGTAATTCTTTTTTTCTGTATTTTTCATACACTGTTCATATTTAAACGGCCTGACCATTATTGTTAGAATAAATAAACAGACTCTTTTAATTTAAACTACAAAATCCATAAATTATCTATAAGAGTAAAGATTATATTCCATGAAATAACCATGCACCCACAATACAATGGTAGAAATGAGAGAAAATTGAAACAAAGGATAAACCTCTACTCTTGTTCAAAAGACTAGGGAGCAGTGTGACCAAGACAAGAGACAAACCTATCTACTCCTATTGAGGAGGAAAAAAATAAGTTAATAAAAACATAGTAAAATTTCAGAATTTATGCACGTAAGAAGTATGGTGTTGAGGTAGACTTTAGAAGAAACACAAATCTTAAACTTGAAACAAAAAGACTAGGGAGGAGTGTGAATCGGATGATAGGAATTGCTCCAGTTCTTAGAGTAAATTACAGAAAGAGGTCTATATAGGAAGACTATTAAAGTTAGAAGGTACTGCAACAAAAATAACAGAGGAAATTAAAAAAAAAAAAAAAAAAAATCAATAAATAAAAAATAAAGAATCTCTACTGATTGGATAATCCAGTTGACAGTGAACTGCTTAACATAGTTTTTAACTTTGCAAGAAGGATGAAAGTGTTATTGGATTAAATGTTTTTTTTTTTACCAAACATAACCTGTGATCCAGTAAAAATCATTAATCTGATATCCTACAGGCTCTAATGAGGTCTGATAAATGATAGCTAACTTGCATTAACTATTAAATAAACATTACAAACATATCTATAGTATCATCTGAACCCTTAAAGAATGAAAAAGACAGGTTGACCAACCTTTGCCATGTGCACTGGTAACATGGTATCAAAGCTCTGCGTGTATATATATATATATATATATATATTTATGAGAGAGAGACAGAGAGATTTTAATTAAGCATGTCTCATATTTCTAATTTTCTATTCTGGCAACCGTCATCTGAACCCTTCAAGAATGAAAAAGACAAGTTGACAAACCTCTGTTGTGTGCACTGGTAACATGGAATCAAAGCTCCATGATAATTCATCTGTATCAACATCATCTATGTTGGTGCTGGGTACCAAGATGGACTGTAATGTTATTGTAGTATTTTCTCCAGGTATGTCTCCTAAACTGTGGGAGTCACAGGACATGTTGGGTAACTGGAAAGAAACCAAAGCAAATATTACAAAATAAAAAATAAAATATCAGCAATAACATTCTAAAAGCATTTCAGTCACTAAAATTCAAATTTTAAGAGCCTGTGACAGTTAAAACAAAATAAATAAATAGTAGTCACCAACTTATAATTATACAACTTTATGCAATTCTACTAGTAAATCTTTTTCCTTATTTTGAATACATAACATGCAGAAACAATGCCAAAATTTGGTAAAACAAATTTCATAAGTTTTTTTTTGTTTTTTTTTTTTTTTAGATTTCAAAATTCAATATTAAACCATCAACTTCTACCTACTCCCACCAGAGGGCTTTTTTTTTTATACAATGAAGCTCACATAATACAAGGCATAATTTCCACTCAAGGTATACTTAAATTGGTTATGATGAATGAGGTATGTGATATAAATGAAAGAGGAGTTGAAGATTGTGAGGATAAGGATAGATTAAACCTTGACTTGAGGACGTTAATATTGAAGTGTTTTGGGAAGCATCCACATGAGAGTCTACTCTGCAAAGTAGCAGCCCCTAGGAAAAAGGTATCTTTCTTCTTACAACTGGAATATGGAGGAAATGGGGGTGATTCGATAATGTGGAAGTAGCATGCCATGTCCTGGCTGTAAAGTTCTGAATTGGTGAAACTAAAGATTTGCCATGGAAGGAATGGTAAGGTTAGAATGTTAAGCTTGTAGGAAGAGGGCTGCAGAATGGAGAATAAATCATCCCTACAAGGCTGCATAAATGGTTTTCAATGCTATCAAAACTGTAAAGTGATGATCGAGCAGTTCCAGTTCAGATATGGCAGTAATACTCCATTTTGGGTTTATTCAAACCCTTGGAAAGATAAATAGTTTAAAAGTGGAGAAGTGGCACAATAGCTGTGACATGAATGGACACCAATAAGAAAAGACTAAAGCTTGGCAATGTATAAAGAATTCAAATGCAGCCATAATTGTGATAGTTCCATGTTTATACCCACTACCAGAATGTCACCTCTCATATATATCTCAAGGACAACATTGGGGAAAAATGTAGGACAAAGTGGAAAAAGTTTTCTAGTGACACATTTTGTATAAAAAAAAAAAAAATTAAAACTTTAAATTCCCAGCATCCCTGATTTGTGTGCCTGTGCAGTTGCACTAAAATAACAAATTAAGTACGAAAGGGCAAAACATGTTACAAGAAAACTTTATAAATTCTCCTCTAATATATACATATATCATAGATGAACCTGTCTGTCCACACTTCAGGGGATATCAGTAATTTACTGCTTATATTTTTTTTATTTTTATGCATATTTAATAATGGTGTAAGTTTTTCTTGTGTGTGTGTGTGTGTGTGTGTGTGTGTGTGTGTGTGTGTGTGCGCGCACGCATGCGCTTGTCTGCATGTGGTTATGTGCCTGTTTCTGCATTCACACATCTGCACAAATGTGCGTTGTGACCATTTTGCTCATTTAGATATGCATACAGGGTGCAATGGGTAAATTCTCACCATTTCATATTTTTAATTTTGCGAATGCGTGTTTTGTTTTTGTTGACTGTACAGTATAGTAGGGTCAGTTGAGCCCCATTTGTGAGAAAAAGAGTGAGAAAATGCAATTCATTCTGCCAGAAATTTGGAAACGGCATGCTCTACCACTTAGCATTTGCGCTGAAAGCTGCAATATGAACATTTCAAAGTGTTTGTATGTCAATCTGAGGACAGTGCAGAGGATTCAAAAAGAGTTGAATGAGTAATGGTGATTATAATGCTGTTTGGAGTGATCACTAGTGATGGTGATGTTATGCCACCATTAATCTTCCCAAAGGGACTCAGGCTCAACACGGAGGCCTACATCAAGTCCCTTGAAGACATAGTGCTACTCTGGCTCAAAAGAGTGGCTGCTAGAAGACCCTTTGTCTGGCAACAGGAATCTGCACCATGCCACACAAGCAAGAAAATCCAGTCGTGGCTGTCAGACAATTTTTGCGACCACATCACCCCTTATATCTGGTCACTTAACTCTCCAGACTGCAACCTTCTTTATGTGTGGGGCGCAGTTTGGAGAGAGACCAACAAAACTCCTTATAACACCAAAGATGAACTGAAGTTAAGGATTATGACAGCATTCATCAACTTTAACAAGTCGTCCAGACACTGTGGTTGAAGCCAAAGGCAATTTTACTGAATTAATTTACTCTTTAATATTTGAAGATATTTTTGTGTAATTTTGGTAAATATATCTGTTAAAATGAGATGTAATATTTTTCTTTTTGTGTAATTCAGACATCAATTTATCCATTGCACCTTGTATATATTCTCTTCTATATAATCTCTCCTAAAATGTATCCAACTTCAAAAATGAACTGTGTGTGTGTGGGTATATATATATATATATATATATATATAGAGAGAGAGAGAGAGAGAGAGAGAGAGAGAGAGAGAGAGAGAGAGAGAGAGAGAGAGAGAGAGAGAGAGAGAGAGAAATAACCACAACATTTGACACACACAAAAAAGAGAGGGGGGATAATCAAAATAACACCAATAACTAGCACACAAATTAATTATACCAAACTTAGTATAAAGATAATGATAAATTGAGGAAAACAGTAGCAAATAGCTGTTTGGTCCACTTGTTTCCTGACAAGTGGACCAAACAATTGCAAAGAGGTTCATCTATGAAACTCTGGAGTTGGATTGCTGAATATATCATCAATCAGCTGACTGACTTATTTTATTTGTATTAATCCTATATGTACGGTATATAGCAGCAAGAAAATGACAAAATAAATTTCAGTAGCCCACTGAAACAGTTTTTCCTTCTGACCTATAGTCCATTTTAAAAGTCATATATTCAAATAGACAACCTGTTGTTTCATGACTTCACCAACATTAGATCAGGTGTATAAAACAATTGGTATTGTAAGATCCTGTGTATTTACTTTTTCATTTTCAATAGAAGTAATGCTATTGAATGTTGTGAATAAGACATATGCATATTAGAGCACATTGTTTTAACAGAATATACATTTCAAATCACAAAGCATGAAGAAAAAAAATGTAACATGTATAAAATGAGAACAAAGAGCAGCCATATAAATTAACCATCAACCCTTGGAATATGTCTTGGAAACCATTTTCAACTATCCAAAATTGTAGTAGGTCTCTGTATCACAGGTTGGTTATTTGATTTTCCAACTGTCAACATATCTGCAGCATAAACAAGCAGGAAAACAAATCCTTGTCCAAGGTGATAGCTCAGTGGTTTATAATATTGGATTGAACATGATAAAATCTACTGTTCACTACAAATCAGATAATAACAACTTATCAATTTGACTAGACAAAACCAAATGCTATTTAGCTCCTAATGACAAAGTTTCCCTTTTACATTAGTGAAATGATAGTGGGTTTAGAGAATCAGCATTATTTGACCTATTTTTGCAGTTTAGTATATAAAATATTTTCTGAGCATTTTCATTTTTTAAGTGAGTAATGAGAGCCATGTTAAGCTAAAAGATAAAGTGATACTGAAATGCTAAGTTTCTCTTTTTAATCATTTCACTCCAAGCAAGGCAATAAAGCAACTAAGATGCAAGGAATTAGTGAGAGAGAATGAGGGGAAAAAATAAGATTAAGAAGAGAGAATAATTAAAAAAAAAAAACAATAATTAAGAAAACAGATGATAACCATTTGTTATTGATCTTCAAAAATTTAAATACAAAGTTGATTGGAAAGTAAGAAGCTGGAAGAGAGTTCCATAAAGTGGAAGAGAAGAAACTGTTAGCATAGAACTTATGGTTATATCTGGCAATTTCAACTGTAAAATGATGAAACCTTACTGCCAATCTGATACTGCACTTAAATTCATAAAGTACCATAAAGGAAAGTTCATCAGAACAATTACTATGAAAATATTTATAGAAAAGGCATGGGAAAGTGACTGAAGCTGAGATGCCAGGTCAGAGCCACTAACATTGCAGATTCTTTTTTGTATTTTATCAAGAGCATCTAAATCTATAGCAGAAGCACCAGACCAGATGTGGCAGCAATATTCAATGCATAGATGAATGGTAGACTTATAAATATATAAGATAGATTCTGGTGGGAAAAATTGGCCAGTACAATACAGTGAAGCAAATCTCCTAGCAGCAGACTTAGCAACTGATTCAATATAATCATTTCACTTCATGTCAGCAGAAAGCTGTTAGCCTGAGAAAATGTAAGGAGTCACTCTCCTGGAGGTTAGCATCAGCCATGCTGATAGAAGGTAAAAAAGGTTCTCTTGCACCCACGCTTTTTTTTTTAAATTATTTGCAGGGAAAATAATCATTTGATACAATGAGTTTCAAAATTTACTGGTAAAAGATAAGGGGAAAGTAATTTAATACTGAGGAATAAAAAAAATGTAACAGGAGTATTAGGGTTATTGTAATGTTGCAGGTTACTATCAAACAGATAGTGTTTAATGTATTCTTGTACACAACTTTGATTTAACACAAGCATTTTCATTTCTATAAGAATTTTGGCTTGATCCACATCCCAAAATTTGACCAAATGACAAAACACAGAAATTTATTTTTGAGTGTTAGGCAGAACTTTTCAGTTGTACTCTCTCACTCAGACTATCGCAATAGAAGAGTGTGTTTGTGTTAATGAAGTTATTTTTATTAGATATTTTATCAAAGAATTTTATTTAAACAATATCTATTAATCAAACATGAAATAATACAAGTGCTATGTCTATTTTTATTTGTATTGTCCATTTAAAACTTTTCCCCAGTCTTTTGAACAGGAATACCAGTTCCTCCCTTGTTTACTGTTTAGGACAGAGTTTCCAGTTCCTTCTGAGGAATACTTCAACTCTTTACATCTAACGTCTCCACCTGAACTCTAAAATTTTTTTTAACTAATTATTTACTTATATTTTTTTTTCTCCTTAATAGGAGTAGATATGGTTGCCTATCATCCGGTTCACACTCCTTCCTAGGGGCAGGGGTTTATCACTTGTTTACTGTTTAGGATTGGTTTCCAGCTCCTTCTAAAGACTTATCATTCTCTTTCACTCTCAGTAGCCCCTTATGTCTATAGGCATTATCCCCTTGCTTGGGGCGAATAGATATTATTAGAAGAAGAATCATTCAGTATCAATTTTGATTTCAAAACCCTGGTATGTCTGCAGAAGTGGTGGGGAGGGGATAAAGTTAGTGTATAATAAAAGTTATCTACTAACCTATTTGTTACCTGTCAGAAAACATGACTTGCTTCGGAACTGTGATAATGGCATTGAAACTGTAGCACTCTGTATGTAGGTATCAAAATGTTTGTATGCAACTGATCATCAGACAAGAGGGTCATTGAATTTTGCACTAGTGTTGTCATATCCTACTATGACAACAGGAAAACAACTAACTAATAATCGAAGATGATGCTACTGCAGTTGTCTGGCCACTTATACACAATGGATGAGGATGAAATACTGATGATATTGCAGCATGCTAAAGGTTAATTTTATTAGTTTTCTATTAATGTGTAGAACTATGTAGAACTTTGGAAAACAAATTGAGTAAAAAGTAAAAAACAGATTGACTCATCTTGTAACTGTGTACAGTAAAGTAAAGCGAAAACTGAGCATATGAACCCTTGTCAAAATAATGACACGAAAGGTGAGTCCAATTTATGGGCCACTGTCAGAATGAGGTTTTGGATGGGATTGTACGTACTAGCGTTGGATTGTGATCCATGATTATGACTGAGGTTGATGATGTATACACAGACACAGTGGAGTGGGTAGCCATGATTAAATGCAAAATAAAGGAGAGAACTGTCCAACAAACAGAATTACCAAAGTTGGCAATGAAAAGAAAAAGGAACAGAGCAAAATAAAATATCAAGCAAGGAAAGAAGCAAACAATATATGCAAGGCAAATTATCAGTAATAAGGCAAAAAGTTAAAACTAAGAACTGGTGTTGACACAAAAAGGCAAGTTCAGACAAGCAAACATAACGTTCTGTCTTCTAAACAAGGCAGATTGGGACGGAGTCATGTCAAACTGCAAAGTAGCCTATTTTACTGGCTAAGAAGAAAAAAAAATGTTTTGCAGTCATTCCTAAAGATTAAAATCAACAAAGAGCCAAGCAAGACATCTTTCATGTTTTACCTATGTGGTTTTAGAAAGTGACTTTATACAATTAATGACCTAATTTTCAAGAGGAAAATGTAAGGATCAGGTATACACAAGTATACAGTATAAAAATACACATCTATTTGTGTATATGAAGCAGGTATACAGACATATATATATATATATATATATATATATATATATACCCTGACTATAAAGAATAAATTTGCCTCAATATGCCTCAGAGAAATGCAATTATGGTTACTGCAGATCAAATTAAAGAGGAAAGCCTAAATTTATTACAGATAAAAAAGATAAACAGAAGCCATGCAAGCAGAGGATTCACTGAAAGAATAAATTAGACGTGTTTCAATCGTCGGAATAGTTGCTGGGAACAATATAATTATATCAACAAAATGATGCTTGGCTTTGCCAGGGTTAAAATGAATTTGCTTAACAGTTTTGGCTCTACTTTTAAAGTAGCAGATAGTAAAGGGACTGATATAACTGGAGATGGGATCACATTTGATTTTTATGGCTTAGCAACCCTTTGCAGTTTATTTAAAGTCAAAATATATTTTGGATTATAAGAACATTTTCTTTTTCCAAGTGAATATTGCATTAACAATTTTTTGAGAATAATAATGATTTTTTTCCAAATATAATTCTTACTATTCATCCCATAGTTGGTAGGAAAGAATGAATTCATATCTTGCCAAGTGTATTTGTGCATAAATAACACTGGAGATGTTAAAGAGAAAAGACCAATTCCTTTTGAAGGTGTGTGATACCATGGAGACCCATGTTGAAAGAGAAGAAGTGGTTTTACCTCAATCTCAAATGTTTTTGTTTGAAAGACCAGAAAATAGTTCCTTTTGAAATTCAGTCTTCTAAGTGGCATCCTCTTTAACAAAAAGGGCAATGGGAAGTAAACATGTGGATAAGGGATTTTTGGAGATAAAATGTCAACAAAACTGGAAATAGGGTATATTTAGGTGTTGGTTTATATTAAGAATCATGCTTAGAACCGGGGTGAGTTCTGGTCCACTCTTGGCAGAAGATTGACATGTCTATGAAGTAGTTGTTGTGATGTCCATTTCATAATGTCAGCCACTACATAGAAATGAGTAAATGGGCCAGAAGTTGGTTGATTGATTGATTGATTGGTTAGGAGGGTGAGTGAGAACTGAGTAGAGCTGAGCTATTAGACCAACATAGCAGAAGTTGTCCCAAAGTATCATCTATACACCCACCCAGATGAGCAGACAAATTCCTGAATATACATTACATATAATACAAAAAAATAGGGTCTATGTTTTTATTTCTTGATGTGGAGTTTGTCTTTGTCTTATCTTGTGAGCATGCATCATGCCCCTCCTCAGGTTTTGGTATACACCTTTATAAGATGAAGAATTAGAATAAAATGTGGGGTAATACTTGGACAATTGTGGAAAGCTTGGCTGAAAGTCTAGAATGTTTACAAGTGTAATTAAACATTTTTTTTGAATTTTAGAATGAAGGTTGAGGTGTATCATTGAAGACTGGTTAAATATTTGTAACACATCCAAGCTTGAGTTGGACTGTTTTTGATTTTCTTTTAATAACTAAGAACAGAATCTGAAATATAACAAATTTGTATAAAATTCCCACAGATTATGACTACATAAGCATGTAAATATATGTGCTTTATAAAATCTTACCAGATTCTTGAAATTCATATCTGCTCAGTTTCGTATCTGAACATAAACAAAGCAATTTCTAAAACAGTAATGAAGTTTTTATTTATTAATCCACAGATTTTATCACTTTAAACATTAGTAGATACCCATATTTGAGTAGATATTCCATTTATTAAACAGTATATTTGTTTATTTATTTTTGTCTACTAGCCTGAATATTCAAGAAAAAAGAAAAATATGTGCTCTGTGTGGCTAAGTTAGTCTAAAGCACTTCACATCTAATGACAGTTTCTCCAAGTAAATGTATATAAACATGTATATAAACATGTATATAAACATGTATATAAACATGTATATAAACATGTATATAAACATGTATATAAACATGTATATAAACATGTATATAAACATGTAAAAGTAATTGGAAAATATCTAAACAGAAACATTCTTATTTTTACCAATCTCTTTTTTATTCAAGTATATCAAAAAGTAAATCTGTTTATATTCATACCATAGTCTTGGTCCCACATAAGCACAGCTTGGACTACTCTTTAATGGTCAGTTTAATATCTATTACTGACCATGTTTTCTTGAATGACCAAAAACATGTTGTTTGTTTGTTTGTTTAAAACTTAACGACCCATCGATCAGCAAGAGATCACAAAAACATGTTGTAAAGATAAATTCAAAGAGTGGAATTAGCAATGTGAATATTAGTAAAATAGATTATTGCTTCAACTCTCCATTAGTTTAAATAACTTTTCCCCCCACATTGTAAAAACAAATGAGAAGTAATCATGTAAGTAACTATATAGTACTAGTCTGTATCAGACAATCAGAAATTATGTGATTCCTTCATGATCTTTTTGCAAACAAATCTAATGCTTCTATGTGGCATCTTCCCTCGTTGGTGATCATGCTTCTTCACAATTTCCTATCCTTTGTAGATTTTAGTAAATTCTGTCTTTTTGCTATCTATCCTAAACCCTGTTCTGTCAACACAAGTTCATTAGGCGGGGGTTATGCGCTGTTTTCCCCTGTCCCTTTTGCCTTCAATATGTCATGTGAGTATCAAATTTTCTAAGCCCTCTTTCCTCATTATACACCCAAGAAATTTCAAATGTCTCTTTCTAATGCTAAATACAAGTGCACTTTTTGTTTCCATTTACTCTAAAATAAAAATAAACTATATATTTCACTTTCAGTATCAATCATTGTCATCAGTCAAGTGGAAAGCATAGGATATATTGGTGTGGAAAGTGAAACTGCAGAGGTCAAATTCTGGTCAATTCTCTTCATGCTAACACCATTATAACACCATGAAACCATCTTTATCCAATTATGGGTGAAATAACAGAACAGACAGGGCCCTGTTGCATTGGCTATCAGCTAGTCTAGGAGAAAGAAAAGCCTGAATTCAAATATGAGAAGGGCTGTTTGGAATCTTTATGTCACACTGCACCATTTCTCTTATATCAATTCTTCTAAGTGTGGCTAGTTCTACACAAGTTTTCACTACTATAATCAAATCATTTGGGGGGTATTCTGTTCACCAAAAACAATCGTTAGGCTCTCATGCATATATGAATATATGTGTGTGCATATTTTATATGTGCAGTACTTAGTGGAAAGAGCTCAATATCAGTGATAGAGGTAACATATTCAGTTGTATGGATATGAGTCTGTGACCCTAGGTTCCACGCTTTTACAATCAGAGAAACTCTTGTCTGATGACCACAAAAGTGTGAAACCAAAGTTTGTGTGTGTACACACAGGGTGGTCCGAAAGTCGTGTCAAACCTACATGATATAATAATTCAGTTGATCATGGGCAAATGTCATGTTGTCCTTGCAATTATTAAAGGGCATTTTTTTTTTTTTTTTTGTTTATTACAACAATGTAGCTTTTATGCATTTGTTATATTCAATAAAATTATTTCAATGCCTAAAGTTGCTGGACAATTCAGAGATAAAGAGATTTGAAGCAACAGAAAAGTGGTTATACTGAAGGATGCTGAGAATAACAGACTGAACATGTGAGCAACAACAGAATTTTAGAGAAAATGGAAACAAAAAGAACACATGCTTAACATCAGAAAGAGAGAGTTGAAATTTCTAGGGCACATAAAGAGGAAGAAAGGTTTGGAAAATTTGATACCCACAGGACAGATTGAAGTCAAGAGGGACAATAGGAAAACAGTGCATACCTAGCAAGCTTGAGTATGGAAGATTGTTTACTAGAGATATAGCAAAAGACAAAATTTATTAAGCACTATAAAGGACAAGAAATTGTGGAGAGCCATGATCATCAACATCCTGAAGGGAGATGGCACATAGAAGAGGTGTATGAAGTCAATTGCCAGCATTCCCTGTAAAAGTGGAAAGTAAAATGAAAGAGAAATTTAAAGAAGGATAAAATCTAAGGAAAGGAAAAGACAGGAACAGCATCATTTAACACAGCAGCATCCAAAACTTTTTATGCCACAGACTAGTGTCACACAAGACATTTTTCCACAGATGAGTTGTGGGTCTCATTGCCTGTCACACACATAAAATACACACACAGGGTGGTCTGAAAGTCTTGTCAAACCTATATAATAATTATTCTATTTAAGATGACTGGCACAAGCTTCTACAGTTTGGAAGAGAGGTTTCTTGATAAGTAACAGTGTCAATTAAAGTGAATAAAATGAATCCAGTACATGTGCTTTGTATTACTTGTTCTATTATTCTCATTACTTTTTGGTAGGGAGTGACAAGACTTTTGGAACAACATATATACATTATTTTATGACATTGAAAAGTTGCCATTGTCAAAATCGTTACATAATTGCAATTGTGTTTTGATGTTTATCAACACATCTCATCAGACGATTGTAAATTACTGCCGAATGAACAATTTATTCAGATTTAAAACCAAAATGCAGCCTCTTTTTACAAGAAAAGAAAAAAAGAAAAAAGGTGGGTTGGTTATAAGGATTGTAGTGTGTGTGTGCGCGTATACGTGTCATTACTATAAATGCTATATTTAGTGGGTACATAGCTTGAGTAGATATACTAATAGTAAAAAATGTTGGATTGCTTAAAGATTTGTGTGTATGACAATATGAAGGCTTTAAAAAGCACAATTATATATCACATAAACCAAATATTTTTCAAATTATATAATCTTATTAAGAGCATCTTTGCATGAACTCCAGTTTTGAGTCAAAATAGAAACAAGGTTTTAAACTTTATCTAAATTCAGGAAGAATGGTAATATTAAAATGAGGCAGTTAACAGAATTACAAAATACATTCTTCTTCAGGACATGGTGATCGTGGCCCTCCACAACTTCCTGTTCTTTATAGGATTTTTACAATGTTTGCCTTTTTTTTTCTTTTTTTACTGCCTTTATTCCACAATCCACCCTCCAGTTAGACAAGCTTCTCAGATAGGTTACTTGCTGTTTCCCCTCTTCCATTCAATATGCCCTGTGAGTGTCATTTTCCAGGCCCCTTTTCCTCATAGGGGTCTCCAAAATTTCAAGTTTCTTCCTCATTGTAAGTATAAGTATCCTTTATGTTACCATTTTTCCTTAAAGCTAGCTGTGTGTGTGTGTGTGTGTGTGTTTCTTATTACCATAAATGATATGTTTGAGTAGATATTCCATTAACAAGAAAAAAGTGAAATATGATTTGTATGCAAATTCATTTACTTTTGTTTTCTTTCTTTCCTTTTTTAAATTTCCATCCTGTTATGATTTCCAGCCTTCTTGCCCCAGGAGACTGATGTAAAGATGAAAAGGAGTCAAAAAGGCAGAGAGTGAAACAAAAATAAGTAAATAAAAATAAAGGGAGAGAGAGAGAAGGTAAATAAATAAAGCAGATGGGAGAAAATGAAAAATAAATGAAAAAAAAGAGATAAAGTAACCAAAGAAGGAGAAAACACAAGGAAAAGGATGACAGAATAATGCAATAAAAAGAAAAAAAGAAAAAAGATATCTCCAAATTTTCCTTTAGTATTTTACAAACCTGACCAAAAGCAACAAATCTTTTTTTTCTAACACACAAATATATTCCCACTGAAATTCAAATTCCTTCAAAGCAAAATTTGATAAAAATCACAACAGCTTTAAAGGTAATTAGATTTTTAAGTTTCTATATTCTATTCTTCATCTCTTTCTTAAAAATTAGATAGCACAACTTAGGTATGTTGCTAAATTTGACATTCCATGATAAAGTAGACATAAAAATAGGAATCATCAACATCATAATAATAATAAAACATTTTTAAGTGTTTACAAACAGGAAAGGTGTCTAAATGTTCTTTGCAATTTTCAGACATATATGCTATCAGATATAAAGGGGAAATTGCTTATTGAATTAAATAGAATAAAATAATGCAAAATATATATAATTGTTAAAAGATCAGATAAAAAATATAATTGATACTTTATCATCTGTCATTTTGCTATGTTCATTTTACATAAAAAAAGCAAAACATGAGTTTGGGTAAATATGTATTTCTTAAATATATTGAAAATATAATAGGACATACCATTGAAAATGTTTTATTTGATTCCAATACATAGATACACACACATTTTATATATATATATATATATATATATATATATATATATTGTGAACTCTCCTGCCGTTGATCAACACCTTTTTATGATGTATGAGGGTCAGGCCATTCAGTTACTAGGAACCAACAGCCAGAGAATTTGCACTTATTTGTTTATATTGTTGAAGGTTTTGTGCAGAACCAACCAACCACACTTTTTGAAGAGTCAAATACAGAGACCTGGTGCACCATGTGTCACAAGGTTCCCAAATGATTCTCCACAGGTCTTGAATTAAGAGTTGTCCTCCTAGACCAGTTGCTATCCAAGGTTATAGAACCCAGAATTACTAATACATAGCAAAAGTAAAAGGAGAGATGATGCGCCCACCTGAAGTTTCAAGAAATTGGATTTGGAACACCACAAAGTATACTATCATTGGTGTTAAGAGAATCTATTTTTATGAATGAAACTTCTCCGAATTCTGGATCATTTAGATCAATGACTTCAAAGAACTCTTTGATGTGGTCAGATGACCTTACAAAGTGGAGGTCTTTCATCTGGGTATTCATATTCATTGGTTGGTGCCAAAATTAAGCGAGTTGGCTGGTGAAGTCAGTTGTTACTGAAATCTACTCAAGAGAAGTCCATTTACTACTATTCACTTACCCGACATATAAACTATACTACAAAAATCCAGCAACTCCCAACTGAAATTATTTTGAGATATTTCTAACTTCTTGCCAGTAAGCCTATGTTTTTTCCCTTTTTAACCACTGACCGTGTTTTAATGGAATGTCCCACACTCCCTATCACCTATGTGGGTTGACTATATCAATAGCTACATATAGTGAGCACAGGATATACCTGGGGGCTTGCTTCAGAAATTACTAGCCTGCCACCCAATTCCCTGTCTTTCAGTAGTGTATTCTCTTTTACAATAAACCTCTCTTCTTTCATCTATGTGCATGTTGCTGTTCCTTCACTCGAGTACCACCTTTGTCTGTCTAACCTCTTTAAGGATACAACAGACCAAATCACTAAAATTAAAATAAAACCTTTTTTGTTTACTATAAAACTTAGTTGGTCTTCATGTCATTCCCTTTACTTCTCTTTATCTTATTTCTTTTGTCGTACACATGACATTTGGCTTAAAACAATTAAATGCACGTGAAACATGATTGACTAATGAAAATCAAATGCAAAAGTAAAAATACCAGAATTTCTTTTTCTCTGATGAAGCCTTAATAAAAGTGAAACATGCTAAATTGATAAATGTTTATTATTTGTTCTTTATCTCCTGACTGTCAGATTCTGGTTCATATTTGATCCCAACCCTCTCTCTACACCTGTAAAATCATATATATTCTGAAGCAGCATTATCCAAGGAAAATTTTTGTACTATTTATTAGGATCTATATGCATATGTATGCTTGACATCTTTTCAAATGTCAGCAATCATGAAACAATGAAAAATACAGCAGCCATTCTTTTTAGAATGGCACTAATATTCTTTACATCTGGTCTTTAGGTGGAAATGTTAAAAGAAGAGGAAACAAATTCAAAGATGATAGGATCGAAGTACTGTTTAAATAGAGAGATGAAGTGTTGAATATTGCAAGCAACTGATAAAAGAAATGTAAACTGATGAAGCTTATTTGTTAACCTTAAACATAAATAGAACTAATATTCCATAATAATTAAAATCAGACAAGGCTGGGTAAGTAAATGCCTGTCAGATTTTTTAATGTAATTTGAAGCTGAAGTTAATTTCTTGAATAGTAAATGAAAATCGAAGATATGTCTTTGAAGACAGTGGCTGCTTGATTTTAGCTTAAATAGTAAACAGTTTTCAGTTATTTAATGTGAATATTTAATATTCAAAGTTATTTAATGTTTATTTCCAATTTTCATATTAAATATTAACACCAAGCACAGCAAAAGAAAACAAAAAATCTTAATTTAAAATTTAGATAAAAATCAAAGTTCAATCAGTCTAATCAAGTTATGTGCAAGAGAAACCAATCCTAGAAAGGATATTTGAATTAAAGATATTTTTCATGGTTTATTTCAGGAAAATGAATAAACTAACTTGTCTCAAATGTAGAATTGATATTAATAAAATAGTGTTAAACCAAAATTGAAACATTTGCATAATACTTGACTGCCATTTGATTTAAATAAATCTAAAATGAATATTAATATCAAAGGCCAGTCAATAATCTATAGATATGCAAGACAAACAAGTCCTGGCAAAGGTTAGAAGAATTTAATTAAATCAGAACTGCAATGAAACGATTGTCCAGAGACTTATTTCAGGTAAAAATGTGGGCAGTTAAAGTTAAAATGCATGTCACAGTTTTTCTACTTTCAATCTAAATAAATGTCAGAACTGATTAATATTAAGGCAATGATTTGAAATTTTAATTAAATCAAATGTAAATAGTCAAGGCTTCATAAAGATATAGTTTCTTTTTTTTCATCTAATATTGAATAAAAGTTGAAATCCAAGGTAATTTGGAGTTGTTTGAAGGAAAATCTGGCTAAGTTCTTGTTTCATCTATGCTAAATAAATGTCAATATTAAAGACATCTCTGTTTAAGAGGATCAAAGCTTTTTAAACAGGATAAAAAAAAATGATTCATGGACTATAATAGTCTTTCAATCCCACATTTCCATGTATGGACAATGTATGAAAAATTAACCAAAGAACGAATAAAAGAAAGGAAAGCCAAATTGGTGACGCTTGCTATATCATGAAGCCCAGAATTAGTTCTATTTTCATAAAGAACTTAGCTTATTGTTTTTTGTTAAAAGTAAAGTAACATCTTTCTTTGAAGTGCCTGTCTCATTTCTCTTACAAAAAGAAAAATATTCCATGAGAAAGAAAGAAAATTCAGATTCAGCTTGAAATTATTTCCATCTTAAACAAATGGTCACCAAACAAAGTGTTTCTGTTCCTGAACAATGATGACTATACAGTATATAAAAAAAAAATAGTTTAACAAAAAAATGATAAGTAAACAATATTGACATATGTAAATGGTGTTCACCTTTTACAGATTTGTATATCTGGAGACAAATTTTCAGTTCTTTTGGATACTAGAACAATTCTTTGAAACCGTTAAATACTTTTAATTATGAAGGTCACTGATATCAATTATTGGATTTCACAATTAACTATTCTCAAATCATTCGACATACTTTTAGTAAAGGGAAAGCAGAATTATGATAAATTTGGATCTAACATATCTTAAGGGTCCTTGAAACTGAATATATTTATATGTTCATTTAATATTAGTAGTTTCACCTCTCATCTGGCTCACACTCCTCCCGGGTCTTCTCTTGTTTCCTGTTTTGGATTAGGTTTCTGGTTCCTTCTAAAGTCTACTTAAACTCTATACTTCCAACATCTCAGTCTGAACTCTGAAATTTTATTTACTATTTATTTATTTAAGAGTAGATATGTTCGCCTATTGTCCAGTTCATACTCCTTCCTGATCTTTTGAACAGGAGCAGAGATTTATCTCTTGTTTTCTTATTCAGATTGGGTTTCCAGTTCCTTCTAAAGTCTTTTCATTATCTTTCACACCCAGTAGACCCTTGTATCTTAGTGGCATTATCACTTTGCACAGGGTGAATTGATTATAAATAAAAAAAATTAAAAAATGGGAAAAACAGATTTGTCATGTTTTTAATTCAGTTACTAGGTTGGTGAGGTTTCTTATAAACTCAAACTAGGTTAGCAGACTCCCAAATATTCTAATATGTGTAAAACTTCATATTTCTACACAGTTAACTTACACTATTGAAAATGTTTTTGAATGCAACCAAAATATTTCTTTCATTATTATTAATTTGAACTAATTTTTCTTTTTTTCTTTAATATTGATTTTTTTTTTTTTATTCTAACATTTTTGTTGTTATATTCTTTGGCTTTTAAAGGAAGGTAGTATAAATCAGAAATTAGACAACTTCAAGACTATAGTTCTAAAGAGCTTTATGATATTTAACATGTGAAAATGATTGTGGAAGAAGAATGATACAACTTGTTATGGTTAAACAGACTAAATAATAAATATCTCCATGCAGAAACTATAAACAAACTGGATAAAGTTACCAGTGGTAAGAGACAAATTCAAAGCCATACCAATCAGTTCAATTACTTTTAGCAATTACTAAGAGAATACTTCTGGCAATGCTGATATTATAAATAGATAACCTTATATTTCTGGCTGTGATTCGCCTAGTTTCTGGCAGAGGATCAATCAAATATAAATAGATATATGTAAGCTAAAATACCTGTTCTATTAAAATCAATTATGTCTTGAACTACTTGATTGTTATAACTGGGAGTTTGGGGGTAGACTTGTACCAAAAGAGCTAAACAATAAAAGAGGTAGCAACAGAATGATACTATGACGAAGTTGAATCAGTTTTACATTATAACACTGCAAATACATTAAATATATCAACAAATACTAATGATGTCAACAGCTACCAGGATGTGAGCAGTCAGATTGCAGTTATTCATTTATTAAGATTTCTACAATGAAATCAATCCAAACAACATATGTGTAGTGGCAATCAAAAATTTAGAACCCAAGCAAAGACTTATTTGTATATGAGCAAATTATAAGACATTTTAATAATTCAGTTAATCATGTCAGATTCATGGGCAAATGTCACGTTGTCCTAACAATTATTAAAAGGCATTTTTTTTTTGTTTATTACAACAAGGTGGCTTTTATGCATTTGTTACATTCAATAAAATTACTTCAATGCATAAAGTTGCTGAACAATTCAGAGATAAAGAGATTTGAAGCAACAGAAAAGTGGTTATACTGAAGGATGCTGAGAATAACAGACTGAACATGTGAGCAACAACAGAATTTTAGAGAAAATGGAAACAAAAAGAACACATGCTTAACATCAGAAAGAGAGAGTTGAAATTTCTAGGGCACATAAAGAGGAAGAAAGGTTTGGAAAATTTGATACCCACAGGACAGATTGAAGTCAAGAGGGACAATAGGAAAACAGTGCATACCTAGCAAGCTTGAGTATGGAAGATTGTTTACTAGAGATATAGCAAAAGACAAAATTTATTAAGCACTATAAAGGACAAGAAATTGTGGAGAGCCATGATCATCTCCTGAAGGGAGATGGCACATAGAAGAGGTGTATGAAGTCAATTGCCAGCATTCCCTGTAAAAGTGGAAAGTAAAATGAAAGAGAAATTTAAAGAAGGATAAAATCTAAGGAAAGGAAAAGGAAAAGACAGGAACAGCATCATTTAACACAGCAGCATCCAAAACTTTTTATGCCACAGACTAGTGTCACACAAGACATTTTTCCACAGATGAGTTGTGGGTCTCATTGCCTGTCACATGTATGAAAAAATTACACACACATACACACACAAAAATAAAATAAAATAAAAAAAGAAAATAATAATTAATAGTCAATAAAATGGGGAAAAACAAAGTTTTATTCGTCTAATGTGACCTGGTACCAAATAGTCCACGGCCCAGTATTTTAATAGACTAGAGATATTGATTAATGGGAAAATAAATTCCATCCTATTTGTACTTCATGGGGGTATAAAATGGAGTGGTGGGGAACAAGGCTATGAGCGAATTTATCCTTATAACTAATTTAAGAGTACAAGCTTAAACTAGGTATATTGTTAAATGTTTAATTGGCTGTTACAATATGCTTAAATCTAAACCCCTATCAAAGGTGCTAAATACATATTTCAACAAAACTTTATGGTGAAAGCAGCAAATATGAAGGGAGAAAGAAGAAAATAAAATAGGAAGGGTTAAAAGAGTTCTCAAGACAACCACTCTGTCACTTTAACTATGAACAGGAATTCCTTATTAAATAAGAGTAGATAAATTTGCCTATCATCCAATTCACACACCTCGCCAGTCTTTTGAACATGTTTATCCTTTGTTTGCCTATTTAAGATTAGGGGTCTAGTTGTGTCTTGTAGATTAATTGGCCATGGTTAAATGCAATTGGCAGAAATGCCCAACAAACAGAATTGACAAAGTTTGCAATAAACAATAACAAAAGAAAGAACAGGGAAAAAATAATACTAAGTAAACAATATATACAATACATAAGAAACTGCAGCATATACCTGTATGGTTGGTCTATAAATTTAGGGATTTGGACCAACACTTCTAAAGTTTACTTTAACTCTATGCTTCTAACATCTCTGCTAAACTCTGCAATTTTATTTACTATTTATTTTTTATTCATTTATTTTTTGAACCTGAGTAGAGGTTTATCTTGTTTCCTGTTTCGGATTAGGTTTTGGGTTCCTTCTAAAGTATTCCCATTCACTTGTGTCTTAGTGGCATTATCACCTAGCTTGCTTGTTTAGGGGGGTGATTTAATTATATATATATATATATATATATATATATATATGTGTGTGTGTGTGTGTGTGTGTGTGTGTGTGTGTGCACACCTGTAAAGGGGGAGAATCAAAAGGAGAGGAGAGAGAAGTTGAATTACCTTTATTGAATGTAATAGACATTGCAAATGGTGTAAACCATTGATACCAAAACATTGTTAACTGGCAGATTCCCTCCTATACCAATATGAAGATGCTTCTAAGTATTAGTTATGCTACTAATTCAAAAACAGCTACTAACAGACGAACATCTGTGGCTATGTTACTGCAACTACAAACCGAGAGCATTTCCCCTTCAGATATTCACTGGCTGATCTGTGGCACTGTCCTAATAATGTCAGCAAGATACAAACAAATTTTTGGACTTTTAACTTCAGTAAACAAAACTAAAACCCTGCATTTGTGTATAATGATTTTACTCTTCATAAAACATCCATGTTTCTTAAGTAAAATAGAAAACAAAATTCCTGAGCTGAACTCAACAGAATCATTATTTTGCATAAATTTGCAATACACAGTGAAGTCAGTCAGTCAATTATGCGCAAGTGCTACAACCTATATTGGTGCAACATGTCATTCTATAAATAAAATGGGGTATTTTCCACTACTAATCCCAGTACTGTGCAAGCACCATAACCTAATTCATGATATTAAACTGGCCTAACATGTCATATCCATGTTCATATGAATAGTGTGGCACGTGCCATCAAGGGTAGTAAAAATAAAAGTTGTTTGTCCAGTAATTAAATTAAATTTTTAAATGCTGGTTTGATTACTTTTCATGATAAGTAAACAAAAAGCTAGCAAACTTGTTGGGTGTACACTTGGCAAAATACAAAGCTGAAGAGCCAATTTTCGATGATGATTTTTATCATGACAGCAATAAATTATTTTGCAGTTTTTGTCAACACATCATAGATGTGACTCTGAGGGTCACACTTGTGGGTCATCAGAAATCACTGATGCACAAGAAAAAAAAAAAAAAAAAAAAAAAAAATGCCTATATAGGTAGGCTAAATATTTGTATATTTTACTGTTTACACACAAATCTGTTTTTCCACGTGTTTTTATGATTTTGATAGAAAATTGGAAAATTGAAATTTACCATCATGGAATTTGACGTTTTACAACATGGAGAATTTGCCATTCTATCTTAATGCTACCCAAATGCCACCTACCTGTCTTTTTTTTTTTTTTTTTTTTATTTGACTCTCCCTACTATTGCCTATCTTTTCCTCACTGCTCCTCTGGAGCTTTACACTTCCCCAAGGGCAAGCGTGGACCATCATGCCCACTAATAAAAAAAAATTTTTTAAATTAAAAAAAAAAAAACAACACACACAAAAGTGTCAAAAGGATGTTTTTTCCATGACTGCTTTTATTTTAACTACTCTCACTCTTCACCAATATTTGTTTTAAAAAGATCTTATTAGAATTATAATAAAATCTAGACATATGATTAAAGTGAATTTATACATTTTTTGAGAATTTACTACAAAAATATTAAACACAATTTATTTGTTAGATTCTTTATTTACAAGAATGTTATATTTACAACATTCTAAAATGTATTCAAATGTATTAAAACTAATGCAATATGTCATTTACCAATTTGTAAAGAAATAAATGAAAATTTTTATTCATAAATTTATATACATTTACTAAAATATTATGAAACAACTATAAGGAAATCCTTATTTACTATTTTATAAAGTTCAAACCGATTAACAATTAGCTAATTTTTTGCCAACCATTCCAACAAACAATATAATGAATAGCGTAAATTAGAGATGGGCAGTTTAACTGAAAAAGCAACTTTTTTTTTGGTTTCATTTTAACACTGTGAAACTGTATCAAAATTTTTTTATGAAACCAAAATCGTTCATTTTTTTTTTTTTTTTAAGTGCTATTACTACTGATTGACCATATTCAAAGAAACTATTGAAAAAGACTTTCACATGTTAATAAAATTAAATATTATATACCATTGTAAGAGAAAAAGATTTAACAAAAATGTTAAAATCATTTAATTGACTAATTTTAGGAAATAAATGTGAAATCTATTTGTTTACAAAAGAAATGAAGAAAAAAGAAATGAAGAAAAAAGAAATGAAGAAAAAAGAAATGAAGAAAAAAGAAATGAAGAAAAAAAGAATGAAGAAAAAAAGAAAAAGAAAAAGAAATGAAGAAAAAAGAAATGAAGAAAAAAGAAATGAAGAAAAAAGAAATGAAGAAAAAAGAAATGAAGAAAAAAGAAATGAAGAAAAAAGAAATGAAGAAAAAAGAAATGAAGAAAAAAGAAATGAAGAAAAAAGAAATGAAGAAAAAAGAAATGAAGAAAAAAGAAATGAAGAAAAAAGAAATGAAGAAAAAAGAAAAAGAAATGAAGAAAAATGGAAATATGACAGATATGACACTTGGAAATCATAGAATGTTTTCAAAAAAAAAAAAAAAAAAAAAAAACTTTTTGTGGTAAAATTAAGTTAACAACAAAACAGCAAGTAAAAAATAAAAAAATAGTTGCCAGTTTTGTCTTAATGTTAAATTTTATGAAGTCAGATTTTTTTGTAAGGAAGAGTAATAATTGTTTTCTAGTAAGCCATTAGTATGCCAATCACGAAATAAAGTTGTTGTAAACAAGAAAAATGAATAAAGAATTTATTATTATTATTATTATTATTATTATTATTATTATAATAATAATAATAAACAAATTTATTTTTATATCTAGGCAATGTGCCATTTTGAACTCGCTGTAAAAAAAATAATTCAATGAATAAAAGCACATACAAATTACATATTTAGAAAGATTATTTTATTTTCTTTCCGGCCATATGAATATTTTTAAGATTGAATCATAAATACACGAGAATTTGCAAGTTGAACGGATTAAATTGCAAATTTATCAATCTCAAACGAAATGTTATCATTACACAAGAAAATGAATGGCTTCCTTAGAAAGCAAAAATACTAAATTGAAAACCGAAAAACCCAATCGAAAACTGCAGTATCAAGGAAAACAAACCCGGAAACCGATACCGAAACATAAATTGCTAAACTGACCAACTCTAATGTAAATAAACACTATGCTTAGGTTTGATTACAATTCTAATCATTGACTTTTAAAATAAATATTGCCAGAGTGAAGGTAGTTAAAATAAAAGTGGTGTCATGGGGAAAAGTTCCAGGTTTACCTAATTAAGATTACTGTAACGATGAAGAGTTCAGAGTAGGAAATACTTCGTATGAAGCAGGGTATGTTGAATAAGCTGCATAGAAGTCCAAGAAAGAGAGATAGAAAAAAATCTGATTTTAATGCAGATCCAAAGACTACCTTGTTTATGCTTGTAAAAAAATTAATAAATTTGGCAAAAGCTTATGTCAGATGTGGAATGAGAAAATATGTAGAAGTTAATGGTTTCAAGAATGAAAAATGTCATGGTTGTCATAAACGGCCATTACTGCAAAAAGGTACCAGTAAAAGAGAAAGTTTAAGCAAGGGAAATAAAAGAATTAGAATAAATTAATGACAAAGAATTATTATAAGACAAGTGGTAGAGATTTCAATAAATTGAGTTTGCACAAACAAAACTTAAGGACTTTGTTTTTAAAATCAGCTTTCCCTAAGCAAGGCAATAATGCCACTAAGGCACAAGGAGATACTGACTGAGAAAGAGAATGAGAGTACTATGGAAGGAATCTGAAACCCAATCAAGAGATAAACCTTTCCTGTTCAAAACTAAAAATAAGAGATAAAGTTTCAGATTTGAAGTAGACTTTAGAAGCAGATCGAGTTGAAATTGACTTTATAAGGAACTGGAAACCCAATCCTAAACAGGAAACCTGGGGTAAACCTTTACTCCTGTTCAAAAGAATAGGGAGGAGTGTGAACTGGACAATATGCAAACCAATTTTAAACTGATGAATGAAACCTGAATGAAAAATAAAGATTGAAAGACTAAAAATTACATATTTGTATTATTTATCTCTAAATGTGAAATGTTAGGATTTAACTGTAAGAATTAATTTTGCTTTAATAAGCAAAGAAAATTGTTTATCTCTCAATTTTTGCTTAGAAAACTTGAATGAACAATTAACAAACAAGATGTGTTTTAGGTTTTCTGCCTATCATAAATAAATTGAAAGCACAAGTGAAAATTAAAAAATGATGAAGTAAATTTAGTCACAACACAAGTGTAAATAAAAAAAAAAAACTTTTAGATAAAGACTTTAAAAACTTTTTTTTCAAAAATGCATAGTTGGAATGCACTAATATTCTTCATACAGTAAATGAATGTATAGAGCATAAAGTAAGATAAAAGTTACTTAGCATGAAAGGGAATTAATAAGAATATTTTTGTCTAAAATTGCTTAAGGCGATTTAAACGAATTGTTTAAATAAAGTTATGAATGTTATAAAAAATATTTCAGTAAAATTTGTTTTTGTATTCATTTTCAAAATTTCAATATTCAAAAAAATTTTTTTTTTTTTAAATTTATTCCTTAACCAGTTTAATGGTGTGTTTATTATGCTGCTAACAACAATGAAACAACATTTTGGTTTCAGGGCAGTTATGAGACAATGGCGATAAAAGTTAATCTCAAGCCATGTACTCCAGTGCCACATTCAGACTGGACAATGCTAATAGTCCCTGTCTTAAAAGATAGCATAATCAATGCCTGTGTGATTCATAAAAGGATAATAGATCTCCAGGCAATATGTGATTGTTACACTGCACTGGATACCTTTTGGTTACAATGACTGGATGAGAGAAATCCACTAAGCTTCACCTCTGACATTTAACAGCTGAAGTTCAATGAGGCACCACAAGAGGTATTTGCAACCAACATACATAATGGACTCTACAAGACACCGAGACTTTAGTTTGGAGTCCACGGTGCAGCTGGGATATTTCAAAAGCAAATGAAAAAGAGCTATCATGGAATTCCCTACAAAGTTATATGGGTGGGTGACAAACATAAGTGTTAGGAAAAAAAAAATAGTGCAAACACATTTAAATTATTAATGCTGAACTTAGTTTTTTTTTATCTGCATACTTTTGGATGTGATTAGCTGAGATAACCCCAGGCTTCTGCATGAAACACCATAAACTGTGCTTAGCCAAGGTGTTTGTGTTTTGGTTTTTAAACTGGATCCAAAGCAGACCAGTTACACCCAGATGCAAACAAAGTCGGGGGGGGGGGGGGCTTTTTCAACTTCACTCTCACTAAAAGTAGCAAAAAGCACCTAACTTCATTTGTTTTCTGGTGACACAATCATCCATCTTTGTGTGGTAGAATCCTCTGATGATGTAGTAAAAATAAACCATATTTTGTAAAAATTGACTAAAAAGTATTTGATATTTTTATAAATAAATTGCAAAATGGCTTAAATATTGGTGTTATTTTTTGGTGATATGGTTAAAGAAAAAATGTCAAATTGTTTAGTACAAAAAACTGTGAATGATACACAAAATTAGGTACCTCCAATAATTCACTAAAAAATCAGTATAGCATAATGATAAAAGATCCCAAACTTAATAAAAAACAAAGTTTCATCATTAAAATGTTTATGTTATTATTAAGAGGAAAGAACAAAGTATTTTTTTTTTAATTTTTCCTTCTTTCTAACATGTTTTAAATTTGGGTCAAAAATCTTTTTTCTTTTTTTTTGTTAACTTTGTAATACTTGTGGTAATGCCATTTTAGTGTCAGAATTTCAGGGGAAAACCCATTAATTTGGAAATTCTTGCAAAAATCAAATAAGTGTCTGATTTTAATGAAACTTTGAAGACTTATTTAAAAATGAATGAATTTATTTGTGAAATTTTTATTTTTAGAAAATCTTTGTAAAAAAATTTTTTTTTTTTTTATCTGTTACTTCCCCCATAAATTAATTTTATGAAATGTTCTAAAATTTCAAACAGTTCGCAAATAGTTTTATATTACTTATAAGCAGGACTCCTTGGAGAAATTAAATCATCATTTTTTTTTTCACAACAGCAGCCAACTTTTAAAAAATCTGCTCCAAATCGTAAAATAAAAACTGCTATAAACTAATTATCAAATTAGATAGGCTTTTATTTGCTTTTATAAATAATACACATTAAGTTCATTATTATCTGAAGAAAAATAATTTTGATGAATAAAGAATTTTTACAAGAATTGTTTGCATTTTTCTTTTAGTTTTTTCATTTTTCTTTAATTTTAAAAAATGTTTCAAAATTCTTCCAAGCAGAGTGTGGGGTTGATTATTAAGTTTTTAAGTAAAGACTATATTTACTAAGCGAAAATTAGAAGCTTAATACAAATAATGTTACCAAAACTTTTTACCATAATTAAAAATATATTTTTTTGTATGTCATCTCATAAGTTACATTATTTTTAAAAGGTCACTAGTTTCAAAGTTTGTCTCCTCCTTGAAGAAAGCCCCTTGACATATAAAGGTCTTATCTCACTTACAGTTAATAAATTAAAAATTAAATTGAGATAATAAAATTATTATCAATTTAAACAATTAATAACTCAGTGAGATAATTATTAATATAATAATAATTAAATTAGTTATTATCTCAGTTATTAAATTAAAAGTGTAATAACTTAATGTAATATTAATAATTAATAAAATTATTTATCATTAAAGAGATAGAGGTAACTCAATAATTTAAGAAATTTTTATAGTATTTTAAATTATTATAAGAAACAAAAAATCCGTTATGTCACTTTTGATGCATCGTACTAAACCTGTTAACACATTCACACATCAAATTATTGATGGAGACGTGGAAATAACAAGACCCCGAGGTCAAGAAATGTTTGTCTAGAAAATTTTATGCTATAAGTAAGTGATATTTGTTTCAGAACAGATTAATTTAACTTTAAATTTGCTAATTTTATGAAAGTAACGTTTCAGAAATGTATATCTTATTTTAGCAGGATTTTCAAAACCGAAAAATAAGTTTGTTTACATTTCTCTAAAAAAAAGTTAAAAATGGCCGTTTCAATTGGTTTCTCAGAAGCATAGATTAAAAATCATTCAAATTTCTATTTGAAATACTCCGCAGTACTTTTCTGAAATTAGAAAATTTAATCTTTTAGCTTTCAATTGAAGCAGTTGGAAAGCTTCAAAAAGGATTTTTCCTTTATGAAAAATAAATTTAAACCATAGGTATGCAAATTTTTGGAGGTACCTACACAAAATAAACCAAAGAATTAATTTAGCATGATTTTGAAAATTGAATGGAGTCTGATTTGATTACAAACATGTATGCACACAAAATCCAAAGTATCAATATGCCACTGGTAATGTTCCAACTGTATTATTTTGCATATATTAAATAACCAAAACCATGAAAATGAATAGGTAACCTTCATTAATATTAAAACATTCATCTTTAGAAAGACCAATGTCTATAACTATGTACATAAATAATGGAAGTACAAAGTGAAGAAAATTGACTTGAAACAACAAAAAAAAAAAAAATTCTCTTTTAGGCTTCTGCCTTTAAATAATACAAAACTCATGGTCTTAATACATCCAGTCATTCCAAGAGATGTTTGGATTATAAAAGTGCTGCGTCCTTTCAGGATATTGGTAATCATGGCTCTCCACAATTTCCTGTCCTTGGTAACTCTTAATAAATTTTGTCTTTTTGCTATTTCTCCTAAACACAAGCTCGTTAGGTAGGCTATACAATATTTTTCTATCCCTCTTGCCTTTAATATGTCCAGTCAGTGTCAAATTTTCCAAGCCCTCTTTCCTTTTTGTCTACCCAATTTCACTCATAAGCTAATACTTAGTATGGTTTTCAGGCACTTCCTAATATTGTTGTATGTTGGAATTATCTACCCAGGCAGATATCAAGATGTCTCAAACTGACAATGATGACATTTGAACCAAGGTCTCATGATCATATACAAGCATAATAACCACTTGGCCATGTGCTCATCACAAATCTATAGAAGAATAATAACATCTATATAGCTTTGTACACACGTTGTCATGATCAAAGATATTAACCTTTACCATGCTAATTTCTTTCTAGAATTGTTCCCCATGCAACTGAATGTTTTTTTTGAGGGTGCAAAAAACATGAACACCTACTGTTTTAAAATTTTTATAACTTTCTTTGTAGTGTGCATTAGATTTTAATTTTTGTACACTAATAAAAGAATTTTGATGTAATGCATTACATTTTGTATCCATGTTGTGATGTTGAAAACAAAAAAAATTGAAACACAAAATAAAAAAACAAATACATTAAAAAATACATGAATAATTCAACGTACTTTAACTTTTATTACTCCTTGTGGAGTTCTGGGGGTGTAATAAGAAGCAAAATCTCTAAAAAGGCTTTCATTTCATAAAAAAAGTGACGTGTTTCCTGGTGTTTACATACAATAAGACACTAGTATTTGTTTGTTCTTTCTTTCACCTGACTCATATTTGTCTCGTTGACAAATAAAGTTATTATTTCACCATTTATAAATAGACAAAATAATTCACCTTCAGGTATGCTATATATCGATGGTCATTAGTAGATTCCATAAAATTACTCAGGCACGGATGATAGTAGCCATTAGTGGTCATCATCACTTTCCACCATGTCACTAGCATGGTTATCATCTCCAACCAATTCACTGTTCAATTCTGTTCATTTGAAAATGAAGAGAAAGACTACTGATGACCATATGTGTAATGACTAACAAGTTCAGTCAAGTAAAACTTTCAAAATCGTCATCAGAGTGTTAATCAAAGAAAAACTCCTGAATAAAGGCTTTGTTGGATATTGATGCAGCCATTTTTGTTTACAAAAAAATAGCAAGAAAATTACATGGGTTTAATCAATGTTACACCTCATGCAGAATCTAGAAGAATTCAAAATGGCATTGGAAAACAGAAGTTTAGCCTTGTTTCAAAACAGTTGTAGGCAATTTCCAGTGTAAAATACCAGAAATAACAGGTAACAAGTGTTTATTTATAGCAACTGTCTCAGATGACAGACATCCTGATAGTAGTAAGGAGAGAATTCTATGGTGACTATTGTCGCCTGCAGTGTGGTAAAGGTTAAATAAGCTTGACCTATTTTAAAAGATCAAAGGTGTAAAGAAATAAGAAAACACTGTTGCCTTTGACAAGGTGTTGAAAAACTTTTGACATAAGCCACTTCCCAAAATCTGACCTAATAATAAATATATATATATATATATATATATATATATATATATTTTTTTTTTTTTTAAATCTCTTCTTGGTTGGGCACCATCCTTGTATGTGTTACTTTCATTTCCATCATGTCTTTTCAACAGCTTTTCTTTTCATTTTCTCAAGCTTTCTTACTCTCCCTTTACTATACCAATTCTGTTCATTTTCAAATGAACAGACTACTGATGACTATATGTGTAATGAGTAACAAGGTTGTCTCACTAGATCAATTACAAGTGAGGTTGATCCTCACTGGGTTCTTCAGTGCTTAGTAAATCACTATAACGGCAGAGAAAGCAGAAATGTCATAACATTCACAGAATTTTAGAATTCACAGAAATGTGTCTAGATGAACAGGCATACACATTAAGCCATAATATCACAAGTAGATTTTATTAAAAACATCAATACATTCACTATCTCTAATAATTAAAGTCTGTATGTATTTGTGCATATGAAAGAGAGAGAAAGTAAATCCTGAATAAGCAGATGCTAGAATTCGAAAGCAGACTGAGCATATGAATAGATATAGAAAATATTATCTTAATTTAACAGTGTCCATTTAACTTAATTGTGTTCTGCATGAAGTCCTATGCCAAATACCAAGTACAAAGGTGAACACCCACACAAACATCATATGAATCTCTAATAGACTATTTTTGATAGGTGTTTTGTCTTAGTGTAAGAAAAACAATCTGCAAAATATGAAAGGTTTCATTTAATTATTTATATTGTTTTGGCATAAAATTTGTGTTATACATAGAAAATCAGTAAAAAAGGAATTGTCAGTGTTCCGAAAAAAATTTTTTTTTTTTTAATTCAACCCAAGCAAGGCAATAAAGCCACCAAGGTGCAAGGTGGGGTACTGAGTGTGAATGAATAAGAGAAAAAGAAAAACATTATTAAGGGGAGAGAACAAGAGAAGAACAGGAATTGAGAAAATAGAAAATAACAATTAGCATTGGATTTAAATTTTTGAAGATCAAAGTTGACTAGAAAGCAAGAAATGTGAGAGAAGAAACTGCTTGCATAGAACTTACAGTTACATCTAGTATTTCAACTGTAAAATGACAAGACCTTGCTGCCAATCTAGTACTGCATTTAAATTTGTAATGACAAAGTATCAGAAAAGAAAGATCAGAACAATTACCATGAATGTATTTATATAAAAAGCAGTGAAGCTATATTATGGTGGTGGTGGGATAGTGATTGATGCTGAGATGCCAGGTCCAGACTGATAACATTGAAGATTCCTTTTTTAGATATTACCAAGAATCTCTACATACCAGAAGCACCAGACTAGATGTGACAGCAATCTTCAATGCATGAATGAACGGTAAACTTATAAATGCATAAAATAGATTCTGGCAAAAAAAATTGTCTAGAACAATACACTGAACTAACTTTCCTATCAGTAGACATAACAATTGATTCCAATATAATCTTTCCACTTCATGTCAGTGGAAAAATGTTAGCCCAAGACGGTGCAAGGAGCCACGCTCATGGAGGTTAGAATCAGCCATGTTGATGGAAGGAACTCATTTCCCAATTAATCAGTGGAAGAATTACCGATATGCATACATAAATTAAGGTCTCTTGAATTCACAGAAACCCTGGCCAAAAATATGGAACTACCACACTTAGATGTTCAATCAGCTTTCTTTTTTAATTTTATAATAAACAATTCATGAAACAAGTTTAACAGCTGAATATTCTGGCTTCATGTAAGATACCTCAAACAACTTAGATTATATTTCTTCGTTTACCATAGTACGTAATCCTGAAGATAAACAATTATATTTGACAGCAACACCTCTGACTGGGAGATAAGAGGTTTTAAAGAGTGTAGAACCACCTCTTAATTGATGTTGTTCCCAGGTCCACAGCATCTGTTAGGATCCCAGCTATGGACAAATAGTGAACCCTCCACAACAAAACAGAAACAAAATACTATTATTCATTTTTATAGCAAAAATATCAGCAATAGATTTTTATACAGTAAAATGACCAACAATACCTATTTATACAGTAAAATTACCCATAATACATTTTATCTGTAATTGAAGGCATATATTCAGTTGAAGTCCTAAAATTGTGTTCAAAATATTTAGATTTTGACATTAAATAACTTATAGAGGTTGATATAATGCTAAACAAAATCAACCAACCAACCACAGCACAAACCTAGTTTTACACCCCCCCCATCCCTTTACTTAGTTTAGTTATGTTTTAGGTTAGTCACTGATTTTTATCACTTCCTGTAAGCCCTAAATCTTACCTCGACCAATAGTATTGCCAGTATATAACCCTTCAGACCTTCTTTTTTTTCTCTCTGCATTTGTCTCCTTTAATGTCATGTTACGATTTGAACATTTGTTTAAGGTAGCCATTTTTTATATATTTATATCTCCCCATGTAGAATCCTTTTCACCATATGTTCACTGTTTACACACGGTTCCCAAATGTATTTTTCTTCCTTTCTGGGAAGTCATCGAAGCAAAATTTATAGATATTCATATAAGCAAGGTATTTGTTACCTTCCTTTACCCATTTAGACAAATGGTCCTGCTTCTATGTTCAAGTCTGCAGCTGCTTTTGTCATATTCCTTTTACACTTTTGTCTGTTATTCAGACGAAATAAATCTTATGTATATTTATTTCTTTTTCTAGTCTTACCCTTTTGGGTTTTAATAAACCTGCCAATAAACAGGACTTTGTATTCAGTGTCTTAATTGCCTTAAGGTGCTTATCTGGCTGTCTTGAGTTACACACACATATGAAACAGACGCATACTCGAAAGGTGGAACAACATTATTTCCATTAATGATGTATTTTTCCCCCAATCAAATAAAAGAATTATAGAATTGCTCCATCTCTGGGTGCAATCAATAACAGCACAAAAGTTCATAATTACTACTGTGTTGTCTCCTTCTCATACTTTAATGACAACCTGAATTCTTTGAAGTATGGACAAATGAAAAACCATATTCTCCCTCCTTCTGCATCTAAATTTATCAAATAATTGTTGACAGATCTACTTTACAGAATAGAAGCTTTTCATGGATCAGTTTTTTTTGTTTTTGTTTTTATTTCAGTTCTAGAAATTTTAAAATCAGAGTGAGAGCTTGATTGGTGTTTTTTTTTTTTTTTTTGCTTTTTTTGTTTTGTTTTTTTTTGCACATATTTTTCTGTATGCGATGCAGAAAAATATTAGCATGCCTTCCAATGACAATATCACTATACCTTAATATCTTATTTTTAAATAAATTTGTTGTTTATTATTATTATTATGTGCTGTGTCCCTTCAGGATGTTGCCGATCATGGTTCTCCACAATTTCCTGTCCTTTATAGCACTTAATAAATTTTGTCTTTTTGTTATCTTACCTAAATCCCGTTCCACCATCCATTTACTCAAGCTTGCCAGGTGGGTTATGCATTGTTTTTCTCTGTCCCTCTTCTCTTCAATCTATCCAGTGAACATCAAATTTTCCAAGCCCTCTTTTTTCATTATGTGCCCTAGACATTTCAACTGGCTCTTTCTGATGTTAAGTATTAAACATCTCAAATGTCTCAGTGCATGGATCAATTTTGACAAATGTTAAGATCGTTTTCTATAAAGATGTTACAATCTGGTCTTTAGTAAGATGCATTATCTTGAATATTGGCAAATTCTCCGTGTTGTAAATCATCAAATTCCATGTTCTTCCATGATGGTAAATTTCAATTTTCCATTTTTCTATCAAAATCATAAAAACACATGAAAAACATTTGTGTATAAACAGTAAAATATTCAAATATTTAGCCTACTGATATAGGCATATTTTTTTATTTTTTATGCTTCAGCGATTTCTGATGATCCACAAGCATGTCCCTCAGAGTCCAATCTACAGAGTAATGGCAAAAACTGCAAAATAATTTATTGCCATCATGATAAAAATCATCATGGAAAGCTGGCTCTTCAGCTCTGTATTTTGCCACAAGTGTGAACCCACCAAGTTTGCTAGCTTTTCATTAACTCATTCTGAAAGATAATCAAATTGGATTAAAAATATAATTTAATTACTCGACAAACTTTTATTTTTACTGTGCCTGATGGCATATGCCACACTATTCATATGCTCATGGATATTTGTCCTCTGGTGACCAGCAGGGACATGTTTGGCCGGTTTAATATCATGAATTAGGTTATGGTGCTTGCACAGTACTGGGATTAGTAGTGGAAAATAACCCCATGTTATTTATAGAATGAGAGGTTGCACCAATATAGGTCATAGCATTTTCACATAAGTGCGTGACTTCAATATACATTCAAATTTATCCAGCCCAGGAATTTTTTTTTTTTTTTTAGTAACAAAAATCCTGTTTTCTGTGATTTTCCATTTTCTACTTTATTTCCATACCCCCCCCCCCCGGTATCATGGAGACCTTACCACTCTAGACTTCATCATCAAACCTATTTTCTATCAACAGAATGAGAAAAGTATCCAGAATTTCCATGTAAACATGTGTATTGACTGTTGAGATATTGATCGCCATCTCCCCTAATTTGTAACCATATTATATATAAATTTGCATGCTCTCTTCAGGTAGTCATCATTATGTGTTTCCTTGGAACAGTACCAGACAACAAAAGTCCAAGCATCATCACCTTTAGCCAGTGCAAAGTGATTCATCACCGACTATCACTTTTATGCAATCATTCACACTACATGATGGCTTCTCTTTTTTTTCCCCTCCCCTTGCTGGTTTTCATTTGGCTTTTCTCAATGTAAATCTCCATTTCATTCAGCCAATTCCCATTCTACTCATTTGCTTTGTTGCGCATTTTCTATTTTCAAGGTATTTGAGCATTTTATCCAGACGTTTTAAGGTTGATCCATATACTTACATTTTATATATACTTACACTAAATTTATAACACAGTTAACAAGCAACATCTTTTGCCACACCCTATGTTAGAGTTTTATAATAATTTACATTGGACCAACTGTACTAGCTCTCTTGCTGGAAAGAATGTTAACTTTCATAATGGGTTCAGACCAGCAAGCATTCACTGCAGACTAATTTACAGATTTAGACATATATTTATTTTAAAAATACAAATTACATAATTCACTCACTTTAAATGAGTGTATTTCATGAAACTAGAACGTTCAACTATTAAACAAGTATTATTTTGGGTCATATCTGTTATTTGTTTATTTGCTTCAGAAAAGAAAAAAGAAAAAAGGAAGCCAAACAAACATTCTCTAAATTTGGTGATTATACAATTTGTGTTGAAGGCAAAATACATGTTGCCTTGCAATTCAGTTTGAAAGTTTGAGTTTGATCACTAGTAGGCACTCCACTATTGTGGGCTTATGCCAGACTAAGCTGAGGTTAGTAAATCTCCACCTACTGTAAGACAGTGATGAGAAAAGTTGTATTGCAAGCCAGTGATTGTTGAATCGCCTTATACTAGACTAAACTAAGTCAATCTCTACTAAGGTCCATTAGTGCCATGTAAATTTGTTGCACAGCTTGATTTGCTGGTGTTGATCTTCATTGTTAGCTCCATTTTGACCTTGTGCCAGACTAAGCTAAATTTAATAAATTGCTACACATATATGACTATTGTAGGTATCACTTCTTAGCTAATAAAGATGTTAGTTCTTTGATTTTTTTTTTCTCTTTGGATAAATAGAAAGTGGGTGAATAAAAAAAGCTATTAACAAATTTAATGCCCTGTAAAAATACCAGCAAAAAACTAAATTTATTTATTTATATATATATATATATATATATATATATATATATATATATATATATACATACATATATATATATATATATATATATAAAGTGAACAGGCTGTTTCATGCTAGGCGCAATTGTCAGGCCAATGATTGTGCCTAGCATGAAACAGCCTGTCACCTCTGAGTGTTGACTTCAATGTTCACTTTTATATTTACATACACTATCTGATATTGAGCACTTTATCCCATAAATATAGCACACCTTAAAACTATATTTCTTCACACACACATATATATATATATCTTGGGTTTTATAGGCAAAATTGAGATATCTCCTAAATGCATATTCAGACACCATAATACAGGGTGCGGCAAAAATCCCTCCCACATAATGGTAAGACATTAACTCGATGAAGACACTGTTGCCACTAAAGTCTTACCATTATGAGGTAGGTATTTCTGCCATACCATGTACTTGTAACAGCCTAATTCCCCAATACTGTAATATTAACTAAACGGTTTTATATTTAAATGGTAAACCAAAATCTCCGTTGTTAAATATCTTGTGATTTTTTATGAATTGCTCTAATCTCATTGTGTATTTGCAATAAATTGTTCAATATCTGCTGGAATTGTGCACTGTTATGATTTAATAGCTATTTATTCAAGGACATGCACTCACATGTAACCAACCATGTTTCAACACACAATGATGTGTGTCCTCAGGCAATTGTAGATTACTGGCAAGTGACTAATTAATTACCTGGAGATTTATTTTATATATATATATATATATATATATATATATATATGAATGATAAAATAAAGAACAAGTAGGAAACATAACTCAATCTAACAGGTTTCATTTTTATTAAAGTTTTTCAGAGATCAAGATAGATATGAAAAAATGCAAAGACACAAAATACTGGTATGTTATAATTCTTGGTTAGTTCTTATTGGTCAGATATGTGTCGTGTGTTAATACAATAGATAAAATATAAATAATATGTTTGGACATCAAAGTGTGTAATAGTGTATAAGTGTGTATGTAAAGAAACACTTGTTTGTCTATGTGTATATTGAACAGTAACGTTAATGTGTGTGAGAGATGAATGTCTATAGATGTCACCCTCGTGTATGTCAGTGAAATCTTGCAGTAATCTTATATTTGGTTGGATTTTTATATTCTCATGTATGTGTGTGGGAGACGTCTGTTGTCTGTGTGGGTCAGTGAAACAAATCAAGATATTGTAATAATCTAGTTTTGGTTGGATTTATCATTAAAGAATTTCTCATGCATATTTTTGAAAAGGATTTGTATATTTTCATTATTTTATGTATTAGATACAAGTTAGATTCATGAATAATGGATCTGTAGAAAAATGATGTGATGTTTTAAGCAAGTGTTTATAGATGGTAATAACGCTATAAATATGTTTTCATATTTTCTTAAAGGGTCATGTTATTTTTTAATTAGGCTGGCATTAGTGAAATTAAAGTTATGTCCTACATTATTTCAATGTAAGATGAGAGAGAAGGTTAGAACTCTCATAACCCTGTTTAATAAATAAAAATGGGGCATTTATTTGAAATGCAAAATGTTCCCTATAATAAAGTTTAAAGCAATATAGATGAGTGTTTAAATTTTATAAGATGAATAGGGATGATATGAAATAGCAGTGTGTAGAAAAAGTGAACATGCAATTCCAAAATAAACTGATATATACATACAAGCTGTGTCCTCTCTGATATGTGTACATGTACATGAAAGATGAATTAAATAAGGTTTGATAAAGATTGTTTCATATTGCTCTATCATTTTTCAACTCAATTTAAAATACATTAATACTCAAAAAGCATCACACTATGGCAGGGTATTGTCAGCAATATCTATTTAAGCCATCTCAGATTCCCACAATAGGTATCAGCTGATCAAGTAAATCTCCAGGATCATACACTAATTTTATTACAATTACATTAGGTTACCAATAATAATGTAAGACATATTTTCATATTACTAATAGGCAGGAGGCATGAGAAGGAATAGAGCAATGGATAGTGTCTCAGATTGAGGAATCAGAGAGCCGAGTTCAAATTCCAGTCAGATCCATTACATTCACTTATGTGCTAATACTCTTGGGAAAGGTATGAATCCTCTTCTCCCCCCACATCCCACCATGGGTAAATAGCAGGACAGACTGGGTTCTATATGCTTTGATGGCAACTGATTTACTGCAGAAAGAAATGGCAACCTGCTGCAGGAAATAATTTGCCTCGTCAATCATGTATCAAAAGATACATGATCACCTAAGCATGTATCATGCATGATACATAACTGGCTGAATAGGTAGGGCTCAAAATTAACTTTGTCTCATCATCCTAGAATGATGCTGGGACAATACAAAATTTTGAATTAAAGTTCTATTATATTTATTCTAAAAGTAACCAATTTCTTAAAAAAAAAAATCTTATTTTACCAAATGACAGGCTTCTAATAAATGTTTTAATATATAATTGGAATGGGATAATTGGAATGTGCTGATATTATTTATACAGAAAATGAATGTATAGAACACAAGTCTTAAAGCCTGATAAAAATTACTCTCAGCATGAAAATTAATAAAAGCTGTTCTGTAAAAATATTTGAGGTTATTTAATCAAGATATTGAAATAAAAATAAAATTGTGATTGTTATAAAAATTACAGTAAAGTTTAATTTGTTTTTGCATTCATTTTTAAAACTAATATTTTAGCATTTTTAATTCTTATGTCTACCAAAAGAATTAAATGATTAAAGATTGAATGGATCAAAATAAATATTTATTTCATAAACAATTTTAATAGTTTTTTTTTTTATGTTACTAATAAAAAATTATAAATCTGGGATAGTTTAAGATTTTTGGGGGGAACAATCTGATGAAAAAAAAAAAAAAAAAAAGAGTCAGTCTGGAGTCCCGTTTTTACATTGCTAATAAAAAAAAAAAAAAATATGGGACTTTTTGCTTATTGGTATCTGACTTGAACTTGGTACAATCACATTGATAAATTAAGAATTTGTTATTTTAGTAAAATTAGAAAATTTAAAGTTAAATTAATCTGATTTGAAATAAATATTACTTATTTATAACATAAAAAAATAATATACAACCAATTATTAACAATTGGTTATGTTCATCTGATCCAATTTTGATGGACTCTTGATAGACGATGTGATGACAGCTATTATAGATTGTCAGAAATCTAAGTGAATGCATATTTTTGGTTTTTAACTACCTAGTAATTTTTATAAATGAACATTTTTTTTCATAATTATTTAATATTTTATTGACTTTCATTTACCTTTCGAAGATGCAAAAATAAAAAAATTTAAAATACTATAAAATTTTCTTCAATTAATTTTATAATTTAATAACAAATGAAATACCATGATTACTCAATTGAAGTATGTCCCACACTAATGTAAATACATAAAATAAAAATATTTAGCAAAATAGTAATTGAAAAAAGTAAAACTTAGTTTAAACTTTTAAAGCTGGATAGAAATTTTGAAAACCTGTTGAAACGTAACTGAAGCAACATAATAAAGGGACAAAACTTTTAGATCAAAATAATGGCAATTTCAGTCTACCGTACATGAAAATAATGAACGTATTAAGTAAAAAAAAAAAAAAAAAAAAATTCAAAATGAAAAGTTATTTCAAAAATAGAATAGCATAACTAAGTTGATTAATCTTTTCAATTTTGGATTTGTAAATTTTGTTTCCACTTAATTACTATATCACATCCAGGAAATAGCCCAATACAGAATTTTACACGATTTTAAACTATTATAAATTAATTAAATTAAAAAAAAAAAAAAAAAAAAAAAAAAAGAAAAAATTGGAAAATTTCATTATTCATCAGAAAAATTTTATTTCTTCAGACAATAATGTCCTTAATATTACTTATTTACAAAAGCAATTAAAAGCTTTTCTAATTAAGTAATGTCATAGTTTTATTGGATTCATTATTTTTCAATTCAGAAGATTTTCAGTTAGCTCAAATTTTGAAGAAAAAAAAAAAAAAAAAGGTGATTTACAATCACCAAGGACTCCTACTTTTAACAAAAAAAAAAAAAAAAAAAAAATTTTAAAAATAATTCCATTCATTTGTGAATAAGTCCTGAAAATTTCATTAAAATCGGACAATTACTTGATTTTTACAAGAATTTCCAAATCAATGTCTTTTCAACAGAAAAAAAAATGCAAAAAAAAAAAAAAAAAAGAAAAAAAAAAAGAAAAATGTTATTTTCTGCCACTGCAATGATGTAAACAAGAGAAGACTTTAACCAAAATTTTGAACGTGTTAGAAAGGATTAAAAAAATTTCAAAAAATAATTAAAAAATACTTTGGTCTTTCATCTTAACAATAAACATTTTGACGATAAAAATTTATTTTTGTTAAGCTTGTGGCCTTTTTCATTACGCTATCTGTTTTCCCACGAAAAAGTGAAGGGACCTAGTCTGAAATGATACTTTTTGCCCTGAAATAAAATTCTAATTTACTTTTTAACATACAGTCCCCTAAACCTTCGTTCTGAAACTGCCGCTTTGTTATTGTTGTAAGATTTTTTTTCTGGACTCCATGATTTTCAGTTATTTAAAAATAGGGGGTGGGGATTAGCAGCCCCCCCCCCAAATCCCCACTCCAGAACTGCCCCTAAAATCAATTTTTAATCAACTTTTATTTCATAGTTACCAAATTTTCCTACCCATTATTGTTCCATGCCCTAGAGAAATAATACGATATATCGCCACAACTCTTGATAACAGAAGATTTGTGTTTCTCTGTTGTTCAAAGTGTAATATCTTCACAAGTTTCCCTTGACAACTGGAACACTGACGAGAATAACTTTCTGCCCCAAAACTGTAAGTTTACTAAGGTTTTACAATGTATCTATGAAAACCTTTTAAATGCCTATTTGTATAACTACGGTAAAGGTTACTTTCGACAACATAAAATATTTTCAAGAAAATGAATTTATTTAAATTGGGAATTAGTTGAAAACAACTGACACTTTGTAATGTTCTTTACAATAAAACCGAGACTTGATATAAAAAAAAAAAAAAAAAAAACATTTCACAAATATATATATTATTTTTGGAAGATTTTTAAAACCGATAAATGGACAAAGTTTATGAAAAAAGGTACATTTTATCTATGGAGTGCTGAAAAAGAGCCGCTCTTCTTTTTTTTTTTATGGAGTTGAAGCAGATCCTTTTTGAAAGCAGGGAGTGTGAAGGGAGTCATCTCCAATTTTGGGTATGGGAGCAGTTCCAAAAATAGTGAAGTGCGTAAAGCTATATATATATATATATATATATATATATATATGAAGAAATATAGTCTTAAGATGTGCTATATATATGGGATAAAGTGCTCAATATCAGAGAGAGCGTGTGTAAATATAAAAGTGAACATAGAAGTCAAAACTTACAGGCGACAGTATGTTTCATGTTAGACGCAATCATCAGGCCACAAGTGCTGTTATTTTCTCGGTTATTTATATATACAGGTCAGTGGGTGCATTGTGGGTAGCACCACTGACCCGTATATATAAATAGCCAGGAAAAATAACAGCACTCGTGGCCTGATGATTGCGCCTAGCATGAAACTGTCACCTCTAAGTGTTGACTTCTATGTTCACTATATATATAATGAATGAGTGAATGATTTTATTTGCCATTATTTATTACAACAACCATTATTTTTACTTGGTATATGTGAGCTGAGTAGGATTTCCTTATTTTGGTCAGTTATTTTTAATTTCACAATTTAGAAAAACAGGAATAGCAACTGAAATGCATATACCCACTAAAAATAATGTCCATAGTAATAAGAAATAAAATTATGCCAATTAACCAAATTTTTCTTCACAATCTTGTCATTCCCTCATTCTTTGGCAATCATTGAGAGAGTAATTTCTTTGATTAACATGCGAGAAAAAAAAAGCTTTAAGGAATCAACTGAAATAAAAATGGACTATTTCTTAGTCTCATCCACCATTCTTTTGTTCTTTCTTGTCTTGATGTGATGAAAGTGTGTGGAACACATTTTGGGATCTAAAATCATAGAACTAATTAGCATTAGGACATAAGCAAAGAGTGCTGCAGCAAGTGAGGTATAATGTATAATTTTATATATATATATATATATATATATATATATATATATATATATATATATAAGGATGTGGGCTAATTGTTGTTATTTGATGGCTGTTTTTGTTGCATGAGTACTGCTTCAAAGATCATAAGTCTGTTTGTACTATTTGATTTTGTTACTATTTTGGTATTGTTTGTTTCATCACAAACAATACTAAAAAAATTTCCTAACATACTTTTAACAGTTTATTAAAATATGCTGTTCAAAGTATGTCAAAGTCAAAGGCTTGGACTATATATATATATATATATATATATATATATATATATATATATATATATATATATATATATATTCCAAGAAATACAGACAAAGAACTAGCATTATTACAAGGTTACTGTAATGTAATACAAAAAAGAAAAAATATGGTTGTAGTTATTGTCTTTCAAATTTTGAATTACTGAAGTCTGACTGAATAGCTTGGCTCTATCATTATCTCACAAAACTGGAAACCAATAATTTCCTCTCTTCCAACTTGTGGTTGTTTGTTTCCAATTATTATTGTTCAGGCAGAAGTTGCATCAACAATCTAGACTAGTGTATAAATTAATGAAACAAACAGATAACCATTCATAAATTAGGATGAAAAAAAAAGAATTAAAAAAAACAACAACAAAGGAACACTCCTCTTTTTAAATATTGTTGTATTCTCACACCTAATAATACCTGGGTTGAGAGAGGAGAGAAAAAAAAATTTAAAAATTACCATAGATTTCAATTTTAGGTAAAAGATATCACAACATCTTTCCACATTCTTTCTAACCTTTCCATCATAGTCGACCACTGATATTTGATGATAACAACTAGCTCTACATATTTTCTAACCAAAAATAAATCTATCTTTGATCTCTGTTTTAGTTCTGTCAAATTTTTATCAATCTTATGTGTACTGAGCATGTTCTCTATATTTTCAACTAAAACTATGGGAATATATCTAATACGGTTTTATGCATAACACCGAGAAAATGTGACACTATTATTGAGGTACCCACGTAGAAGAGAAGGGTGTGTCTCTTTTGTTTCATGACCAGTAAGAAAGTCTGAAATGGAGGTCTTCAAAGTGGCCACCAACTTTACCAAAAGAAAAGAAAATAATAGATAAATAAATGAAAACGTTTGACAGTAAGTGACAACAAAATGGACGCTGAGGATTTTCGGTTGCAGACTTATATTAACTATCACAGCTGGGATTGAGGTAGTTCTGAACTGCCTGTCCCTTGACATAGTTCTAATGTTGTCTCTGCATCATGTTAAAATTGGCAGGAGAGTGGTAGGGGAAAGAGATAAGGGTAAAAACCGCTCTTTTATTCTGAAATATCTAAAGTGGTAGAAGACATCCCTAAATGTCACCTATCTACCCACCCAGACCAGGCAAGAGAAGTCCTGAATAAACAACAAAATATGTTGGAGACAGTGTTCAATTCAAGTCTTCATTTTCCATCTTGGTGTTTGTGTACCCATTTGTTTCCTTGTGAGCCTGGAATGGGTTTTCTTTGCACACAAACAAGAACGAGAATAGACACAATGTTGAATATCAGTGTCTGGTCAGTGGAAAGCTGACTGGCAGCCCTGTTATATGGTTACAAAAAGAGTTTTTCTTTATCTTTACATTTTAAAACATTGAAACTAATATACTGAACTTTACCAATGACAGGCACTTATTGTAAAATAGTGGTTAGCAAGCTATTCTCAAAGATCATTACTACTTTCATGAGCTTGATCATCACTGGGTACTCAATGGTTGTAGCTTGTACCAGATTAAACTAAGCTTTGTAAAAACTTATAGCGAGCTTGCAGAGATTATTGAAAGTTCTCATTTCCATTTGCCAAAATTTGATCAAATATTTTCTTTGTTTTTTTCTAGTAAAGATTTCTTAGTTAGGACAAGAAATTTTTTTAACACACCCACAGGTCTCCCACTCCTCATATCTGTTTGAAGAACAACCAGAATTTCAAAAGACTATCATGTATCTTTTGATACATGACTGACGAGGCAGATTTTCTTTCCTGCAGTAGGTTGCCATTTCTTTCTGCAGCAGACCAATTGCCATCCAAGGCTAAAGAATCCGGTCTGTCCTGCTATTTACCCCATAGCTAGGGGAAAAAGAAGATGATTCATACCTTTCACAAGGGTATTAGCATGTAAGTGAATGTAATGGATATGACCAGAATTCAAACTCTGCTCTCTGATTCCTCAATCAGAGCCAATATCCATTACTCCACTGTACCTCCCTACAACCTTCAAACTATTCTATTTTTTAAAGATAGACAAATTAGCCTATTGTCATAGGAAAGGAATCCATGACAGTCAGCAAGATTAATGGTAGAATCAATAAATAAAAATATGCTAACTTTGAAAAATTCATGCTGTTACGACAAGTGTCACATTACAATCAAAGGTGATCACAGTGGATGAAGTCTGTTACAAAAATAAACATGCTTAATTCCATCTGAAAAAAAGTTTTGGTTTGGCCACTTTCAACAATGAAACTGGGTTGTTAAAAACCAGGTTGCTAATACATTGATTTTTATTTCTTTTATTTCATAGCAGCCTTCTTTGGACATTTCTAATTTTAATAATTTAATACACTGATTTTTATTTCTTTAATTTGTGGCATTTATTTTGTGGTAGCCTTATTTGGATATTTTTACTTTTAATAATTTAAAAACAAAATAATTACAAAAATTTTGTACAGTCAAATTTATTTAAACAGAAATGATCAAGCAGTCACCCATCTAGGTACTAACTTGGCTCAACATTGTTTAACTTCAGTGATTATACAGGAACTGGTGTTTCGACATGATGTGGACATAAGCCTTACATCAGTAGAAAATAATTAAGCAACTTTTCTCTCGTACCAATATACCATATATAAATCTGTAGTCAGAGAGGCTGCTGAGGTTCATAGTGAAACTGTCAGGTGGTAGGAATTGTTTACCCTCTCATACATCATTTGTAACTATTCTAAAGAATAGTTACAAATGATGTGAATCAGGTGCTGTACCCAAACTAAATTAAAGCTTACATCTGATCTTTCATACAATAAAAATCATTGTGACCAATTTTATAGACACAAACCCAATAAAATAATTTAAAGAACATAAACATAACTAAGCAACAATAGTGAACATTATGAGCAGCAGTTTCTGTTTATACTTTCACAGACAATATTCAGACAATAAAAAAAAAAAATATCAGTCTACACAGGGTGTGATGGGTAAGTTGTCACCATTTTATATTTTTAATTTCAAGCATGCACATTGTTTGCTTTTGACTTTGTCAACTACACAGAGTATAGTAGGGTCAGTGGGACACTGTCTGTGAGAAAAAGTGCACCATGATGCAATTCAAACCACCAGAAATTTGAACAGGGTATGCTGTACTGCTTGGCATTTGCACCAGAAGCTCCAACATGAACATTTCAGAGTGTTTGAGTATCAAACTAAGGACAGTGCAGAGGATTCAGAAAGAGTTAGATGAGTCTAATGGCGATTATGAAGGTATGGCAGCTCAGAATGCTCACTCTGATAAGAATTCACAAATTTGTTGGTGAGGGCCTCAGACTCAACATAGTGGCCTACATCAAGTGCTTTGAGTAGTGCAGCCCTGGGTCAAGAGGATGGCTGCTAGAAGACCCTATGTCTGGCAACAGAACTGTACCATGCCACACAAGCAGGAGAACCCAGTCATGGCTGTCAGAGAATTGTTTCGACCACATCACCCCTTACATCTGGCCACCTAACTCTCCAGACTGCAACCCCCTTGATTATGTGTAGGGCGCAGTTGAGCGAGAGACCAACAAAACTCCTTTAACACCAAAGATGAGCTGAAGGCATGGATCATGGCTGCATTCACCAACTTATAAAAGGAGACCATCCAGAAGAGATACAAGAAATTCCGAATTAATCTGGAAGCTGTGGTTAAAGCCAATGACAATTTTATTGAATAAATTTACTCTTTAGTATTTCAAGATATTTTTGTGTAATTTTGGTAAATATATCTGTTAAAAATTATTTTCATTTTTGCATAATCTAGATGACAATTTACCCATTGCATTCTATATATGACAGGTCACTCTTTAGTGCTACTGGTAGCATGTAACCCAGTTCTCTTGATGACAAACACACCTCAAGGACTATAGCACTTGACAAGGTGTGGCACAAGGGCTTACTACACAAGCTCTCCAGTTATGGAATCACAGGAAGTGTCTTCACAATCATAAAATCCTTTCTAACAGGTAGGTCCCTGAAGATAGTTATCAATGGCCAGTCTTCTGGAGCCCTAGAGGTCAAAACAGGTGTCCCGTATGGATCACTCCTCAGACCAACCTTGTTTTTGATCTACATAAATGATCTGTCTAAAAATATACTCAGATCATATGTAAATATCTATGCCAATGATATGACTATATACAGACACACCTCTAAAACTCTACAGTCAACTGAACTCTCTTCTAATCTTGCACAAACTACCCAATTGGGTAAAAACTGGCTGGTTATATTCAATGCCTCAAAGACCATGCTAGTTATATTCCATCATCAGAGATCTGACCCTGAACTACCACCAATCTGGATGAACAGAGGTCCTCTCTTTCCTCAAGAGGACCTCCATTAACCCAACCTCAAGTGGAACTCATACATATGATCCATTGCTAAGGATGCAGATAAAGTGGTTGGCTCTCTCTACTGCTCCAGTAAGTACCTGACCCCTCCTGCTATCCTCTAACTTTACAAAAGCCAGATCAGGTCAAAAATGAAGTACTATTGTCATATTTGGGTGGGAGCTGCCCAGACCTCAATCTCCAAACTTGATAGAGTTCAAAAGTGTCTCCAAGCCCTTAGCAATTATTTTTCATTCTTCAAGCCCTCTCCCACAGGTGAGGTGTGGCAAACGCTCTCACAAACTACATTCCCTGATCCCACCAAGATAAACTTTCACAGCAAGAATACACCATGCTACTTACATAGTAATAAATCACCCACTTTTCCTCTGTATTTCATCAGGGAGAAGTAAGTTCCACTTGAGCAGCTTCTTGCCATGAATCACAGCACTGTGAAACCAACTTCCAACAGGATGTTTCCCCAATCACTATAATCTTAACCCATTCAAGGCTAGGGTCAAATGTTTTCTTCCACTCTTGTACATACAAATAGCCCCCAAACATAACCCTCTACCTCATGGTCCCTGAGCCATATTGTTTAAAAAAAAAAAAAAAAAAAAAAAAAAAAAGGAAAGTACAACCCATCACAGGCTCTGGCTGTCAGCAACTAAACAAGCAACCCAACCAAGCTCATTGGACATCCTGTAGAAATGAAAAACAAAACCTGCTATAAAAAAAAAAAAAAAAAATTAAGGGCTCAATGGCCACCCAATATCTGTGGTATGTTGGTCACTGAGTTTGTGGCAAACTTTTGTTATCAGCATTTCCCAAAAGTGTGGCTAGTCCAACACAAGCCTTCACCACTAAAAACTCATTTATCCATTCAGCAGTTCTTCCAGTTCTATAGCTCATTAGCACAAACAAAGCCCACTGGAAAGAGAGCAAAGGCAACAGGAACAAGTAAAGGCCATTTGGCCTCGTATATCAAACAAACAGGAGAATTCATATATACAGATATATATTCAGTTGTATGGATATGAGTTTGTGACCTTGGGTTTCACACTTTTGAAATCATCAGACAAACATACATATATATATATATATATATATATATATATATATATATATATATATAAAAGGGTGTTCCAATAACTTGGACAGATTTCAAATGTGAATTAAGTTTAAGTATCTAATGATTTTCTTTTTCTTTCAAATCTGGTGGTTATTTGGGCAATATTATTTTTCACACATAATTGCTATGACTTAAATAACATGATCCAACAGAGAAATAAATAAATTTTCACCAATGACACTGATTTATTTACTGCTGACTTTGATCCATCTTAATGAAACACCCTTATATATAAAAAGCAGGCCGCACTGCTTAAAAAAAAGAAAAAAAAAAAAAAAAAGTTAATTTTTCATACTGCAGCCATTTTCCCAACAAATGACGATGCACATCAGCATATGCCTTTAAATGGGGAAAGTACATATTTTTTTTCTTTGAATAATTTTCCTTTCTCTAATTAAAAACTCTGAAGTGTTGATATAATATTATCACTGAGTAATTAACACACACTGCTGCATGTGATTTGTTTCAAATTCACTTATTTGAGCATACAAAAATATTTTTAAAAGAAGTATATAGAGAGAAATAATTATCATTGACGTTGCTTGTTTTTTAAGCAAAATATGTTTATATATATGAACTAGCATATTGAAAATTGCAGATGGTTTAGAATGCTGACAACATTACCTTAAAGGAAATGGTCATGTAGGAGAATGTGTAAGTAAACAAGTGAGAATGAAAAGAAACAAACAACGGTTTGATAAATGTTATATTTCTTATGAAATTAAGCATGCCATTTAGAAAGCCAACTAGACCGCAGTTTGCCCGTGACGGATCTATCAGAACACATTGTAATAATTCTAATTAAAAAAGAAAAATTCAACTTCAAGAAACTTTTAAAAACAGATTGAGTAACCAATTAGAAGACAAAAAAATAATCTATGTTGATCACATGCAAATTTAACATTCCTTAAAGTTAAGGATTGATTTCAATTAACAAATTTAGTTTTCTATCCTTTTAAACAACTGAATAAAAATAGTGTTTACCTATCGATATGAATAATAGTGAGTGCATCCTTACAGTCAATCATTTTCACAAACTATAAGCTTTTGTATTTCACAATAACTATGAAGTTGCTAAAATTATCAATTAACTCCTGCAGTCATGGGTTTACATTAACAATGTTTCTATGTTGAAGAAAAATAACATTCTCAGAATAGATAATAAAAGGAGCCAAATAACTTGTTTAAATTTGTGAAACTGAACTTTTGTAAGTTTTTCTATAGAAATTGTAAGGATTCAGGATGAATTTAAAAAAAAAAAAAAAAAAAAAAATTGGCTAACCAAAAAATCTGAAGGGAGATTTTCCTGAAGACTGATTAATATTTTTTGATATATAAAAAAAAAAAAAAATATTGACTTTGTGCAATAAGTACTGTATTTTTACATGTATAAGATACACATTTTTTTACCTTAAAATTTAAGGTCAAAATCTGCTTGTGTTAACAATAATAATACAGTGCTACACAAGAGTATGTGAATCCTTAAGATAATATTAAAGAAAAAATTGTCTCCTTTTCCAGATAATCTTAAACTATATATTCATTAAGAACAACCTTTATTAAACAAATTACAACCACTTTCAAAATTTTTTATTAAGCACGAATAAAAATATCAATTAAAAATTAAGATTTGCAAAGGTAAGTGACCCCTTACAAATACACACTGTATTTTTGTTTTACATGGTTACCAGTGCAAATAATTTTTTGTGCACATATAAAAATCAAAATGACAAGTGTTCATTTTTTTTTTTTTTTGTAAGCTGTGTAACTGCAGTCAACCAATATAACTCATTGTGTATATAAAAGGCTGCAGTTAGAGACTAAAAATATGCCAAGATCAAAAGAACTTCCTGAAGATTTAAAAAGAAAAATCACATAGTTGAAGCTTATATAATGAAGAAGGCAACAATAAGCTAAAAAACAATGTGGAGTGTACATCTCCAACATGAAACAAATTACTTATAAATGGAAGGCCTTTGGTATGATGGTATTGCAATCAAGTGGTTGTCCATGAAAAATAACTGCAAGAGCAAGTAGACATTTAGTTCAGCAAGCCCAGGTGAATCCGGATGTGACTTCTGTGGCTCTTCAAGGTTCCTTGGCCAATGTCGGAACCAATGTGCATATGTCTACAATGCAACAAAATCTGGACAATTTTGGCTGTCATGGCAGAATGCCTAGAGAAAGCCATTGCTGATGAAAAAGCTCAACTATACAAAAGCTCAAATTAATAAGCTTCAAATGTTCTGGCAAAACGGTTTTATGGCTGGATGAGACAAAACTAGTTTTCTGAGTGAAACAATAAGCAGCATGTCTGGAAAGCTCCTAATACAGCTTTTGAAGAGAAGAAGTTGGTGCTAACAGTTAAACATAGCTGCATAATTTGGGGCGCTTTGCTGCAGCTTGAACAGATGGTAGCAAAATCCAATTGAAAATCTGTGGCTCAAATTAATGAAAGCAGTGCATGAAAGAAACCTAGATAATATTGAGCAATTGTGGGAGTTTTACCAAGAATGATAAAAATTGATGCTCACTACTTACAGGAACTTCTTAAAAATTATAGAAAAAACTGTTTGATGTTGTGACCTCAAAAAGAGGAGTCACCAAATATTAAATGTAAGGGTTCACTTACTTTTGCATATCTTGATTTTTAAATAATATTTTTATTCCAGCTTGATAAAAAAAATTTTGAAAGGAGTTGTAGTTTGTTTAATAAAGGCTTAATTAAGATTTGTTGATGAGGATTTTTTTAATATTATTTTAGAGGTTCAATTACTTTTGCACAGCAGTGTGTGTGTGTATATATATATATATATATATATTTTCTATTTGTTTTGCTTAAACATTATTTTAGATAGAAACTCATATTCAAGTAAATTCTCTGGTTATTTAATTAAACAGTATTTTTATTTAATTACATTTACCGGCCTGAATATTTGAGAAATCTTGTCAGAAGATATGCGTACTCTGGCAGGATTTGAACCTGCATCTCATATGGGTAACCATCATTAGATCTGACATACTTAACTGATTCAGCAACATAGGACTTACAATTAAACAAACCCTGAAATAGTACTTTTGAACTTACATTCTCTGCCAATTCTCAAAATATCCATAACTGCTCTGTTTTGTACCCTAACATAAACAAAGACATTTTTATTTTTTTTATAAAATGGATTAAATCTGACATATTTTGTTTTGCTTAAAAGTTATTTTAGATGGATACTCATATTTGAGTAAATGATGTGTGTGTGTGTGTGTGTGTGTGTGTGTGTGTATGTGTATATATATATATATATATATAAACAAAAAAACATGTTTCAGTCGCTGAAGGACTTTATCAAGTGCAAGTATTTTATTTTGTAACAAGTATTTATATACAAGATCAATAATGTTACTGGTTTCTCAAAATTTTTAATTTAGGAACACTCATAAATATTTGTCAGGTTAGCTAATGGTGGATACTACATGACAATTCAATGTCTACAAAACGAAAGTGAATAAGTGATATTTTTGAAATCATGCAAATTAGTATTTAAATTATTTTAGCTTGGGATTAATGTATGTGTAATATATTTTGAATAACATGAGGTTGAGGGTTTAATAGTTTTCTTTCAAATTTTTAACATTTTTTAATCATGTATCTTAGGAAAGTAGTAATTCTTTTAGGAATGGAGATGTTGGAAAAAAATCCAGAGCACAAATTTATATTTTGATAAGATTTGATAGCAGCACATGCAAGAATTTTCCATCTAAGTTTGTTTTAATAAGTGTGGCATTCCTTAGATCAAAGTTGTGGTGGAATTTATTTCTTTGTATAACTAATGCATTTGATAAATTGTTGTAAAATCCCTTTTCTGTTCATAGATATAGATTTAAATTTCTGCAGTTCTGGCAACTTATTTTATATATAACTGCTTCAAAATTATTACTGTTATGGGTATTTTTGTTTCTGATTATATGAATAATAGTTTTGGATGTGATTGGAATTATTTTGATGATGTTTAGATTGGCTAGATTGTTTTGGATAGTGGATGTAGGTAGTATTTAACTAGTTAGTTATTGCTAATAATGTTATCTTTTTGCTTTATATATATATATATATATATATATATATATATATATATATATATATATATATATATAATGTGTGTGTGTGTGTGTGTGTATGTATGTAGTAAAATCAGTGAACCCTTTAGTCAGTTCACATGTTCATCCCTTGTTTGTTGTTTAGAATTAGGTTTCCTGTTCCTTTTCTTAACGTCTTTTCATATGATGCACAGGACAGGCAAAGTGTTAAAATTGTTTTTTGACGCTTCTTACAAATACATATGGCAGTATTTTACAAAGTCAAAATAACAATGGCCCTGATCGGTTACCATCTTATTTGTGATTTTGTGCTAACATAATCTGGCAGGCGTATTTTCAGAAGATAAAATATAAGCTTTGGAATTGAAAGTTATTTTCACCAAGAAATGAAGTGTTACAGTTTATATCAACATAAAACATTCCTCCACCCACCCAATGATATTTGTAGTTAAAAACAGTTCAGGTGTATAATGGCAGGAGCACTGAAACAATGCGCTCACGATAACCATTGGGGAATTTGTAAAGTGCTAAGACATTCTCAGAAGCTTTCTAAAACACTCTTTGAAATGAGACAGGATTTCTACACCTTGTTAGAACTTACTGAATTTAGCTTACAGAAATGTTCCTCTCAATTCATTTTTTCTACTCGATCTTTTGATATGCGAGTATTACACTTGAAAATAACATTCAAAACCTGTAGCAATATTGTAATAATGTATTAATTCATTAATACCTATCATAGAATCTGGAATTATAGAAATTAGAATAAAAATCTGGCATTAATTATAGGTTTCTAACAATAACCAACTTTTAGAACAATGGATATTAAAACATTAATTAGCTAAATTAAGTTAAAAATAATTAAGTGGAAACAGCTATAACTTATGTTTTATTAGATGTTGTTATACAACTTCCTGAAAACTCTTCAACAACCTCTGCAAGTATACAGGTATAAAAATTTAAATATTAGAAAAATATTTGTGAATACAGTAATCATCAAACTCATTTTGTCAAAAGAAATATCAGCAGATTTTGCTCTAATTATGCAATCCCTGGCAAAACTGCTCGAATTATGACTTTTTTTTTAATTTCCAGCAAATGAACATATCACAGATGTGGCAAAAACAATGCTTGTTTAATAAGTAAATGGTCTAGTTTCATGAAATACACATAAAAAAAATTAGATAGAATTATTTAAATTAATTTCTTTTTTCAAGTAGAGGAAAAAAAATTATGCAATCAACTTATAATTTGTTTAGTTTAAATATGTAAATTAGTTTGTAGTCAAGAGATTGCTTTCTGAACATAAACTGTTAGACTTGGTTAATTGTGAAAGGACACATAGCAACAACAGGAGAGCCTCCAATTGATACAATGGGAAAGATTATAAAATTTCAAGAGTGCGATAAAAGAGGTTACATATTCTTTGTTAGGAGTGTTTAAAATTTGTTGCAAAACAGGAAGATCATGAATGTAAAACAAACAAGTAGATCATGAAGACATGAAAATACATAATTCTATCAACAAAAACATTTTTCGTCTGAGGAAATTCTTCAAGAGGACAAAACGCATAAAGAAATTCAAAGCATCATTCCAATTTCTGAAACAACTGGTATAACATTCCATACTCTTGTTCACTACACCAATAAGTTATACAACTGTAATTGAATTTGTCTTTTAAAACTTACTTGACTAATACTACTTACCATTCTGGGAAATGGACTAAAAAAAGTTTTATATTTTGACTTCATGAAAATCACAATCAAATGCTATCAATTTATTTAAAAAGATTATAGTGATTGATTTTTTCTTTTTTTTTTACAGCTCATCAACTTTTTGCAGATTCACACTGTTTGGACTGTTGTTCTCATATTTTTTTGCCATATTCATGATGTTTCAGCGGTTGTACACTCCAGCCTTCTTCAGGTGATTTGAATTTTAAACTGAATCCTTTATTTCAACCACTGGACTTGTATCCAGTGACTTGACCCAAAGTACTATGAGTTCAATAGATGGCTACTGCAGTGGTGAATAAAAACTTAGAGAGCTGAGTTAAAGGGAGATAACCGAGACATCAAACCATAGCTAGGAAGAGAAGAGGTGGATTCATATCTTTCCCTTTGAACATAAGTGAATATAACGAACCTGACTGGAATTGGAACTTGGCTGTAAGCCTTATTTAGAAAGATATTCTGTGAGATCCATACTGACAAAGCTCCTTAATAATAACTATCAAGAAACTTAAATAAATGTAAACATATTGTTTATTAAATGTTGGATAAAGAATTTGTTCAAAAATTGCTTTCAAGCAAAACCAACATTAAAAAAAATCACACCCCTTTTTAGTTTGCTGTCCTTGGTGAGAAAGTGAAGTTGAGACATTGTCATAAACATTCTTGAGAACAAAACATTTCTATTGCTATACCATACTACTGATGGCAGAGTTGTATATTTTTTTGAAAGCAAGACAATGAAATATAATATCAAAAAAAAAAAAAAAAAGCTTGATGGTTATATTCAGAGGCATTTAGAACAAAACAGAACGAGATCTTTATCACTTATCTTATAGTAAGATCTTTAAAGAAAAGTTTTAGATTAAATTTCAAAATATTTCTGAAGAAAAATTCACATTAAAATATGGAAAAAAAGCATATGTGAAAACACCTATGCAAGTCAAGTGTATAGAATTATTTCAATATCATTGACTGTATTAAAACCTTAATACTAAACAAGAACTCAACACAAAGTAAATGCATCACTTATTAAACAATTGAATAATTACCAGGAAATGTATTTAAAAAGTTCTTAGGATTGTTAATTTTTAGTCAGTGATTTCCTCCTTTTTAACATAGAAATAAAAAAAATGATAACTGGCTTCATTCATCACCACCAGTAGTTGGCCGCGCTAAGACCAAGAACAAATTATTAAGTGATGCTGGAGTACAAAAAACACATGAAGCCCAATATGCTTATCATGACACCAAGCCTGACAAGAGTATACCAGACACATTTATTATAACCAAATGCCAATGATATGGTTACAGGCTATGATAAAAGCAGCATATAACCTTGCAGGTGAGACCAAGTTAAAAATACTTCCAAAACAGGTAGACTAATCTGCTCAGACAGTTTCCTATTTGATGACGTTCCCAAGTATCTAGATATGACACAAGTTGTCTTGGCTGCCTTAACTTTTAAACTTCAAAATATAAAAAAAAAAAAAAATACAAAAACAATATCTGGCCTTGATGTTCTCCCACTCATGAACAGAGATTATTATCAGCAACAACAATTTAATCCTTGTTACTCATTTTTGAATGGTTGATTTGTTTTTTATGGCTAATCAACCCCTTATTACTTGTATCATCATTACACTATACTTTACAAAAATTAGCTATCATACAAATCACAGCTAGTTGATAGAATAATACCAAGTGTAAAAAAAAAAAAAAAAAAAAAAATAAGATACTTTTAAAAGATTGTTAAATATGAGATGGCACGATGGATATTTCTAGTAGGAATTGATTGGAAGAGAGCATGGCTGAATAGTGTATAATTTTTTGAGGGAGAGAGAGAGAGAGAGGGAGAAACAGAAACCAATGAACCTCAGTCCTGGCTGACACTGTACAGATTGTTAGCCTTACTTTCCACTACAAGCTTCTCTGTATCTAAATAGATGCATTAAGATGGTTGGCATACCATCAATATGTGTGCATTCAGTTTACACTCCAAAATGCATAGGTGGGTATGCCTTCTTGCCCAATAATTTAGTGAATCCATTTGCATACATTCATAAATTGTAAGTTTGTGTCAGGATAAATACCAGAGCAGCACCCCACCCCATCAATTCCATGATTGCAAAAAAGACATGGGTTTAGAATAACAAACACACACATTATATACATACAGACACATACATATTGTATTTTGATAATTTGATGTTCAGTAAGCTGCAGAAAAATGTGAAAAGAAAATTATTTAAAAACATAATAGAAAAATCAAAAGAAGAAACCCATTTATTTGTACAAGCCATTATAATAATGTACTATTGTAAAATCTACAAATACTAAAGGACATAAAATAAAAAGTAAGAATACTATTGACATCTTCATAGATATTATAACAGAATATTGAATTTGTTTAATGGCGTATCAACTGCCTTCAACTACAGTTAAAATGTATTGCTGGTATTTTTGCCTATAAAAATGTTTTGTAGACTTTCATAGTATTTTGTTTTTGTTTAGGGGATCACTATTTGCCCATAGCTGGGACTCTAACGGGTGCTACCATCTGGAACAGAGTGGATCCGGGAACAGCAATTAAAAATGGTTCCACACTCCTCAAAAGTTCCAATCTCCCAATCGGAGACCTTGCTGCCAGATCTAGTTTATACTCAAAACTACGGAATATTGAACAGTTTCAGACCAAATACCGAAATAGCAGAATTTGTTATATTGCATAAAGCGGGACAGAACAGCAGAATAAACCAAAAGAGCATTATACCAAATGATTATCAAGTGGCAAACTTCTGTTGCAGGACAAGTAGTATAGAATAGTCAAAAGAGGAAGTTAAAACAACACAAAAATATTTACAAGGGTATTATAAAAACATCACAACATTGCAATTCTTATTTTAATGTTTCAGCAATGATTAAAAACAGAAATAACTGATCATGCACCTTCCAATATTATTATCAAGTTGGAGACATATTTGATAATACATGTATGCCACACAAGCTGCATATGTCTTAAAAGAACGGTCACAAAAATTACAAAGACAATGGAAAAAAAAATACACAAAAATTTAAAATAATAATTTTATAAATTTTTGAATAAGGAGACAAAGATTGTGATAGATATGATGGAAAAAAAATAAATTAAACCCAAGAGGACATTAAAGAAAGAGAGGAGGTTGTAGAAAAGTGATTGACAGATTGTTTGTTTTTTTAATGGTTGATCAACCCTTTGCAGGTTATTTAAAGCCAGAAAGTATTTTTAGATTGTAAAAACTTTTTTTTTTCTTTTTTTTGGAGGGGATAATGATATAAGTCCTATTAATGAACCCATAGCTGGAGGGAAAAGAGCTGGAATCATACCTTCTCCACATTAGTGAATATAATGAACCCAACTGGAATTAGAACTTTGCTCCCCAGTTTCCAATTCTGAGCTGTAATCCATTACACCATCTACACATCCAAGCTTATAGCTCCAAGTGGTCATCCATCTAGATAATGACCAGATTCAACATTGCTTAAAACCAGTGTTTCAAAGTGATATGGCTGTAAGCCTTGGAAAAGTGAAACAAATACAAAGATAGCAAGGATATTAATATGCTTTTTGTATAAAATGTCAATTCATTTTGTAATCAAGTACTCTTTTTAGAAAAAAAATAAAATAAAATAAAAATGACAAAAAAGGAGAATAAAAACTTGACATCAATGTTAACTAGGAATTGGAAAGCAAAACCCCCAAAAATGTTTATTACAACATTAACTTGCAAATACTACATTTTTTTTTATTTAGAGATTTCAATTTAAATGCTAGTGCTGAAATGTAGCTATTTCTATGACATATTTAACTCACAAATATTTCTTCCAAGTCTATATAAATCTGTGTGTACAAATGTATGCTTAATAATTGCACAAAGTTAAACATATTGAACTCTTATTCTGGAACATGAATCTGATATACTCCAGATGGGATAAAAACAAGAATCCTAATAATATTATATATTATTAGGATTCTTGTCTTCATCTCAATGGATTGGGCCAATACATTATTTGAGTGTTTGAAGACAAATATATGATCTAATGAAAATGATCCATCCCAGAACTTACAACTAAGTTTTTCTCTATGAAACTCTGGAGTTGAGGTGCTGAATATAAGTTACAATTTTTATTTGTATTAAATCCTATAAAGAGTGAGTATAAAGTGAAAAAATAAAATAACCACAACATTTTACCCATACACGCAGACCGGTGAATGCACACTATGAAAATAAAAAAAACTTGCACCAATGAAAAGTGAATGTAAACAAGAAAAATTGAAAAATATAAGCAGTAAATTGCTGATAACCCCTTACAAGTGGATGGAGTGATTCCCGGAGGGTCTGTCCATGAAACTGGAGTGGGAATGCTGAAGCTAACATCAACCAGCTAAGTGACAAACCTTTTACTTATATATAAGTGAACATTGAAGTCAACACCCAGAGACGACAGGCTGTTGCATGCTGGACGCAATTGTCAGGCGGCCTGACGATTGTATCCAGCATGAATCTGGTGCACAGTGACCAACCACTACTCTCAATTTCATGACAATTATGTGAATGCATGAAAATGACAGTAGTTGTCAGTCACTGTGCAAGAATTCTAATACATAATTATATATATATATATATATGGCTGCAGTTAGATGTTCAGTTATTAATGAGCATACAAATTTAAACACTTTATTTTGTTTGTAAAGCAACACAAAAAAAATGAAAATGATTCAGTGTCATAAATAAATGATCAGAATGTGTGCAAGCATAAAACTTTAGGCAGAGTGAAATCATTTTTAAAAATCAGTTTGTACTTTAAAATGTTCCTATGTCCAATCAAATATGCCAAAATCCTTAAGTACATTATCAAGCAACCAAAAGAGAAAAAATTCTTTGAAAAAAAAAGGTAAAAAAAAATTGAATTAGTATCAAAATTGAAAAGAAAATGACACATAAATTGTACTAATTTTTAAGTAAGTGCTCTTATTTCTTTGTTACTTTTAAATTATTCTTTATTCAGTAAAAACTAAATCACATTTTATATTTTATGCTTTAGAGTTTTATCATTTTTATTATTGTGGTAGTAAGTCAACATTTTTTAAACTTCTTGATCTGAAATTTTAGCTAGCACAGTTTTGGGTCAAGATCAACCCAGATATTTCCAAGCAGAAACACTACCATTACACAGAGACTGATTCTTATAACTTCAACTGTGAGGGCTTTGTTGTTATAACTGCACATGAGAAAACAAAATAGTAGCAGCAGCCACTTATCAACATGGCAGCAAGCCAACCAGTACATGTACTTCTGAATTGTCTTGCTCAAGGTTAGACAAGAGATTATGGAACTGTGCAGGTGAAGACAATGATGCCAACAGAGTCATTTCTAACAAGGACAAGCACCTCAACAATGTAATAATGCTGGCCAACCCTGCAGGACAGATGATGATTTATTTAGATTCCTCTGTTTCTAGAAAAATCCAAATAAAATGTCTGCACTTCTATGCAGGCCAGTAAGAAAATGAATGAACAATATTGTTTTTAGGTCATATCTCCTGTTGTTGCCCTTAACATGAATTCACTTGTGATTTTAGATCTTGATAAGGAAGGAAGTAAGTTATTCCTTAATTATAAATTTTAATAAGATAATTTAATGAACATAGAGATATGAGAAAAATAAATTCAATAATATTATATATGAAAGTGCTAAATATTCAAATATATTCACATCTTGGCTTTGCTATTATAAAACATTAACACACACACACACACACACACACACACACACACAAAAAGAAATGATTGTGAACATTAACTGATCTATATACAAGAATATTCATATTAATTCCAAACCAAGATCAAAAGCCTGCCTCTGAAGCCTTGATCTTTTAATTACTTTTATGTCCAAGCAAGTGAGAGTTATCAGCAAGTAAAGTCAAAATTCACACCGAAGAATCCTGTGTTCATTTCGTATGGTCATCATGAAGGAAAGTCATGAATCCACCTCTTCCTGCAATACATTTCACTTCTAGACATTGAACTTTTGTCACTGACATAACATGAAAGATGAAATGTGTAGTCATGTCAAGGGTCCTTCCCTGTTACTAATACTATGTAACACATTACCACCAGCCTCATGTTATTTGTAGAGGAGTGCTTCTTAACGTAGGGTCCATGAGGATTAGATAAAAATTAACAGTGATATTCATGATGCAGCCCTTGTCCCAATCAAAAGCTTCCCATTGAAAGAAATAAAAGAAAATGAACCCTACCACTGCTTGAAAGAAAACACATCCAGACACTACTTACAATACTGACCGCTGGGTGTTGCTTGACTTGTGGGATTCAGGTTTACCATTTAAACATGCGTCATCATTCTCTGCACGACTGCCATCTTTTTCTACTCTATAAGAGCAGGCAGTTATTTTTTTTTCCATGTTTTATCACGGCTTGATTATCTTCTCATATATTGGTGAGGATTAATCGATCATAATTTCTTTAAAGTGTGGCTGGCTGAAAAGTGATGTGTGTGCATGAGGGTGTAGTATAGAGAAATGCAGGTATAAGTTGTAAAAAGGCAATCAGACTGCGACATTCTGCTTGTCTACCTTTCTATGAAGGGCTAGTTCAATCTGGAAATGTTAAAGAAAAGGAAATACAATGAAGATTGCTCATCCTTGAGTTTTACTTTCATTGCTGAATGAGATGGGACACAAAATCTGCATGGTTTCAGTGTAGTAAGGTTCTTGTCAATGCAACCATAAAATCAGCAAAGCTAAAAGAGCACCTCAAGTCTGTCCATCCTGTAAATACTTCAGATAGTGTTGATATATTTCATGAGTAGGTGGTGCGATTTGAGGAAGCTGGAATTTTACCAAAACTTGGATTTGCCCCAACACAAAAAGGTCTTGCCTCGAAGCATCCTACAAGGTTGCTTATCGCATTGCCCAGCTGCACATGATTGGAAAGACCTTGATAATATGCCCTAGAAATGGTTGAGTTGGTTTGCAGCTTGAAGCAGAGAAAAAAAAAAAAAGTTGAAATAGTGCCTTTGTCATCCACTCCAGAATTGTTGACATGTCTTCTAATATTAGAGTAATGGAAGAATTGGCAGCTACACCTTTTTTTATTCAACATGCAACTGGATGAAACTGCTGACATTCCTCAGTGTAGCCAGCTATTATTTTTCATTTGTTGTGTGCATGCTGTTACCATCAAAGAATTTCTGCTTTGTGATCCCCTTTTGGAAAATACAAAGGTCATCAACATTTTAAAAATTGTGGATAGATTCTTTTGCAAAGAAAAATATTGGTTTTCTGGCTACAGACGAAGCACCTGCAATGCTTGGCAACATATCTGGCTTTGCTGCTTTGGTGAAGTAAGAAACTCCTCAGGTTTTTGTTACCCATTGTTTCCTGCATTGGCATCAAAGACACTGCCAGCTGTTCTGAAGTAAGTCTTGTCTACTAGCATGAAAATTGTTAATTTCATCAGAGCAAGAGCTTTGAACCATCACATTTTGAAAAGGTTTTGTCAAGAAATGACCGCAGAATATAAACTTCATAATCACACACAGGTTCACTGGTTCTCCACAAGACAAATATTGAAGAGACTGGTCAAAGAGAATAGAAGTTTCACTTTTTTTCTTTTTTTTTTTTTGAGGGGAAAGTCCACTCAGAACAATTTGATAGTAAGGAGTTTATTGGTTGCTTAGCCTACTTGGCAGACATCTTTAGCCAAATGTTATGGGACCTTACCCATAATAACATAATGGACTATTCCATACGTAATAAATACTGCACCTCAAGAGGAAACAGAGGGTTCAGTCTGAAGTCTGGAGTGAAGTCCGTCAAGAGTCTGTCAGTCAGTCAGAGCGAGCGAGTCAGTAGAGTCAGAGGCAATCCGAAACAGAGTCGCATTCAGACAATTACTACTAAACCTGATTGTTCGTACTAACACTTTCTACTTCTCTGTATATATTCCTGTTTGTAATATATCTGTATTATTCCATATCTGTGTTAGAGTTCTTCTTTATTGGTTCTACCTTGGACTATCACCGTGGTACAAGGAACCTGACCATAACACCAAATGAATGCAGTAAATCTTCAAGGTGATGAAATTACCATTATGGATGCTGCTGAAACTGCTTGTGTGTAAGAGGAGGTTGCGGGGCAGATAGCTATGCAAACTTTTCAATATTAGAAGTGCAGGATGGAAGTGAAAGCAACAATACTGTCAGCTTCTCTGCAAGCAGAATTCTGCAGACATTTGGATACTCTGCAGAAATCTTTCAAATGTTACTGTGGCTTGGGTGACCTTAAAGCTGAAAAATGGATACTTAATCCTTTCCAAGCCGAAATAGTGCCAGTGATAAAAATCTTGCCAAAGATGATCTCATTGACCTGAGGACAAAGGAAATATTACAAAATGAATTAATCTTGAAGTGACTTGGAAAATTCTAGTGTGCATTGACCCAAGCCTACCCTCATCTGGTATAGAGGGCTGCAAGCACCCTGATTCTCTTTGCTACCACATACCTTTGTGAATCAGGGTTTTCGGCTCGTTTCTATCAAAACGAAAATTCGAAATAGATGTCAAAGATAACAGGCATGTTATCTTGTCTAAGAACACTCCACAGTTTCATTATTGTTATGCAAAACAAACAGCCACCTTCTCATTGAAATAAAGTAAATAAGAGTAGTAGTAGTATTAGTAGATCTGTTTTAATATGCACAAGAGAATTGTATTACATGATTATGAGTGGCCCTAATGTTTTGCATAGAATAGAGTGTTTTTTTGTCTTGTTTAGATTTTTACCTTAAAAGTTTACTAATATATTGTGTATATCTTGTAGGTATGAGACATAAAATCTCAATAAATAAAATACATTATATCCATTGATACAAAGTTGTATTTATGAGAATATTTCTGGGGTAAAGCTTTCACCAGATTCTTGAAGGGTTTTATGACTCAAAAAAAGGTTAAGAACCACTGTTGTAGATGATCCTTCTGTTACTGATACTATTTAAACCCATAAGCACCTGTCTCATGTTACTGATACTATGTTACAAATAATACATTTTGCTAAGTTCATTTAGATGAGGAGAACCTGTAGTAGTGAAGGATAGTGGAATTATGACAAAACAGGGCACTGCGACTTTAGGACTTTTAAGACATTCCCATGCTTCTATTCCTTGTATTCAGAATTAATCTTCTTCCAAAAAGACAAATCTGTTTATTTTATTTATTTTTTGGAAGAAGACAAATTCTTCACAGTCAGGTTCTTCCTTTCCTTCTTTTTTTATCTTCCATAAATCTTGCTGTTCTTTTGTCTAAATATAGTTGAGGTATCTGCCCAGTCTTTCTATCTGAGCTCTATTCACTGGTTTGATTTGTTTCCTACAGTTTATCAACCCTTTCCAGGTTATTTAAAGCCAAAAAATATATTTAGATTGTAATAAAGTTTTTTAGTGATAATGATTTGAATGACAAGTTCTCCATGTTCTAAGACTTCAAATTCTGTGTTCTTCCATGAGAATAAATTTCAATTTTCTGTTTTTGTTTCAAAATCATAAAAACATGTAAAAAACAGAAACTTGTGTGTGTTGAAAAAAACTGTAAAATAATTTATCACCATCATGATAAAAATCATCACGGAAAGCTGGCTCTTTTGCCAAAAAGTGTGCACCCACCAAGTTTACTAGCTTTTAATTAACTCATCGCGAAAGATAATCAAACCAGCATTTAAAAAAAATCTAATTTAATTACTAAACAAACAACTTTTATTTTTACTACCCTTAACAGTGTGTGCCACACTATTCATATATTAATATTGCATGTGGGTATTTGCCTTACGACAACTAGCAGTGATATGTTTGGCCAGTTTAATATCATGAATTAGGTTATGGTGCTTGCACAGTACTGGGATTAGTAGTGGAAAATACCCCATGTTATTTATAGAATGACATGTTGCACCAATATAAGTTGTAGCATTTGTGCATAAATGACTGACTTCACTGTGTATTGCAAATTTATGCAAAATAATGATTCTGTTGAGTTCAGCTCAGGAATTTATGATTTACTGTCAGAATATACAAAGTTTTGTAGTGATGACAGTGGATATGGTAGACCTACTACAAAGTACAAACTACATTTATGCTGATAGTAGAGTAAATTTAGAAATAAAAAAAAAAAATTTAAAAAAATGGCTCTGATTTATATGATTTCTTTCTCTCGCTCTGTATTTTTTTTTATTCAGATTTTTTTTTTAGTACCAAAAATCTAGTTATCCGTGTTTTCCATTTCCTACTTTATTTCAATGTTTTTGTTTTTTTCCGTATCACAGAAAACTTGCCACTCTAGAGTTACTGATACAAGTCCTACTAATTAACCCATAGCTGGGAGGGGAAGAAGAGGTAATTTCATACCTTTCCCAAGGATATTTGCACATATGTGAATATAATGAAGACAGCTGGAATTGGAATTTGACTTTCCAATTTGGAGCCATTATCAGTTTTGTTTTATTAAGAGATAATGGTCTAGTGATACAAGTCTTGCTAATTAAACCCTTAGCTGGGGAGAGAGGAAGTGGACTCATACCATTCCCAAAGGTATTTGCATGTAACTGAATATAATGAACCCAACAGGAACTGGAATACACCACCCATACATCCAAGCTTACAGCACCTGCTATTCCCAAGTGGTCACCCACTAGGTGCTGAACAGGCTCAACTTGCTTAACTTAGGTGACCATATGGGAACTGGGGTTTCAACATATGGCTGTAATCCCCTATTTATTGAAATGTATAGGTTATGGTCAGGGTCCAAAGGTAAAATTAATTAGTTTGTAAGATTTTGTTAATGTTCTTTTATATCCCAAATGTGATCAAGCCTCTCAGCTTTTACTACATAGCACCAACCTGTAATTTCATTGATCTAAATCCTTCTTAACATTACCATTGAGTATTGGTAATTCAACTTCAAACAATGAAGGAATCATGGCTAGAAATTCCTGTCCTTAGTATTTTTCAAGAATTAAATTTAAAATTAATTACTGAAATTCATTAATACATTTTGAAAAAAAAATAAATAAAAAAGGGGGTAAAAACCATATACCAACCAAACATTTTGGAACCTTGGCCAAATAATTCAAAAACCTAACTTCTGGAACAAGCAAAAAAAATTTACAAGTACATTTATTTCTTAAAAGAGCTTATTAATGTCAGTGTCAATTGTTCCTTTGAGGAGAAATATAGAGAAACCTGTAATCATTCATCAAAATTTACCCTCCTTTCTAGCTGACCAAATTAGAATCAATGAATTATTTATAAAAACAACCCAAGTTTCAAATTTATAACTTCACATCTTAACTCAGGTTCCTTTTCAAAGCCACAATTTTTTTTTTTAATTAAAAGGTAAAAAAAAAAAAAAAATTGTTTTCTACATTTTTCATACTACTCTTAGAATAGTTAATGTGGATTTTACTTTCTTGTAAATGCTAATTAAAAAAAAAAAAAAAAAGTATTTTAGTGACCTTTGCTTTGGTTATCCATTAATAAAATATGTAGTATAGTTTTTGACTTGTAAAATCCATGCAACCTTTTTACCTGATGTGAGATGTTTAGAAAGTTTATATTTTTAATACAAAAAAAAAAGTAAAAAAAAAGTAAAAATAAAAAAGATAATGCTTTGATCAGACTTTATGAACATTTGGTGGGTGATTTAAAGACATAAAATATACAAATCATACATAATAGAAATGCCAATTAATACATTAGAATAGGTCAAAAGAATCTAACAGTGTAAGACTTATAGAAAAACAGTCAATTTTTAGAGAGTGGTTATTTGGTTGAATTTATGATCTTCAAAGAGCAATAACAATCCTACTTTTCAAAAGTTGTCTGGAATAAATATCAGGTTTTGTTTGTTTTCATTTTTCTATAAATATATGATAAATGACGGATAGGTTTTTTTTATTGATTGATTTGTTTCCTACAAGTTGTCAACCTTTTTCAGGTTATTTAAAGCCATAAAATATTTTTAGATTGCAAAAGTTTTTTTTTTTTTTTTTTTTGAGATAATGATTTACTGATACAAATCCTATTAATTAACCTATAACTGGAGGGAGAAGAGATAGATTCAGATCTTTCCCAAGGCTATTTACACATCAAAGCTTACAGTGCCTGGTATTTCCGAGTAGTCCCTCATTTAGGTACTGACCAGACTCAATGTTGTTTAACTTTGGTGATCATATGAGAACAAGGGTTTCATTGAGACTTGGCTGAAAGCCCTTACTAATACGAAATCTCAGAACAGCACTTTAGATTTTGAGAAAACCAGTTAAATATTTAATTTATTTTCAATTCCTTATCAAAACAACTGAATAAAAATCTAAGGAAAAAATTTTTTACCATAGTAACACTGCTACTTAAAAAATGCTGTGGTTAATTTGAAAATTTTAACAGTTAATAAAGTTTAAAAAACATATCTGTTAACAAAGCAATGAGATTTGTACACAGGAAATATGTTAAAATACAAATATGGAGATTTGAGATTTTTATATATATATATATATATATATATATATATATATATATATAACAAATTATAGAAAATTATAACACGAAAAATAAAGCATGTATATGCAAAGAAAATAGTGAATACTTACAATTAATATATGATTAATGATATTTATTACTTAAGCGTTAATGAAAGTATAGAATTTAATTAAAGATTTATTAAGATGTTTAATCAGTACCTATTTTTAATATTTACTTAGGTAGAAGAGGCGGGATAATAAAATAAAAACTACTTTTTGATTAATTGAATTGGAATGCATGTAATATAATGTAGAACATTCCAAATATCAAGATATATATTTAAAAGAAAAAGGGACCACTTTAAGGTACCATTATAATAATTTATTTCACTAGAGTCCTTTTAAAGGACGCTGGATCATCAGATACCACTGAGCTCTCAGGACTTCATCCTCCTTGGGATTACCCATACAGATTACCAAGTTCTTCATAACTTAAATATCTATATATCTATATATATATATATATATATATATATATATATATATATAAGTAGCTTCTATCTGTTTGTTATTGAACTCCTTACAAGATCTTGGAGATAGACTCCGATAACCATATATATGCTGAAACTACATAACCCAGAGTACTTGGATATTTTATTTTCATCAAAGGGGTTCCCCCAGGAGGCACAAACCCCACCACTAAAATTTTACCTCCTTTCAATTTAAATTAAATTTAAAGAAGGGAATGACTCCAATCCAAAACATAGGAGGAGAAAGCCAGATGGAGGTCGCATCAGCAAGATCAAAATGAGATAATATGGATGTCGTGTTGAGGAAAAAATAAATAAATAAATAAAAATCAGTCGGTAGTGCCTTACAATGCATATTTGTTGCAACAATTCAACTGTCATATCAATGTTGAAATCTGCTCATCAATTCATTCAATCAAGTATTGTATCAAATGGGTCAGATTAAGCTGTTTTTGCATAACTCCACTCCGACTGAAAATTGTTTTCCCTTTGATTTAAATTTGAACAAAGGAATGACTCCCATCCAAAATATAGGAGAAAACCAGAAGATGGAGATCACATCAGCAAAATCATTGAGTAACATTGAAATGCATCACTTTTCTTCACAAATTGTAACAATGATTTAAAATCAATCATCATTTCCTTGCAAAAAAAAAAAAAAAAAAGTCGACAAAAAAGTGCAGGTAATTTGCCTTCGCAAGGTGTATATATATATATATATATATATATATATATATATATATATATATATATATAATAAAGAAATATAGTCTTAAGATGCCATATTTATGGGATAAAGTGCTCAATATCAGATATAGAGCATGTGTAAATATAAAAGTGAACATAGAAGCCAACACTTAGAGGCGACAGTGTTTCATGCATTGTTTTCAATCGTTATGAGTCTCTCGATTGAATAGAATTTCATAAACAATTGGCTTGTAAATGGTATTTTTAAAGCATTCTGAACGTAAAAATAAAGAAAAAAGTGTGCAAAACAATAAGAAACACTACATGCCAAAAAAAAAAAAAAAAAAAGGGAAGTTTTGTTGAAATCAGTTGAAAAATGTAGGTAGCCTTTCTGTAATCTTTTAGTTTTACAATTTATGATTTTTACTTATTGAATACAGTAATAAAAAATTGCATATTTTGCTTGTGGTGATTCATAATTAGAATTCTGATTTGAATATATTTTCCACTAAGTTTCTAATACAAAAAAATATTAACTTTATTTGGGTTTATTAATTATGATCTAACAAATCTTATTCATTTAGTAGCCTTTCTGTAATAATAATCTTTTTACAATTTATGATTTTTACTTATTGAATACAGTAAAAAAAAATTGAACACCATGTGTATTTAAAGTAGTTTCCCGTTCCGGTTATTATTTTTAGTTAAGACTTGTGTATGTTTAGATTTCATTATCTTTCCCTAAAGATAAAGAATTTATCCGATGTTTGTATTCGTACAATCAGTAGAGATCGTTAGATTATTGTTTAAGGTTGACGGACACGCATGTCTTAACTAGTTTTTATTTTTTTTTATTTTTTACGAATTGGTCAAACCCAAACTCAAACATTGTTTTCAATCGTTATGAGTTTCAGAATTGAATAGAATTTTATTATAAATAATTGTCTTGTAAATGGAATTTTTAAAGCATTCTGAATGTTAAAAATAAAGAAAAAAAGTGCAAGAGAATAAAAACACTACCTGCCAAAAAAAAAAAAAAAAAAAAAAAAGAAGTTTTGTTTTATCGGCTGAAAAATATAGGAAATCCGTTCCCATATTTAAAGGAACCCACACACACACACAAAAACAACCCAATGTGAGTTGTCCCCTTCCATTTTCACGAAGTCTCTTAATTGTGTTTTCAAATTGATTTTGTGCAAAAACAATTATATTTTTCCCATTTTTAAAACATTAGAACCACCACAAGGTAATTTTATGTAGTCCTGTGAAGTTTTGTTGAAATCGGTTGAAAAATGTAGGAAATCCGATCCAATATATAAATGTTACAAACACACACACACACAATCTGCGTTTTATAATAAGAGATATATATATATATATATATATATATATATATATATATAGAGAGAGAGAGAGAGATAAAATAAAATGGTGTTTGACTCTTAAAATATTTATTTTATAACCAAGGTATTTAAAAGTTTTTAAATGATGGTCAATGATTTTTAATCATTTCACAGCAAACAAGGCAACAAAGCCACTAACACACAGGGGGTTACTGCATCTGAAAAAATATAAGAAAAATATTAAAACCTTTAATATACTTCATTATTCACTACTTTTATTTCCACTAGACTGGTTTTCAGCACTACTTAATTTCAGTTATGGTCATTTTCTGTTGCCATAGCAGGATATGACAACAATACTGCCAAACACACTATTATTTATTCATCTAAGTCATTTGCAGTGGCAGGATAAAATTTCTGTCTTGCAAACAAAATCACCTTACAGAATGTTAAATGTTAAGGGGCAAGAACAATAAAAGAACAGAACCCAAGACAGAAGGTAACAAAAAGAAATTGTTAGTATAGAATTAATGGTTACATGTATCCCTTTCAATTGTAAAATGATTGAGACCCTGTTGTCAATCTAGTACTACACCTAAGTTCATAGAGTCTAGGTATCATAGTGGAAAGTTCATCAGAACAATTACCATAAAAGCATTTATAGAAAAGGTACATGGAAGCTACATTATGGCAGTGAGAAAGTGACTGAAGCCAAGAGGCCAGGCCAGGACCAATAATACTGCAGATTCCTTTGATTTTATCAAGAATCTCTAAATATATATATATATATATATATATATATATATATATATATCTCAGGAGCACCAATCTATATGTGGCAACAATATTCAAAGCATGGACGAATTGTAGACTTGTAAATATGTAAGATATATTCAGGATAGAAAAAATTGTTTAGCACAATACAGTGAATCCACTTTCACAGCAGCAGACCAATTCAACTTATTCAATATAATCTTTTCACTTCATGTCAGCGGGAAATGTTAGCCCGTGTAGGTGCAATGAGTTACTTTCCTGGAGGTTAACATTAGCCATGCTGATGGAAAGCAGAAAGGATTCTTTCAGATGATTAATAGAGAGCTGTTTTGTTTTGGAGGATTTGGTCAGATTTTGGCAAGTGGGTTGAACCAAGAACTTTTCTGCACTTCCTAATTTAAACCCAATATGACTTTAAATATTTAGTGGCCAGGCAGACTGATCTTCCATTTGAGGTAACAAGATATTTCTTTGTTAGGGCAACACAGCTAAATGAATGCTTTGTGTTACTTCAACAATGAAACCAGGTTGTTAATACACCAATTTTTATTTCTTTTATTTCGTGGCAGCCTTCTTTGGATATTTTTTTTTTTTTTTTAAATGATTTAAAAATAAAATAATTGCAAATATTTTGTACAATCAACAATTTTGTTTAAAACAGAAATGTTTAAGCATTTATTTTTAAAAAATACATTAAAATGGATATGAATATGATATTTAAATTTTAAAGACAAAAAATTCAAATATATCAATGATTGCATTTTTTTTTCTCTCCCCATGGGTCTTTCTTTCTTAATAATTTAATTTCTCCGCCCCCTTTTGTTCTCGACACAAATGATCCCACCTTGGCGAACCCATAGACAAGCCATCAACTTCAACTGGTCTTAAATAAAACTCCACAATTATTCAATGCTGAATAGAATATTGTTTTCTTTACTATTCAGAATAAATTCAAAAAGAAGAAAATGCAGATCAACAAAGTTTTTAATAGTTTCTAAGTACAATGCAATTGAAAATTTATTTAAATATTGCCATTACATTTTGACAGCATGATTCAACTATTTATTTACTGGCATATTTTTTATTTTTATTTTATTTATTTAACCTCATCGAGATCACAACCTGATGCCACAGTTAAATGTGAACTCTATGTTTTAAATGGATGTATATTGCCAGGACTACATACACACTAGTTTTGAATTCAGAGTTGTCCTTCTCCTAGGAGTCTAGAACCTAGATCAATAGACAACTATGATTTGTCTTATCTGCCCTGCTATTAGGCCAGAATTTGTATTTCTGGGGGAAGGGATAGATTTATAAGAGTTTGCTGATCGAACAAAGCTGAATATGCCTCTGACTGGCAAGATCCTTTGTGGCCGAGTTGGTCTAAAGCACATCAGATCTAATGATGGTTTCTTCAGCTAAGGGGGACACAGGTTCAGATCCTGCCAGAAGGAACATCTTTTCTTTAATAAGAATTCTTGAATATTTAAGCCAATAGATGAAAATAAATATGCTAATAAAGAAACAGAGCATCTACTCAAACATCGGTAGTTATTAAAAATATCACACTGAGACACCAGTTCTCATATGATCTCAAAAGTTAAACAACATCAATCCTAGGCAGTACTTAGATGGGTGACTACTTGGGAATACCAGCTTGACAGCATGGGTGGTGTAATGGACACAGCAAGGAAATTGGAGAGCTGGGTTTCAATTCCAGTTGGGTTAGTTGTATTCACTTACATGTTAATACTTGAAAAAGGTATGAATTAATCTCTTCTCTCCTTAGCTATGGGTTAAATAGGATTTGTAACAGTAAATCATTATCTCCCCCAAAATTCTTACAATCCCCAAATATCTTATGGCTTTAAATAACCTGCAAGAGGTAGATAACCCATATGAAAAAAAAACAATCAAATATATACACATATACAATTGATATTTTTTATGACTTAACATTATTTTTTTTATTTTTTTTTTTTTGAGACAATGATTTTTAATGATAAAAGTCCTGCTAATTAAGCCATAGCCGGACGGGGAAGAGATGGATTTATGCCTTTCCCAAGATTATTTGTGCATAAATGAATATAATGAATCTGATTGTAATTGGAACTTGGCTTTGCTTTCCAATTCAGAGCTGTTATCAATTACACCAACTGCACATCCAAACTTACAGCAGCTAGCATTCCCAAGAAGTCACCCATCTAGATACAGACCAGGCTTGATGTTGCTTAATTTGATACAGCCATAAACCTATATACAAAGAGAAACAAATTAGATAGACAAAGAGATGAGGGGAAGCAAAATAATGTGAGTCTCAGCATTAAGAGAGAGAAGAAGTAAAAATTATAAAAATTACATTATCTTGTCATCATAATTGCTACAACATTTCCTACACAGCATTATACAAGTCACAAAATTTTACTCCATCTATAGTAAATGTAGATAAATGATCCTGAAGCAGCCATTACAGCAAGTGTTTACATATAACTGATCAAACCTGCTGATTCATTCTTTACAGAATTCACCATAAACGTGGCCCTGTGCAAAACTTGATTTAATCCAACAAGCTTTAAGCTTGTCTATTATTGATAAAATCACAAACTGTAGAATTGGTCAACCCAATAAGAGACTCAGAATTGGTTGCATATGGTGCTGTAAGCACCAGGAGTTACATCCTTTTCCACAATGGGCTGTGGAGAGAAGACATTCTACTTACAGTAAATGGTGCTGACTATTTGCATATGAACAATACTGGGCAGGTATTAGCCAATAGTGTATGTGGGTCTGGCACTGGAAGAGCTATGGAACACCAGTTTTTTCTCAATCACAAGGAGTGCTCTCATCATGTGGATGTGTGGAAAACCAAACCAGATGAACACAAGCTATTTTGGCAACTGACAGACAATGGCAGACACCAAATTTGACTTAAAATTAATTCCCAAGTTTGACAGTTTGGCATCTGGTCTTCCAGTGGTTCAACAGATAGCTTGCAAACGAGTTCCAGCTTTTCTATGTGAAGTGAAGCCTCTGGCGCATGTGATCCCTTTTAGATTTATGGGTGGAGCATTTGCAGTCTACCAGCAGCTGGAGGACAAGGCAAAAGCTAACATTGACCAGATAAAGTTGCAGCCTTTGCTACGGATTTGTTCATGGTGTACAAACACCAAGCAGCACCTACAGTATGGCGAATCCATGGATGTATATCTGACTGAATTGAAGAAACTCACGTTCTTGTTGGGTGGGATGAGCGGCTGCATGCTGGCTTGCACATTTGTACACAAGTTGCCAGGCGATGCTTGCCTGAGCCAGAGCGATTGGGAGAGACGGGGAGATGGAGGATGTCCTAGTGGCAGCCCAGCTGATGCAAAGCACGGAAGCTGATGTCAGAAAGTGCTTTAGATACAATGGCATTAGCCACATGGCTAAAGATAGTCAAGACAAGAAAATGACAGGGGACAAGGGTAAGGACAATGCAATACCATGCGCTGTTACCGTTGCCATACTGTGAGCCATATGCCAGGAAAATGTGAGAAGAGAAGATATGTCAGTGCCAGGATCTTCTCTAGCCTGCCACTGCCTGTGATTGTGGTACAGGTTTATGGCAGAAGCATTGCCGCACTGGTTGATACTGGTTGTCCACTGTCTATAGCAAGCTGCGAGATATGCCAGTCGTTGATAAAAGGACCTGTATGCGTAACAACTATAGACAGAAAGACTAGCACCAGCTGCAAGGGGGAAGTCCTGTCAAGATCAATGCATTGGTGGCTTGAGAGAAGCCACTTGGCTTTGACCTCCTGATCGGGATGAACGCGATCAAAGAAGTGGGCCAAAAATCAGGCACTAAAGGGCCTACGAAACAAGATAGCAGAGTATTCTCTGTCCGAGATGGCACACAAGGAATTTAACCAGGAGTTAGAAGTATGGTTGTATAACAGCTGGCTCATAGCATATCCTGTGGAGGAGCTTGGACCTCCCAAGGTTAGAGAGCACATGCACTGTCTGGAAAGAACAAATTTTTGCAGGAATATTTTGGAGGAAAAGTAATTTCTAAATGTTAGCAGAGTGTAGCATCCAAGTGATAATAAATTTTAAATGCAAGTTGCATTAATTGATATCCATTTTATAATGGTCTGTAAATAATTTTCCTCAAGCAGGCTCTTGTAAACTTTTATAACTCATTGTAGATGCAATTCTTTTTTCCGTCCAATCATATCGAAGTCATTTTTAATCCTAAAAGATCTAGTATTAAATTTATGGGCTGACAAAAGTCAGTACAAACAATTTACTACCTTGGAAATTGGTGGATTTATATGATCACCCGTCATTACTCTTCCACAACAAGGCCAAAACCTTTCCCAAATGCTTCTATGACTACCATTCTCTACAGTGTCTTAGTAGTAAACCCCTATATTTAATTTTTCCATCTTTTCATTTGCTGTCTATAGGGCCTAAATCAACCAACCTTTTGCTCCATCTGTTATTTCTTTTTGCTATCTATCCTTTCTATCTCCATTTATGGTATTTAATCACTTATCTGAGTCTCTATTGTCTGGTCCATGTTGACCTTTTTATATCTATTGGAATTATCCCCAGGATTACTCTATCCAATGTGCTTTTCTGTTCTTGAAACAATTCTTTTCAAATTCCCAGGTTTCATATGCATGCTTCATAACTGAAAGTATGCATCGTGGCTGAAGCATATTGACAAAGTGGTTTTCATTCTGTTTTATGGCAGAGATAATAATCAACTAAAACTAAATCTGATATAAACATTAATTAAATGTGGGGAGAAAAACAAGATTGCAATTTACAAGCTACACATTATTCATCAAGGTACTTGTTAGATTCAAATGTCATTTTTATTCAGAGAGACATTATTAAATTCATCAAGCAAGAAATATTTTTCTACCAGAAGGAAATAAATTTTAAAAATGAAATTATCAAATTCAATTTCTCCTTCAAATTTGTACTACCAATTTTATGGCATCCTTGGATCCAGATTATTCATTTTGTCAGGGCAACAGAAGCCATGTAATAACAATTCAATAATACATCTTTGACATCAATTATATCTCTTATCGCAACATCATAACCTATTAGAAACTTAGATTATTACTATTATTAAAAATGATGCCATTTGTACCTGCCTGGTGAATTTGTCAATCATATGAAATTCAAATGCTTGCTCACAATTCTGACTGAATTAAGAGGTACCAGAGCATTGGTTGCCAGAAAAGTGGTGGAGTACTTGTATATGCATTTGCTAATTTAATGTTAAAATTAAAGATGGTATAACTGTTAAATATGCCAAAGAGATATTTGAGAACACAATTTTAATAGTTGATGTATAAAGTTCTTTCTGGTGATGAAAAATTCACCTTGGAAAAAAAATAATTGATTCCAAACAAGTATAAAACATTTCCCTCCACCAAGGAAGTACTCAAGTGAAATTTGTTATAGTCAAATGCTATGCTGAATAAAGTCAAGTAGTTATAAATTTCATTAGGTCTCATAACTGCAAGCACCACATCTACACCTTTATTTTAGTAAAGTGAAGAAAATCAATTGCAGAGCTAAATGGTAAGGATCCAATTCTTACAATTCAAACAGATTTATATACTGTTGTATGATTGGTGATATAATGAGGAAAGAAGGCCTCAAGAATTTATCACTCACAGGACATACCGATTGCAAGAAAAGCAGTAGGGGGAAGGAGAAGAATGAGTAACTTAATTAACAAATTTGAATGGATGGTAGAATAGGGACAAATAGAGATGGTTAAGGGTTAAAAGTTACTTAGATCAACAAAAGAAGTGGCAAACCATTATTACCCACATATGGTATAAGACAAGCAGAATGGAGCCAAAAGATTAAATTTCAACAGAAATTTCTTTTTACTGAAAAGTCTTATGGATTTAATACAAGACTGTTAAAGAAGATTTTTTATCTTTATCTAAATTCTTTGACAATACAAATTATAATGAGCTTAAATTATAAAAGCTTCCAATATCACATATAAATAAGATCTCATTTTTTGCTACATATATTTCAGTTATTAATTAGTTTTTTTATTTAAGTCATAAAATTCTCATTTTATATCCAAGCAAAATTTAAATCCCAGTGGATGGTGTTGAGATTGCAATATTTTTGAAAGGATGGATTAATGACATCATTGAATTTCATTTCAACAATTTCAATAAATTATTAGCCATTTAAACCTCAAAAGTTATTTCTAACTCAAATTTGTGCAAAATACCATTGGTATATTTTAATAAACTATATATCAACTAATATGTATATCTTAGTCTTTTAGTGATACATGAATTTTTCAATCATTTTTATGTAGTGTTCTTCAACACAAGTGTTCCAATTTTCATATACAAAGTGATTTGAAAAAGGATATATAATCTTGTAGATCAGATGTGTCAAGCTGGCAGGCCGTGGGCCGCATGCGGCCCTTTGCATGCAACTTGGTGGCCCTCACAAAGTTTTCTATAGCCGTGGTATATGGAGAATTTTATCTATGTTGGTAATGAAAATTATTAAAAACAATGAAATTTTTTTCAATTGGTGTGATTTACATTCTTTATTCTATGTCAATGGTTTTGTTTTCGAATGTCAGTGACTATTTTTAACTTCTGGTTAAATCATGTGATCATCCTTGACAACTAAATAAGAACAAAGTGAAAATGTTCGTAATTTTGTAATATTTTGCCTTAAAAATGTTGAATTCTACTCCATCTCGTAAAAAGAGAAAATTATCTGAAGGACATATGTTTCAAAAGTTGGAATTACAGTACTTTTGTACCACTGTTAATGGAAAGATAAACTGTTTGATTTGCAACCATTGCATTGCAACGTCAAAAGAATATAATGTGAAAAGACATTATGAAACAAACCATTGATCTTATGATAAATATGAAAGAGAAATGCATGTTTCAAAAGTGAAGGAATTCAAAGTTAACACAGCAACAGAGTTGCTTTACAAAAATTCAGAAAGGCAATGTTAGTTCTGTTACTGCAAGCTTTGAACTCTGCGATGTTACCACTAGCTGTGATTAATGTAAGACTAAGCAGGTACGGCCCTTGAGGCTGCAGATATGGCCGATGCGGCCATCCATATGCCCCGAGTTTGACATGCCTGTTGTAGATGATAAGGAAGAAAGCAAAGAGTTTTTTTTTTTTTTATTATATGTGCAATTATGCATTGCATATATTGAAAACTTCTGTAAACTGGAACAAATCATCCGCATTCCTTTGGTATCCCATTTGTGAGAATGAAGTTTCACTTGGACAGCTTCTTCCCAAGAACCACCACTTTGCGTAATAGACCCCTGAGAGGATCTTTTCCTCCATTGCTACAATTCTTAGCCTCTTCAAGTCTAAGGTTAACTCTTATCTTTCTTACATATCCTCACAAACTGCACTTCTTACCTTCTCCTCTTATGTCCATATAACAACCTCATTCAGTAACCCTCTATTTTGAGTGACTCTTGGGCCTTGTATTGGATGAACATTAGTATAAAATATTATATAAGATTACAGTCATGGCTCTACTAACACTTCATTTCAAGTTTTCCTTAACAATGAGTGCTGACCTTTTTCCTTATTCCAAGGCAGATAAGAAAAATAAGTGGGATAGACACATTCCTAAATGTTACACATTTCTATTTTAGAAATTAATATCTATGAACAGGATCAATTTACAGGTTACTGAAGAAGTTTTGGCCATAAAAATATAGCTTGATTTTGGCAAATCAACATTAGAGCTGACACACTGAAACGTTATTCTTGTGTTCTGCTTCTAAACATATTCTAACATAGCTCCTCTTTCAATACAAATAAGTAGGAAGCAAATAGCAAGTTAAGACTCTGCAACACCTGACAGGTTAGCTTATACACTGCAACCCAATGACTAATAGTAGTTATACATAGCAAGAGGAATGTGCAATGTTTTATTGTCCATTTGCCAAGGTCTTTGATTGGCTATCTCAAAAGGTTTTAAGGGACTGTAATTACAAATTCCACTTAAAATGCTAAGCATAGAATGTTAATAGCTTTTTAATAAAACCAAATGGAGTAGAAAACCACTAAAAAATTATCAGCATTCATTTATCATCAACTGAAAGTGAATGATAGAGTCCAACACTAAGTTGGCAAAAATGGACCCGTGTCAAATAACTGATCTTTTGATACACATTTTGTCTTATTTAATAATAGTAATTTGCATATATTAAATAAGATTCAAATTTTAGAATGAAAAATTGAAAGAATTTTTTAGAAAGAATAATTCCTAATGAAAACTGCTTTATGTAGTTTAAGTAATCGTTTTCGCTCTTATAGCTTCTGCTTCCTAGTATTCCCTTTCCTTCCCCTCTCTGCTTGACTTTCTCAGTAATCAACCAACTGCACAACTGACAAAAAGACACTGGGTGGGGGCTAAAGCTGAGTGACAAAGGTTCTCCAGGCAACAGACAAAAAAAATCTGAGAGAGAAAAAGCCTTGGCTTTTATAGAGCTCCAGTGGGTGATCTTATTCCAGTCAACAAGGGATGACATCTCCATTAAAAGCTAAAGTCTCTAACTGGTTGACTGAGGGCTGTGAACTCAATTCTTGCACTGGGTAGTACATTTATTATTTTTCTCTTCAGGCATAATTTAATCCTGAAAGTAAATCGAATGTAAAGAGACACTAAATTAAGTACATCTACTTGGTATACCTAAGGTTTAAATGTATTTTTTATAAATGAAAATTTCCTTTTTGAAGCTTTTCTCCCAGCTTCAATTGAAAGCTAAAGGATTACATTTTCTAATTCCAGAAAACAAAATACTGTAGTGTATTATGATTTTTAGTCTTCAGAAAAAAAAAAAAATCAATCAAAACGGACATTTTTAATTTTCTGACAGAAATATAAATAAAAGTTAATTCACAGTCTCAAAAATCCTGCAAAAATAAAAATACATTTCTGAAATGATATTTTCATATAATTAACAAATTTAAAGTAAACTTTTCTCAAAAAAAATATTACTTATAAGCATTTCTTGACGACAGGGTTTTGTTTTTCTAATGTATCCCTTAATATATTAACTGCCAAATAAGGTGACAGGCTAAGTGTGATGGACCAGAATTGTCATAGATTTACAAATTCTAATGGTTTGTTTTTGTTTTTTTAACTACCAGGTAATATTTAACAATTAACAAAATGTAACAGATATAATAAAAAAAAATATATATTTTTACCAAGATTCTTTAAAATTAAAATTTTCCAAAATAAATTCATTCATTTTTGAATAAGTCCCAAAATTTTCATTAAAATCCAACAATTATTTGTTTTTTGCAAGAATTTCCAAATTAATGTGTCGTTTTACTGGAAACAGCTACACAAAAATGTCCTACACAGTTGATAAAAAAAAAGATTTTTGATGCAAATTTCAGACATGTTAGAAAGGAGGAAAAATTTTTTAAAAATAATTAAAAAATATTTTGTTCTTTCCTCTTAATAATATCAAACATTTTGACAATAATTTGTTTTTATTAAGTTTGGGGCCTTTTTCCATCATGCTATGCTGTTTTTTTAGTGAAAAATAATTTTCCAAAGTAACCTTCAGGTTATAATCTATATCTCCCTGCCATTTTTCACAAATGTATTATGAACAAATTAATGTTGAACACCTAGACATTTTCAGACAAAAATATCAGCAATTTTTCAAGAGTATACCTGTGTTCTAGACAAATCTATTTCCAAAACATAGACTTTGGGTTTAGACCAATTTTTTTGCCTCATGGATATTACAGTTTGTAGACAGTCAATTGAAAAGATGATTTGGTTCAGAGAAATCTAGTGGCCAAAGGAATTGCATATCAGATAGAAGATCGAGAAATATCATTTCTATTCAGAGTGACTGACATTATTCTAATCATTCACTAATGCCACTAGAAAAGTCATGAACTCTCAATAATATATATATATATATATATATATATATATATATATATATATATATATATATATATATATATATATATATATATATAAAATGTGACAGAGCAAGATCTTTAATATTACCTTCAAATATTACCCCATATTAACTTAACTAAAATTTAAGTAAAAGAGATTACTTATCTAGAAACAGTCACGAGTTAAATTCATGAACAAAATTCAAACGGATAGAGATGTCAACTTAATCAATAATGAAAAATTCTTAAAAAGATAAAAAAAAGACTACTAGAAGTAAACTTATATTTTAAAATAAAATTTTATTCTTTTAATGTACTTTCTATGAATATTTTCCTAAATCGACTATTTCATAGAAAATCCCCACAATTTAAAAAAAATTTAAATCACTAACAAAACTCAAATTAATTTATTTGTAGACAGTCTAGAGACATTCAAATTTATATCAAACATTATAATCTTTATGAACCCCTAAAATAACACTTTCAAAGTAAAACAAAATAACAGCATCTGTTTGTAGCCTTTTTTACAAAGAAAATTAGTGACATCTTCTCTCTTAACTTCCTTCTCTCCCCCTTCGATATCAATATATAACTTCCGTTAAGTTAACTGTTTAAATGTGTCAATATCTGCTAACTCACTCATGTCTTCTCTCTCCCCCCTCACTTCCTCAATTTACATATGTTTAATATGGCTCGTCAAAAATGTGTAAATTTTCTTTTCATTTTTTGTTTGGAAGTAAAGTGATGATCTGCAGTCCTTTTAAAAGGGCTGTGGTGAAATAATTTATTACATGGAACCTTAAAGTGGTCTGTTTTTTTATTTAATATATATATATATATATATATATATATATATTGAAACGAAACTGGTCCATGTGTGCTTCTTATAATATGTAGATTTAATAGGCCGGTTAATAAAATTTGAGGAATAAAAAAACAACAAAATGATAACAATGTTTGCAATAAGATTGATGATATTTATTATATATTAGCCTTTTGACTAAATTGAAGCATGAAGAGAAAGATTTTAAAGTCGGAATTTTCAAACATGCCTGTATACTTTTTCAATGAGATGAGGAATAAACAAAGTAGGACTTACTCTTGCAAGGAATGTTATTATTGGTTAGAGCTTCCTGTGGAAACTAATATTGTTATCATTTTACTCTTCAAATTTCATATATATATATATATATATATATATATATATATATATATATATATAGTAAAGGTAATGAAGGGTTTGGTAATCAGTGTGGATAATTACAAAGAGGTTGTAATCCAGAGAGCTCAATGTAACACCAGAGCAAATATTATTAATTAAATAATTAAAACCTTAAAGTTCCATGAATATAATTTATTTCCCCAGAAAATATATTTTTCCTGGTACATCAGGAAATATCTATAGTTACAAAAGCTATATATATATATATATAAAGAAACTACTGATCATGATAATTATTCTAGGACTTATGCCCATACCACATTGAAACACCAGTTCTCGTACAATCTCTGTGGTTAAGCAATATTGAGTTTGGTCAGTACCTAGATGGGTGACTGCTTAGGAATATTTAGTGCCATGAGTTTGGATGTGCAGGTAGTGAAATAGATAACAATCCGTAATGGGAAATTGGAGAATCAAGGTCCTATTCTAGGTAGGTTTATTGCATTCACTTACATGCAAATACCCTTGGGAAAGGTATGAATCCACCTCTTTTCTCCCCATCTATGTGTTAATCAGTAAAAGTTGTATCAGTATAAAAAAAAAAAAATAAAAAAAAATCAATATTATCTCCCCAAAAATTTTTGAAATCTAAAAACATTTTCAGGCTTTAAGTAACCTGCAAAAGTTGATAAATCATTAAAAAAAAAAAAAAAATCAATCAATAAAACTATTATTCTAATAACTAAAGATAACCTTTTAAAAAGAAACCAGAACAAAGTTGATTCATTGTTTTTTACTAATGTTTCCCCAATACAAGGCCAAAGATCCACTCAAAGTAGAGGATTACTATGTATTGCCGTAGGAGTGTAAAAATGGTAAGAAGTAAATTTCTTCAGGCTATACAGGAAAGATAACAGCTAATTCTAGACTTGAAGAGGTCAAGATTTAATTAATGAATAACATTTCAGACTTCAATCAGAGATGTTAGAAGTATAGTGTGAAAATAGAGTTAAGAAACCCAATCCTGAATAGAAAAGGGGTAAACCTCTACCCTTGTTCAAAAGACTGGAGAGAGCATGAAGTGGGTGATAGACAAACATATCTACTCATACTGTTTAAATTAAGACTGATCAACAATTGTTATTTTGAGGACATTTTCTTCCACAATCTGTACATGAATTTATAAGAATCACATGACAAGCTTAAACATTTATTTAGCCTGTTAATACCCACTGTAAAATCCAGCGTAATTATAAAATTAGAATAAAAATCTGGCATTAATTACAGATTTATAAAAAAAAAAAAAAAAAATCCTATATTAATTATGGGTTTATGAAAAATCTGGTATTAATTATAAGTCTCTATTTATAAACTATTAATGCTTACCATTCCCAAAATGGTACAGTAGGCATTTTTAGTAATTAAGAATAGGAACATTGTTTTAGTAACCATTGCATGATTTTACTCAAGAATGTATATACAAAGAAACCTGCATTCATATATATATATTTTTTAGCGATTTTCACCCTGTAAAAGTGTCAAGAGCCACTTAAGGTAGAGGTTACAGAGTAAGAGGCAGAGTTCATGTGTATATATGGGAAAGATAACGGCTAACCCTAGACTTGAACAGGTTAAGATTGTAGTGATCAGGACAACATCCTCTTGGTAGTCAGTTCCATAGAAAAGTGGTTTGCGGGAAGAGGTTAGTTGTTTTAACTTAGTGGCATATCAACTTCTATGGGTTATTTAATGCCAAAATGTAAATATTTTGTATGCAATTATATTTTTGTGGGGGGAGATAATAATGGTTTTAGCAATAAAAGTCTTACTAAATCCATACCTGGGGTAGAGGTTTATTCCTCATTTCTTGTTTAGGATTGGGTTTCTGATTCCCTCTAATTTCTTTTCCTTCTTTCACATCTTGTGGTCTCTTGCATGTTGGTGGCACTGTCACCTTGTTTAGGGATGATGCCTCTTATTTTATAACCTTTTACTTAGAGTGAATCTTGAGCCTTGTACAGGGTGAACATCATTGTAAGAAAAGATTTATTTTGTTTGATGGCATATCAACCTCAATGGGTTGTTTAATGCTGACAAGATTTTTAGGATATGTTGGTATAAATAGAATGTATTCTTTGTAAGAAATCACTTTGTAGATCAAGTTTCATTGATCTATAGCAGGTTATTCACCCCCGCCCAAAAATGTATTACTGGTACTTTTACTATAAAAATTCACTTCTACACTTTCATAGTGTTTTCACCCCAGTTTTGAGGTTAACTACTTGTCCATAGCTGGCACCCTAACAGGTGCTACCACTCCGGGTCAGGGTGGATCTGGAAACAACAATAATTAAGAGGCAATTCCATGTTCCTCAAAATCTCTTGATCAGGGGCTTTGCTGTCAGATGCAGTTTATTGTCATGCCCAGGACACCATTGTAAGAAACAAAAGTTAAGTAGCTGTTACACGTGAATACACCAAAAACTCACAAAAAAAAAAAAAAAAAAAAAAAAAAAAAAATTGTCACTAGTTGTGGTTATACTTCACCGAAGCAAGAGAAGGCAAATTGTCTGTACTTGTGTTTGTAGACATCATAGACCTGTGAGGCGGGCTTTGGCGAGAACAAGGTTAACACAAGCAAGAGATCTTGGTTTCTTGCTGGAGACTGAAGGATAAAAAGACCTGACTTTTTGTTTCAGGGCAGTTTGTTCTTTGAGACTGGTGAAGGTTATACCTGTATTCCAGAGAAAGAGCGAGAGTACTGTTGTTTACGGTGTGCAGGAGACAGAATCCAGAGTGAAGCATTGTTCTGGTTTCCATGTTAGCTGTCAGCGTGAACAGATTCAAGTGGAAAAAATTTATTTTTCCTACCACCCTATTTTTGTTTAAATCTCACACTAGCTTAAAAGAAATAAACTAATTCTTAGCATCTTATGCTGCATAATTCTACTCTTACACTTTCTTCCCATACCACCCAACTCCACAAAAAAAAAAAAAAAAAAAAAAAAAAAACCTACAGTACATATACGTAGTGTTAAACCAGGCTTCTTTTTTTTTTTTTTTAAAGATCTATTTGTGCTCTTTAGTAAAGGTGAAAGATTTATAATGCACTTCTGTTAATAGCTGCTTCCATATGGATTAAAGCATTGGTTCATGAATCTGGTATCATGGTAATTGTGAGTTCAATCCCTGGGTTAGGCAGAGCAGTGGAAACAGCAATAACTGAACAGTACTAAAAATAAGAACTAAATGAGATATACCTAGACATGAAACAAGAAAATTCTACTGTTGTAGATTAAATAAATGGTTCAGTTCAGAATTCTCTGTAGGTTACCTGGATTGATATACACCTGATGAAGTTTGGCAGGCACAACAGCTGAAATGTTGTGATAACAACAACAAAGAAGAGGACAATAATCTGCATGTAAATAGTATGATAACTCTTCATCCCAGAGATTCAGACAAACTTCAATCTTGTTATCATAAAGTCTTTATTCTAAGCCGATTTAATCCAAATTTTGATGATTTTGCAGCTTAGTTTGGTATCTTTTCCTAAACTTTTTAGTTACATGACCTAGATTAAACAGCATCAGCCACCATTAGAGAAGCTAGGGATTTGTAAGATGATGGGTTGTTTTCATATGTGTAAAGGTCCTTTTAACATGTCCTTTGAGTCAATGAGATGTTGCATTCAGCTCATCAAAGTACTGTACAGATTCCAATGTCTTTCCTGCACAGTAGATTCTCAAATGTCATTTACACTTGAAATAAATTGGGATTTTGGAAACTTATTTGAAAGTATTTTTCTTTCATTTCTCTTTGAGGAATTTTATTCATCTGTCCTGAGAATGAGTTCTTCTCAAGATTACTTTGGTGTTACTTTATAATCCCCAACATCCCTAATTCTAGTTTAAAATTAGACAAAAAGGTTTCTGCATAGAGCTTGGCTGTTAATTTTTTGTTATCCACTCCCTAGAGTTGATTAGAGAAAGCTCTCTCAACTCATATCTGATGATATCTTCCATGAATTTTCAATTTATTCTAAAATAAAACCTTTCTTAAACAAAGCTTGAAGTTCTATACACAAATGTAGGTGGGGAACTGTATTTAAAAGATTTGAAACAATCCTGAAAGCCGATATTAATCAAATCAGTGGCATCAGAGATATTAAAATGATTATGAAAGAGTTGAGTAATTTGATAAACAACAAATTTAAAAAAAAAAAAAAAAAAAAAAAAATATATTATTAACTCATAGCATTCCATAAGGCATCATTTTTCAAACTTTTTTTTTTTTTTTTACTATGAGCTGCATCAAGAACCACATTTTGCATTGCAACCCATTTTATCGACGAGTCATAAATTAAAGGCAAATTGAATATATTCTTAGGATATTTTAACTGATCAGCATAAGGAATTGTGCTGTAATAAAAACAGTAAAAATAATTATGCATGGAGTGAACATTCTTAACTCCATTTTAATTGTTCACGTCATTTATTCAGCAATGGTGGTACAGAGACTTAAGTTTTCTAGCATTGTTGGGCACCAAATAACTTGAAATTCAGAGAGAAAAAAGTACTATTTAGTTATTTCTCTCAAGAACACAAATAATATGTGGCTATTTAGAAAAAGAATCTACTTGATTCATATGTACACTTGCCAAAGGTTCTAACACCTTATTACTAAGCTTTCTTTTAACAGCTTATCAACCCTTTGCAGGTTATTTAAAGCCAGAAAATAATTTTAGACTGTACGAATTTTTGGGAGAAAATGATACAAGTTCTAATAGTTATATCTGGGGAAAGAGGTGGATTAATACCTTTTCCAAGGCTATTTGCACATAAGTGATTATAACAAACCTGACTGTAATTGGAAGTCTGCTCTCTGGTTTCCAATTCCAAACCATTATACCACCTGCACATCCAAGTTTATAGTACCTAGTATTCCCAAGTGGACACCCATCTAGGTACTGACCAGGGTTGTCATTGCTTAACTTCTGCATTTGTACAAGAACTGGCGTTTGAACATGATATAGCTGTAAGCCTCTTTGTATGTGCACATTTTGGGATATACATATTACTAGCTTAAAAGCCACATTATCGGGTGGCATTTAAGCTAGGTTCTGTAGAGTGTCTTCAGCTTGTTCAGGAGTTCGAGCGTACCTAAATCTTTGCATATTTTCAGCATTGGAAGCTCTCCTGGCTGCCATTTGATCTGGGTTTTCATTTGCACAGGACTTTCTTTTCCTCATTTTTTGTTAAAAGTCCAACAATTTTTCTGCCACCACTTAATTTAAAGACAATTTGATGCATAAGTCCTTACTTTCTGTACAAACAATTATTTTTATTTCATGGGTGACTGTCAATGGATTTTGCAATTAATTTCAATTATTCCCAAATTTATTTATAAATCACAAAAATTGTTATTGTGAAAAAAGAAAAAAAAAGAGAAATATATCACCAAAAAACAATAGCAGTAATGAAAACTTGGGAATTCAAAATTTCTGTAACATTAGATATTGAAAGTTAGAGAATTGTGTCCCTTTAATTGAAAACATGTGACAGTGACACACGGACATTTGTCTTTATTCTATAGATATACAGTTTGTGATTTAGATGATCATGCACAGCAGTAATGCACCAATCCCAATAGACATCACAAATTATGAATCCCTCTCTTCTCCCAGCTGTGGGTTAAATAGCAGGGTAGACTGGCTTTCTAGACTTAAGTGGTAACAAATCGAATGAAAATTGAATTCCAAACTATGGATAAGGTAGACTTGATTATTTTTCCTAAGAATTCATTGTAATTGAGATAGAGAAAAAGAAAACTAAACAGCCATGTTGTTCATGTTCTGAAGAGATAAAACATTTAAAATAGGTTTTAATTAGTATCAGCTGTATTTTGAACATACTTTTTATATTTTTTTTTTATGTTATCAAACAATTTAATTTGTATATTAACATGATTCATATAATTGAAGTTTGAAGTTTCTCTCTTCTTCTCAGAAGCAATTTCCTTTCATTAGCTTCTATTTGAAAGCAAAAATAGGAACCAAATAAGGAGGTTGCTTAGTCAATTATAGATGCTAAAAGAATGGATACTGATTGATAAATAACCTCTTTTTCATTGATTTGTTATTGGCAATGATCTTCTAAGGAGACCGTGGTGCAGATTTTGGAGAATCATTCAGAAATTAAAATTTTGGAAGCTTCTCTGAATTTTTTTTTTTTTTTTAATTGTATTTTTAATAATATTCAGTCTTCTAATTAACTGTTGATTTGATGTTATTTTATTCAGTTACAAAATGAAAGGAAAATTCATTACCAAATATTGTTTTTTTCTTTCATACATTGGATTTAAATTTTTGTTCATACATTGGATTGAAACTGACATGTTAGCTACAAATAGCTTAACTTCATATACATTCTGATATGAGGTAAAATCATTTTTCACATAAAAAGAAATGTATGGAGCAATTGTTCCAATGCAGAAACACCATATAGGGAGATTAAATATAAATGAAAAATAGAAAATGGTGCCATTTGTAATGGTGATATCATTGGCCCACTGGAAATACCAAGAAAACTAATCAATCATGGAGAAGAAATGGATTCATGCCTTTCCCAAAGGCATTAGTGCAAAAAGTGAATACAACAACTAGCCTAGAATTTCAACACAGCTTACCAATTCCACATTGTTACCAATACTTGTACATCCAACCCCATAAAAGTTAAATAAAATGAATTTTCAGTATCTCTCTGGATTTAAATACTTAAAATGTTAACAGCATATAAACTTTCATTTTTTTTAATTTATTTACAAATCAAAAACACATTGCAGGTTTTTTAAAAAGAAAATATTTTTAGAGTGTAAGATTTTTTTTTAATTAATTAATTAGTTAGTTAGACTTTTATCACTAAACTATTATTGCAATAATAATAGTTTAATGATACAAGTCTAACTAATTAACCCATAAATATGGGGGAAGAAGTGGTAGATTCATACCTTTCCCAAGGATATTTGTGCTGGAGTGAATATAACTAACCGACCTGGAATTGGAACTCACCTCTCTAATTAAAATTCCAAGCCATTATCCATTACAACACCCACATATCCAAACTTACAGTACCTGGTCACCTATCTAGGCACTGCCCAGTTTCTTAACTTTGGTGATCATATGGGAACATGGGTTTCAACATGAGACAAGACACAGATAGAAAACTATTTAGATATCAAACAACTCGCTTTATTAATTACCAATAGACAAATTATGATTAACTTGAATTTGTAATAGTTCAGAGTTAAAATAAAACTATTACAATCTAGAGTTAAAGGTTATGAGTTATATGACAAAAAAACTCACACCTTACAAAATGAATAAAAAGTAAACAAGCACCCCCCCCTACAGTATATACTCTAGTATAGTGCAAGTTTTTGCGATAATTTTTTTTCAGGCAAAAAAAAAAAAAAAAAAAAAAAAAAAAAAAAAGGGAAGGGATCACTATACACAGGTAATTTTTTTGCGAAAAGGTTAAAAAGTCATGCATGCATTTTTAGTGACTGATTGCACTATATACAGGTAAATTCTTTATGGAAGTGTTAACATTCATGCAAAAAAGAAAAAAATTCAGGGCTCACATTATACATGAAGACAACTTATACACCTGTATATGGCAATACAGATTCAAGTTACGCTGCTTGCATATAAAAGAGCTTTCCCTTTTTAATATTTTGAATTTAAACGAAAAAACATTTTGCTTTTAAATTTGCCTTGATAAAGTCAGATTGATCAAACACATCAGCAATGAAATGACTAAGAAATATATATTCCAATTGTCTTATCTTCAGAATTATTTTGAGAAATTTATATGGATATATTCCTCATGCCTTTTCTATAAACATTTTCATGGTAATTGTTCTGATAAGTTATTCCAAAAAAAATTTCGCTTGAAGATGGAACAGAGCTTACTTTAACTCAATTTAATTCAAATAATTATATTGAAGTTTTCAGCTCTTGTTTTGAAACATGAGACCTCTTATGTCATGAGTTGGAATCATATTTTTAAATAAATAAATATATATATATATATATATATATATATATATATATATATATATATATATATACACACACACAATAAAAAAACAGTGTACATACAAAGTAGTACTGAAAAGTTCTCAGCCTAACCCACTTCCCAAAATCTGAGCATTATTTTAGCAGTATAGCTGGAAAGAGTCTTATTTCATATTCTAAAATGGCAATGTGCAGGGTCCTTGCACTTATTTTTAAAAAATTCATTTAACAGAACCATGTTAATAATAGAAAGCGTCCAATTTGCAAATGTCAAATTCTGAGTTATCATGAAGTTCATGTTCTGCAGGAAAATCCATGAACATATGATGTAAACTTTGAGCGACAAGAAATGCCTACTGCACTCAACTTTGAAGTTGAGTGCCAACTTGTAATGCAGAGATTTCAAGACCAAAGATACTGCACAATGTCTGAGAGGTCTTCAACAGTGTAAATTCTTGAAACTGTTGGATCTTATTTCTAACCAAACTTTTGCTAATTGCCAAGACCAGAGATGCCCAGGTAATGAGCAGTTGGGTCTTAAAATGTTTGAATGCTGAACAGAAATGATATTGAGTGATTCTGAAGCATTTTGAGCAATCTAGAATTAATTTAACCACAAGCAAGGTGGTAATGCCATTAAGGTACAAGATGTTACTAGGAGTGAAAGAGAATGAGAAAACTTTAGTGATTAGGAAGGACAAATAAAAGAAGAGGTTTCAGGAAGACAGAAGATAAGAATCGACATTGCATTTAAATTTTTTAAGATTGTAAGTGGCAGAGAAGCAAGAAACTGGAAGAGAGTTCCACAGGTAAGAAGTCTAAGAAAAGAAATTACTAGAATAAAACTTACAATTACATCTATTTAATTCAACAGTAAAATGATGAGAGCTATTTGCCAATCTAATAGTATGCTTAAATTGATGGGATTGAGATACCAAGGAGGAAATCTCTTTAGAACAATTGTTGGAAAAATATTTATAGAAAAGACAGAGGGAAGCCATGTTACAGTATTGGGAAAGTGACTAAGTGAGATGACAGGTCAGGACCATTAACATTACTGACCCTTCTTAGGATTTTGTCAAGAATCTAGAGATATGTATCAGGAGGACCCTAGATAGATAGGGTAGCCACATCATGGTGGTAGGAAAGTAACCAACATTGTGATGCCAGGTCAGGACCAATTACATTACAGATCCTTCTTTGAATTTTATGGAGAATATACAGATATATAGCAGATATGGTTAGCAATATTCAATGCATGGGTAAATGGGAGATTTATAAATATGTAAGATGGATTCTGATGAGAAAAATTGTCTGCCACAACAGTGAACTGACTTTCCTAGCAGCAAATCTATCAATATAATCACTCCACTTCATGTCAGTGGAAAATGTGAGCCCAAGAAGGTGCAATGAGGAAGGAGGTTAGCATCAACAATGATGATGGAAGGCAAAGAAAGGTTCTCTCTGGTGATTATAAAAGGGTAATTTCATTTTGGAGGTGTTAAAATTTACAAGCCCATTCCTGGCCCCAGTTAATAACTGATTGGAGGTCATTTTTGAGTGCAGCTGCCATTTTTACTTTGTCAGACTTACTATTAAGACAGGAGTAAATATAGGTACCTCCACGAGATCGCTAAAAAAAGAGCATAGCATGATGAAAAAGACGCCAAACTTGACGAAAACAAAATTTTATCGTCTAAATGTTTGTGATTATTAAGAGGAAAGGTCAAAGCATTTTTGGGGTATTTTTTTCCATTTTTAATCGTTCCTAGCACGTCCGAAATTTTAGTTAAAAATCTAGTTTTTTTTTGAGTCAGCAAAATTGACCATTTTTCCATTTTAAAAAAACTGGAAATCTGACTTTGAAATTTTTTAAATATCAATTATCATTTTTCAAAACTTATTTTAAGAAAATCAGAAATTATAATGTTTATTTAAAATATTTTGAACCAAACTTAGCTTAGCTTTTGTGCCAAAAAAGATGTAATTTGAAAATAAAACAAAGCAGGTCATAAACTTTCGCGTCACTTGACATGTGATGAATGATATATTTACGAATTCCATGAGGCCAATTTGTTCTACGGAAAGAGAAAAGTGAAATAATTTACATTTACGTGAACAAATTATTTACCCCGTTATTTTTAACGAAAACTTTCAGCGGTCTAATTTTTTTTTTTTTTTTTTTTTTTTTTTTTTTCACCTTTACGTTTATGATGCTTTATGGGAAATATATTGTAAAGAAATTAAAATAAAACTGTTAAGAGTGACATTAAATTTCATATTTCTTAAGAAAGGTATCTAATTAATTTATAGGTACCTTTTTTATGAAATTTTATCAGAATTGTACATAAAATAGTATAATTTTATGTACATTTATTACATTCTACTGTTATTTGTATTTACATTCATTTTATTATTAATTTTGATATTTCATTTATGGAAAAATGTCATAACTGAGATTAATATAAAAATAAGATCATATAAATTTCATAAGATGATACTGATACTTGTAGGTACCCTTCTCAGTTGAAATTGAAAAATCAAATTAACTTCTCCACACGTGTTTACAAAAAAAAAAAGGCCTTAACAGCGGAGAACAATGCTTAACTCAAATAACGCAACTTAATTATATTCTGGTTGGTCTTCCGTATTTTATAATTACAGCTCGATTATAAGCACAAAATTACATTTCTTAATTACTGGGTATCTTCTGATTAGTCAAAATGATACAATTTACAACGCTAAAAAAAGATCTATCTCATAAGGACACTTATGAAAGCCGATCTGACTTTTAACTAATTTTATAATATTTTAACAACTTAAATGTAAAATCTATTATAATTAATGAAATAACAAATAATTGTATTAAAAATTCATTTTCATCGAAAAAAATTTTTTGTTTTCAGAAAATATTGTCCATATTCATAAAAACAACTAAAAGCAAATAAAAGCATTTGAAATTAAATAATATTTTTTTTTTTTTTATTGAGTTTTGTATGTTACAATTCAGAGCTGATTTTCATGTACTGCGTATCCAATTAAAAAAAAAAAAAAAAAAAAAAAAAAACATGATTTGCATTCCTCAAAGCCCTGTGCTTTTAATTATTGTAATCACTAAAACCGATCGATCAATTTCTAGCGTTTTCATAAAATTAGTTATGGGGGGTAATAAATATTTAAAAAAAATATTTCTATCATGACTTTCATGAAAAAAACATATTTATAATAATTTCGATCATCTGTGAATAGTTTCTGAAAGTTTCATTAACATCCGATAATTATTTCTATTTTTGCACGATTTTTCAAATTAATGTGTGTCATACCAAAAAAACGTGCTAAAATTGTCTATGTTATTTACTAGTTCCGCTGATACAAATAGAAAAAGGTTTTTTAATCAAAATTTAGAATGTTCTAAAAAAAAAAAAAAAAAAAAAAAAAAATTTTTTAAAAATAATTTAAAAAAACTTTGGTCTTTCCTCTTAATAATAACATAAGCATTTAGACAATAAAATTTAGTTTTCGGCAAGTTTGGTGTCTTTTTCATCAAGCTATGCTCTTTTTTTAGCGATTTCGTGGAGGTACCTAAGTAAATAGTTATGTCATCAATGACTTGTCACCATTAATGAAACATGGTTACATCAATATGATCCAGAGTCTAAACAACAGTCAAGGGAGTGGCAGCACTCAGATTCTCCATAATCCAAAAGAAATTGAAGATCCAAAGTCAACAGGAAAGGTATATATATATATATATATATATATATATATATATATATATATATATATATATATATATGTGTGTAAGAAAATTAATTTGATGACTCCCTACTGTCAGTAGGGACCAAACAGTTAATGTAGAATACTTGTCTAACTTGCTTTGCTGCATTGAAAGAAAAACAGGAGACGCTATAAAAAACTGTTTTCTCATTGAAGGACAATGCACATTTTAAAGAATTGGGAGTTTGAATCCAGCCAGATCTTGTGCCATCTACTTACCATTTCCAAACCATAAAAAATTTGAAAAGGTGGACATTTTGTAATGATTCAAAGGTGATAGTAGAGCAGTATTTCTATGACCAAATATCAGAATCTTTTTGGAAGAGTTAAAGAACAATATGCCCAGTGTATTGAACTGTAAAGTACAGAGAATTCCATGTACATTTCATAGTTTTTGGCCATCTTGCCTCCACTCTATACTCTTTTGGCCATGCAACCAACATGTGTAACAACCTTTTTTTTTTTTTTCCTTACTTTTCTTTTTTAAAGTCTAGCCAAGTTGAAGTGAAAGTGTTTACAAGAGTTTGGCATAATAATGCTATTCAGATGCAAAGGCTTGACTTCATGTGCGAATGAGAATTCAAGTATTTTTGGGCCCTGATTTGCAAACAGGGGACTTGCTGTCATCGTTACACAGCCTGAAGCACCTGACACGCTGGTCACCACAGGCAGCTGCTACTACAGCTAGAGTTTGCTTTCAAATCAGAAGTTCAGTAAATCGAAACAAATCTGGTAAACTTTTGCCCAGAGTTGCAAACAGGGCTCATCATCAGCAAAACATTGTTTACTTCCTTTATGATGAAGTGCTGAAAAATTCTTGGTTAAAGCAGGAAAAGAAGATAAAAAAAAAAAAGGAATATCTTTTATCATTTTGAAATGTGGTTTGGACTAAGAAATTTCCAGTATACCCTTCTATATACATTTAGTATCTGCTATGTCGGAATCATTCAAGTGGATGAAGGTTTTGTTGTATTTGTTCAATAAATACTACCTGTGATATCATAAATTGAATAAGTAGACTGCATAAAATGCCTAGGAAATCCCCAAGTATCAAACAATGAATGATTAAAAATTTGCTCATTTCTCAAGCCATCACTTGATATAATTGTTTAAAGATTTTAATATAGAATCAGGTGAATCAAAAAAAAAAAAAAAAAATTTTCTAATTAGTCATATCTCCAGAATAAGGCAAATCAAACAACAGTGCAAACAGAGTCTAGTAACCTACATTCAAATGTAAGAAAACTAATCTGCTACACTATAGTTCAATAAAAGTGCTTTACACTACAGTACAAGTAATATTCTGAACCTAAAAAGAAATAGTCATTCCAAGCATTTACGCCCTGCTTGCATCTCTCACATCCTGTAAATATATACAAATGAACACAGGCAGGCAGATATCTCTTTACAGTTGAAGAAAGTATTGGATAACCGTCTTAGTAAGTATCTCAAAAAGTGGCTGCGATTCACTTCTGAATTAAAATAGTTCCAGATTGACATTGAAAGGAGGAGATACACTTAGATGCACTTTATGACCACTTTTAAAACGAGTTACAGATTTTTATTTTTTTACTGTTGTATGCAGCTAAATTCATTTGAAATGGCTAAAAATGGAAAAATAAAACATGCACACAAAAGCTTTTAATAACTAGAGTTCAATCTATACCACTGCTTGCAACAGAAATGGATTTCAATTTTTTAACCAATATTAAAAATAAATAAAAAAAAATATAAAAAACTTCCTCATTTCCTATTTTTGGAAATTGTAACCAAGAAAAGGATATACATAAGAGACAAATGGTCAGGATTTTTTGAGAGAGAACTTTAAATTAGTGTTATAATATTGAAAAACTAGGTCAGAACAATAAAGTCATTTATAATGCTTTTACAAAAGAAAATTTAGTTTAATCTTATGGAAAAAGAATTCAGAAAATCTATCTTGTTTGGACAATATTCAGACAAATATCCCCCCCACCCAATACGGACTTTGCGTTAAGCAGAAATCCGAATTAAACAGATATGCCCAATGTCCCAGCAATTACATCACATTTTGATAATTGATCACATCTTAATATCTCCGGAGAAAAAGGTATTTTCCAGTGGTTTCTTTTTAGAGTGGGTTGATAGCAATGGTGAAAACTCTATATAAACCACAATAATTAGATTTAGAAGTTGAAGCTAATTAAAATTTGGTCAACTTGGAACAAGAGAAAACTATTATAAACTCTGTTGTTATGAGGAATGGTGTAAAAGTTTGGAAAGAAAAAGAAGAGACAGCTATTAGTAGCTATATGAATCGAAACTTTAAAATGCAATAAAAACATATTCCCTAGTATTTAAAAGATGCAAAGATTTAAATTTAATTTAAAAAAAAAAAAAAAAATTTCTGGCAATTGAAATAACAATTTATGTTTATATGTATTTACATATATGATTTCAGATCACTAAAAAATTTATAATCTATCAAGAAGAAGGAATTGAGATTCTCAGCAAAAGAGACAATGATGTTAAAATTAGCAATCCATGAACATTGCGGATATTCTCTTGCCTATAGTAAAAAAAATATATTGGGCACCTCGATGTGGTGTAACAGTTAACAAGTTTATCTTGCTACATCACTTATGACTGAATAGTGAGTTTTTTCCTCACTGGGTGCCCCAGGCTTTCAGCTTTGTGCCACACCTAAGTGACGCTTACAAAATCACCATAGTAAAAAAAAAAAATAACTATTTTCCAATAACCAGTCTGTATATAAGAGCATGTTGAAATTAAAGCCGGTATAAGTACAAAAGATAGTTTATTCAAGGTTTTAATTCTAACTTTTTTTTTTCACTGCTAAAAGTGTCTCTGTGTCCTTGTGGGTGGAAAATTATTCTCCACCCTGCAATCCCTTTCACACAAATGAAATGCTGCAAGCCTGTCGCTGCTCTATAGCTATTTCCAGTGTTCAGATGAACTATATTCCTGAGTTCCACCAGGCTGAAACTTGCCATGCTACGCACGTAGCAAAATCACCATCATTCTTTTCATATACCATCGGTGAGATGTAAGTTCTACTCAAGCAACTTCTTCCCACAAACCACTGCTTTTGTGGAACTGACTCCCACACAAAACGCTGCAAGCCTCTCGCTGGTCTATAGCTATTTCCATGGAAAGTGTTCAGATGAATTACATTCCCGACTTCCACCAGTTCTAACTTTCGTGGCTTCCTTGATAACTACAAGCTTAATCTGTTCAAGTCTAGGGTCAGCCATTATCAGAACCACAAATTGTGCTTCTTACTCTGCAAATTTCAAAACAAGCCATTATTCAATCTTGTCAGTGTTAGGAAATATCTCAATAATTCATTCATTTTTATGTTGTGCCACTTCTGCTTGATCCAATTAATCAGAGTAGATACATTTCACTGCCTGACCCAGGGATTGAATTTGGTACTACTGCATAAAAACTTATTAATTTATATCTATAAGACCATTTTAAGACATTTAGGTGGAGAAATTTTGGATCTTTAAACTTAATATTCTTATCAAAGATCCATATATGGTACTCAATTCTATGCTAGGTCTGTATGTACACAGATTCTTTCAATCTCCTTTTCTCCCAAAGTTATTTACACTATTTGCATAGGACTGTTGTCCTCATCTTTATTGCCATATTCACAATGTTTTGGCTGTTGTACAGTCCAACCTTCTTCAGCTGATATATATTTGAATTTCAAACCGAACATTATTTAGTCCATAGGAGTAGACTGTTCTAATTCCATGTGCCATGCCTTTTTTGGAATTCTCAGCATCAGTTAATTCCCTTTAGTAACTCAACCCTCCAAGAGTTTGTTTCCTCTGCTGTGGAAACTCGGTAATCTTTGGGTCAAATAACTTTTTTTTGCTTTGTTTTTTTTTTTTTTTTTTTTTTTAGACAACCAACGCTTTTGACCTTGGGGGCATATGGGCCAGTGGATAAAAGTGTTGGTTATTAAAGGGAATTAACTGATACAGAGATATCCAAAAAAAAGGCATAGCATGTGGAATTAGAACAATCTACCCCTGTGGACTAAAAGTGTTCAGTTTGAAATTCTGAGAAAGTTAACAACTTGAACAGGTGCTTGAAGAATGCCAGAGAATACAACAACCAAAATGAAGAGAACTGTTCAAAGAAATCAATATATAATAATTTCTCATCTCAATTTTTTTCTTCACAAACTTACCTTTCAGCATAACCAACAAAAGTAGAGTTTATTGTTTGACTTGTTTATTTTCACATTGTTTTTTAATGTTGTTATCTTCTGTGTACTGTGTCCCTTCAAGATGTGGGCAATTATGGATTTCCACAAATTCCTTTGGTTTTTTGGGTTTTTTTTCTTTTTTTAATATCCCTTCCCACTCCCTGTTCTGCAATCCATTTACACAAGCTCATTAGGTCAGTTACTTGCAGTTTCTATCTCTCTTGCCTACAATATAGTGATTTTCCAAGCATAGCTTGGATGTGGCACAGCGCCGAAAGTAAGGAGTACCCAGTGAGGATTGAACTCACTACTCGGTCATAATTGTTCTAGTGAGACAAGCTTGCTAACCATTACACCACCTCGAGGTGCCCTCTTGCCTACAATATATACTGGTAGCATCAAATTTTCCAGGCGTTTTTCTCTTACTAGAATTTTTGCAACACACTGATGTGTGTTGAAATTCTCAGTATCTACTATCGTTGAAGTTATTGCTACCATTTTTGGTTGAGATTTACAAACTCTACATTTCGTTCAATTTTGCTAGCCAATCAATGAAATTTGAATAAGTTACACACACACACACTAGTAAAACCAACTGTACTTTATACTCCCTTACCTGTTTGTACTTCTCCAAAATTTAGTTTCAATTAGACAATGTATGGCTATTTTATACGGTGTGACCAATGGACAGACTAATGAAAGGCACAGAATTATATATGAGTAATTTCTAATTTTATGTCTAAGTTCCCTTTAAATTTCCATTTTTGTTAAAACTGTGACAGAGAGAGTCTGGAAAACACACACACGTATAATTGGAGTAGATTTGGACTAGCGAAATTGATCAGAGCATTTCGTTTAATGTTGGGAAATGTGATCTGAGCTGTACCCATTGGAACTGGGTCATTAGCAGACAAGAGAAATGGTCGAAATAATTTTTTATTGATTAAAACTTGGAATAGAGCTGAGTAAGCAAGAAGGACCTTTAGAATTCACATGATTTTGGTTGAAACAGCCAAAACCACATGATAATCATGTGCGAAGTAGTTGGGCCAAGGTTCAGTTGTAACTAGCCGGATTTTTCAATATAAACGCGTAGTTATGCTGAAAAAGAGAGAGACAGAAGAGAATTAGCCTGGGCAAGAGTTGGGATAGAGATAGTGGAGAGTCGAGTTGGAGACTCAAGAAGGAGAGAAAGTGACGTCAGAGATTAAACGAAGCGTCCGCTGACATGTGCTGTTGATATAAGTACCACTGCTTCTGCTACCACGAATATTACTACTACTACTACTACTACTGTTACTACTGCTAAGGAGGAACACCACTATAAACTTTAAGCTGCACACAGAAATCTTATTCCCCCATTGCAAGAGTCATATATTGTTCTGAGATGATTTAACAACAAGTTAATCATACACACTTTCTCTCTGTCCAGAATCCAGTGTATGCGTTTTTACGTCAATTACTTTTCTTTAACCCGTTTCTTTTCTATACTATTCTTTTCTGCTATATAAAAGACATTAACAATTCAATCATTGAATAGTTGTTTGTCCGGCTTTCTGCAGATATTAATTCTTTTTTTTTTTTTTTCTGCATTCTAAATTTCTTAGCGCAGCCTCTCCAGCCGTGTCTACATCTTCAGTCAACCGTGAATGGATGAACATCACTTCTACTTTCTGGATCAAACCAAACACAACATGAGCAGGGAGCAGGATTAAACCAGTAGACTGCTCGAATAATCTACAGATGCTCAGGGGACCTACGGCCACTCGTTTAAGTTCGGTTAGGACCGAGTAGACACCTCAACCCAGAGAGTAAGACGTCAGAAGTTGAGGGGCTGGGGCGAAAGTGTTAGAAACTTCCTCATTGCTTACATGCTCCATCCATTGGTATTCTTACCATCTTTCTGTAGAACCACATCTGTTGCCTTAATCCTTTAGCATTCAACATGTCTAAGCCTGTCCTGTAAACATCAGCTCCCAAAGTCTTATTATTTGCACAACTTCCTGCATTATTTGCAATGATGTCATATTAAGGAAGAGTATACATGGGGTGGGTTGAACACTGAGAGCAGATATTTACAGGGACAGGTAAAACCTAGAGGGTTAAGCCTCTTCTTCATCTGTGAGGAGACTATCCAACATTCACTGCCATATATGAGGATTGATATTATATAGAAACAAAAGTGCTGAACTGCTAACATAATTGTCCTGTTCCTTAATACTTTGCTAAGCTTTTAGGAGGCATTTTTTGCTATTCCAATGCAACTTCTGATTCAAGTGTCATATTTTCCGTCATTTGCTAAAACACTTCTGTGACTTCTGTACCTTCTCGATTCTGATATCTTCAATATGTAGCTCACATATAACAAGTTTAGCATATTACTTAACCAAATCGGAAAATGACTAAACTCATCTAATACCTTTCTCATGAGAATTATTATAGGAGATTATATATGTATTGGCTGATAAACGAGAGAGCTGAAAAATTCCCAGCTTGACCTACTGTATTTGGCTGCTTATAAGAGTTCCCCTCCCCTATAAACTACCTTGCATCCTATAGATTGAAGGTAAGTGATGGGAGTTATAAGTTTGGGGTGTGGGGTGAACATGAGCTCCCCAATTACATCTGATTCTGAATCCTTGAAAAATTGTTAAAAATAAATTAACATTTTGAGAGAAGCTATTCATGCAGTTGGGATACAAGAATGTTTACAGGAAACAAATTTCCTGCAACAGTAGCACCTGCTTAAGTAACATTACTTCCTTTCTTATTTCTTAAACAACTGATCATAAAACAGCATCATTATGATAGACATATTAAGAACAATACTGCTATATACTATGCATTTGTTAGCACATGCTGATTATTTTTGTTTGATTAAGTATTCATACTTACGATACTTAAGTGTCAAAAATTGCAATGAAATAAAGTAGCTTGCCAACAGCTGAAGCAGCCATTTTTGTTTATCACCATTGACAACAATGCATCAATATGTGCTCAGAGATCCCTATGTTAAAATCTAAATAGTTACTAGAAATTTGGCACTTCTTGGTCTGTGATGATTAGTCATGGTTTTGATGCTGAAATAGGCTATTCAGGGTGGGGGGGGGGGTAAATTGGGGATAGTGGGAAGGGCGATGAAATACTTTTTAAAATATTCAAAACTTTTGTTAAAAATCTTGTTTTTAACTGCGTTGGTGGATGTACTATAAATTGGCATAGTAAATTTTAATGTCTTCTTGCAGTGAAAGACACAATTTGGAAATTCTTGCAAAAATCAAATTTTAATAAAACTTATTCACAAAGGAATTAAATTATGCTAGAAATATATATTTTTTTTATGTTTCACCCAACTTAATTTTATGAAAACTCAAGAAATTCAGCAAGATAATTTTTAAGTAACTATATTAGTTAAAAGCAGAACTCTTTGAAGAATTTAAATCAATTGTTTTTTGTTTTTTTTAAATTGAACCCTGTCTTACCAAAAATCTGATCTGAATCAAAATAAAATACAATAAAACTAAGGCATTATTTACTTAGAGGGGCTTTTAATTACTTTTATTAAGGACAATATTGTCTGAAGAAAAAAATTTTTTTGATGAAATATTAACTTTTATATGATTTGTTTTCATTTTTTTACATTTTTAATTAGTAAAATTTAAAATTCTGTTTCAATGTTGTAACTCTTAGAAAGTATTGTTATTAAGTAATCATATATTGTAAAGCTTATTACAATCTGATGACCCTGAGTATTTTTAAAAGAATTTTGAATTGTTTTTGTATGTGTAAAATGTACCAATAAATATGGCCACCCATACACATTATCAGAAAATAAGAGCAATAACTACAGTAAATTTAGAGCCCAAATTCTCTAAAATTCAGTAACATATTACAGAGAATATTTCCTTAAATTTTTAAGAGTACCGAGTTCTTAAAAAGTGTTTGCATTATATTCCTCAATTTTTTCTTTTTTACAGTTAAATCCTCCCCACCCCAGAACAACATTAGATAAAAATCCATCTCATCATGCTGTTAACATAAATAAACAGTTGCCGTAGTGTTAAAAATGCATTTCTGCAATATTTTAAACTTAAATAAATAGCAGTTGTTTCAAATCAGATTAATTATATTTTACATCAGCTAATATTCTTCAAGTAACATTTCAAAAAATGTATATTTTATTTTTGGAAGTTTTTTTAATAAAGAAATTTACATTTTCATAAGAGTTTGCTAAAAATGGTGCTAAATCAAAAATTTTAGAAGTTTCAAAATGAAAACTCCACTTAAATTAATTTTGAAATAGAGCATAGTATTTTGCTTATTGAAAAATATTAAATTTAATCTATCAGCTTGGAAATAAAACTAAAATAAAAGCTTCAAGAAAGATTTTTCATTATTAAAAATTCATTTTAAAATGTTAGGTAATTCATTTTTGCGGAGGTATCTATTATTTACATGTGGACTATTTTCCTCATCTTTGTTGTTATTACAATATTTTGGCTATTGTGCTCTCTGACCTTTATCAGATATATATATCAATCTGTGTAACCTACAGGGAATCCAAACCCTTTATTTAATCTGTGGAGGGTGATTGTTCTCATTCCACTGCCCATGTCTACGGAACTCTCATCTAGTTCTTATTTTTAGTACCGTTTAGTTATTGCTCACCCCAAAGGATTGAGCTCACAATTACTATGTCTCTAAATTCACAAACCAACACTTTAATCCAAATGATAACAAAGATGAGGACAATAGATTGCATGTAAATAATAACTCCTCGTATGCAAAATTCAGACAGAAAGCCTTCATTCGAGTTTAAAATGCAATTTTTGTCATTAGTGAGTGACTATTTTCCTGAAAACTTGATTTAGTCTGCTGTATCTAAGGTTAAATAAAACCACTTGTCTTGCTTTTGAAATCAAAGATTTCATTCTACTCAGTTTATCCTAATCAGTACAAAAGATCTGAACCACAGATGTCAGGTTCACCATTCTTAATCTTATGATCAATATTTCCTGATGTTACAAAAGCAAAAATTAACTTCCTATATTCTTATTGCAGTATATAAATGATATGCCTTGAAAGAATAGAAAAATCAAAACTTTTCAATTCTGAGATAATATATATTTCTACTAAGCATTCACTCAATACAAGACCCAAGAACTACAAGATAGATGGTCACCATGGTGTATTTTACTAAAGGCCAAGTTATAGTGCAACTCTTGCCCTGAACTAAAGGCCCATCTCAAATTTCATTGTTCCATTGGGAATAAAGATATTTAGTTTTGGTTTGTGGTAATTTGCTACTGAAATCAGCTTAAGAAATCCAAAGGAAAAAAAATTAGGAGATTAAGAGCATAATTTGGCTTGAAAATCCTCTTTATCTTCCTATATTTTTTCTTTACTAAGGTTTTATTACAATTAATATATATTTTTGTAAGGATTTGGATCCATCATCATCTTCCTATCCCATTAACAAGGATGGACAAAATGTTATATGTATTTTAATCTTTGAATTAATTATCCACATTAAAACTATATTGAAACAATGAATTCTAGAACAAAAATAGGACACAAAACAAAATAAATATTTAAGAAATTTTATTTTGTTTATGTCATCGTTTAGAAGTAAAGTAACTATTATGCCAAATTATTTTGTTATAAATATATCTTTTTATGATTATAGAAGTAGAAAAGTAAATTAGAAAAAAACGACTATTAAAAAATGCTTTGTTAGCAGCAGGGTTAACATTTTGTACACCTTGTTTACAAGATCAAAAAATATCAGATTGAATTTATTGAATTTAATTATGACATGAACTTTGCATAACAATGTTCTTAATAAATGACGTGTTCATTAATTTTGTATTGTAAAATATCATATTTGCTCCTATTTTGTTTTCTAATAGTAAACTATAATTCAAGATATCTTTCCAAAACAAAAAAAAACTACTCATATTAAATTTTATCATTAACATATCTGTCATTACAAATAACAATATCACAGAAATAAATATTAAATTAACTTCATGTAACAAATAATAGCATTTTTAAATAAATTTTGCAGTATGAAAATAGAATCAAAGAGAAGTCTTCAGAAGAAAAGTTTATTAAAAATTAATCCTAAAACATTAAAATTAACTTTCTTTGGGGAGACTGTAACATTTGTAATAAGAAAGACTAAAAAAAAGTAGAATTAATAAATCATTTCTTTAAATGAAGTAAAATTAAAATATTACATTTCAGTATAAGAAGCGTGGTAAGAATTCAACTTAGTTTTTTTTTTTCATTTGTTAGAAACAGAAATACAGATTATGCAAAAATAAAGTTGATCATTAGTGTATTTGATCTTATGAATAGAAATTTCATAAAAAATGTTAAATTAACTTCCAAGTAAGTAACAAGACCAAGTTTTCTAAATTACATTTTGTTTTAGTGAATTTCACACAAAAAATGCTTGTTTTTACCATGAAAACATGAAATAATATAGCAAGCCTGAAAGAAATAAAATAAATTTGTACTTACTTCAGTAAAGCTAAAGTTATTCTAAATGTAAAAGGAAAATATTTCTTAAGCAAACTACAGCTGTGAACTAACACAAGCCCAAACCAAAACTAAAAAATCGTTGCTCCTGGTGGAATGAGAATTTGAGTAGACTTCCAGTTCTGGGTAAGAGTTGCACTATGACTTGGCTTTAGTAAATAACACCATGGGGGCTAATGAATGAGGCGTTGTATGGATGTAAGTGCAGATTATAGGGATATGCAAAGTAGATAACATTTGACCCTTGATTTGAAGAGATCAAGATTGTAGTGATCTAGAAAATATCCTCTCTGGAGTTTGTTCCACTAAGTAGCTGTCCTCAGGGGGAAAGAAAAGAAAAAAAAAACTGTCTGAGTGAAATGTCATCCTTACTAATGGAATACAAAAGGAATAAGGATGATTCAAGGTACCCGGGATGAAAGCTTGCTAAAACAAATCCAGTAGAACTTCTCACTCATTAGAGGAACCCTCACTTAATTGATCGTGTCTTTCAGAGGTGTAGCTATACCCACCACGTTTGGTCAATTGCAGGTTCGTGAGGTCATTTAACCAATAGTTATAGGTTTTGAATTTGAGTTATCTTACTGCTAGATCAGTTGCTACCAAGGCTATAGGACCCAGCCTGTTCTACTATTTAACCCATAACTGGAAAGGAGAAGATATAGAACCATACCTTTCCAAAATGTATCTGCACATAAGTAAATGTAACAATCTCAAATGGAATTCAAATTTGGTTCTCAAATTCAATTGGAGAAGCTATCTATTATTCCACTGTACCTCCATGACATGTAAATTTTTGATAAATCAATTGTAAGTGATCTGGGATTGCAAAGGAAATATTTGTCGCAGATTACTTCCACAACGCAGAATAAATCACTAAGTTCAGATTTGAGCATCGGGGACAGAAAGAAAATGCCGAAAACTCGATTCGCAGATACCATCTCACAAATCACAATGCACACAACCAGTCAGAAAAATAACTCACTCTCCGACGAACGCATTAACCAAAATACACCAATTCAAGAACACCAACTGCTTTTATCAGCCGAGCATTTTTTCCCCATTCGTCAATGGCTGGGAGAAGACGCCCAATTTTTGCATATCAAAATACTTGTATGGCGACTCCTGCGACAGACTTGTATTTTAATTTAAATATTTCGTCTTCAGCATGTCATGCAGAATACGTACCCTCATTTTTGGTAAGTAATTTTCTTTTTCGCCACATTTTCTGTCGTAAGATACACGAGACATGTTGTTACTTGGTTTGACGAGGTAAGTCGCTGTATTAATACAGTATTTTTTCTTTTTTTTTTTTTTAACTTAAAATTAAAAAGAAATAATTAAGCAAAATCCCACTTATTGATAAATATAAAAGAAATGAAATGCAGTGAACAGAGTTCAGACTTGATCTGATTGATTATTGGGAAAAGTTTAAGTAAAATTTTATACTCAAAGCACAGATGGACAAAACAGCTAACAGTGTGCAAAGTTGACATTGGCATGCAGGGTTCAAATTCCAGCCAAGACAGTTGGTGTTCACAAGTGCTCTTGGAAAAGCAAGAATTCATCTCTTCTCTCCAACCACCCCACCAGAAAAAAAACAGGGCAGACTGTGCTTGCAACTAATCTAGAAGAAGGACATGTAGAAATTCAAATCTATGAAAAAGGGAAAGGCAAATCACTGCTATCTTTTCCAAAAGCAACCATGTCAATGCAAAATTTAGATATTAAAAGGAAGATATGGAGAAGCATAACTACCTATTTCCTGAGGGGACATAGCACTTAAATGAGTAAAATTTAACTCTGAAGATTGCAATTTTTTAACAATTTATCCAGGTCTTTTAATATTGTCCCAATATTTACTAAGTTTTTGCAGGATATAGTACAAGGATACTCAGTAAGGCTCAAACTCACTATAACTGTGAAGAGACCATGGCAAGTTACCCTCTTTCATTTCCTTTATAAATTTGGAGCTATGATGCATATAAAAATAAAACCCAAGAATGAAAACAAAAATTAAAAAAAAAATAAATAACATAATACCCTAAATGCCATAACAGCAGCTAAGGCACAATTTTAAAAATATTAAAAGCCCGGGTTGATATACTCTTTGGCTGTCAGATGATACAGTGTGAAATAAAATAATAGCTTATGACAGGATTTGAACTCATATCCAACAATTTCGGATAATATTTTCAATGGACACTGTCTTAACTATTTCAGCCACAGAAGCCTGAAGGATCAATCATAGTACAACCTGGAATCATTCTGTTCCTCTTTCCTAAGTTAGCTTTGCTTCTCCCCACCCCCATATCATGTAGAAAAAAAGAGAGTTGTTTTTTTTTTTAATTCTTCAGTTGAAGCATTTTCACTATCATTATTTCAACATTAAGTTTTACTTTTTTTTATTATTGTGCAACATAAAGATTAATAATAATAGTGAAAATTCCTTATCTAAAGAATTTTTTTTTAAATAACTATTTATTAATGAAAAATTTATTTGCTATGAAAATTTTTCGGAAATAAAATTGAATCATTTATAAAAAGTGATGTGAAATAACAGATTCACTTTGTCAGAAAATACAAAGATTAAAAAACAATTGATGCAAATCTTTTCTTTCAATATTTTTAATTTTATTTTGGTCAAGTCTCCACTCACAACATCTTAGCCTATTGTCTCCAATTGTACCAATCCATATTTTCACCATATGTATATACACACACACACACACACACTCGTGAAACCCTTGATTATTTTTTTATTTTTTTGCATTAAAAGCATTAGCTGTGTATAGTGCAACTGGTCACCCAAAAATACATGATTTTTAACCTCTTCAACCAAAAAAAAAAAAAAAAAAAAAAAAATTAGTTGTGTCAAAAAAATTACCTTTTTTTACATTTAAAAAAAAAAAAAATTATAAAAAGTCACACTATATGAGTATATATGGAAAGTGTATCTGGGATGGTTCCATTTCATTTCTGCTTAACATTTATCAACCACTACAGGGTTATTTAAGACCATATAAAGATTTTGAATCAGGGTTGTTTTGGTTAGACGCTAATGTTATACAGGGATAATTTTGGGTACAAGTTAGTTGGTGAAAGTTTTTTTTTTTTTTTAATCAGTTATCCGAGGTGCTAGTGTCTAATACTAATGATTTAGTATGCAGTTTCTGATAAAGTTAGTTAGCAAAAAAGAAAAAACATCCTTAAAATTATTGTCACCACTTAGTAAACAAGTAGTTCTTTCATTAGTATAAAGTTTAGATGTAGTTTTATTATTCAGGTACCACTTTTTCAAATTGTGTACATTGGTCAAGTCTGGCTTAAGATCACAACAGTCACCCAGTGAAGATTAAACTCACTACAGTCGTGAATTAGCTTGTTAAACAATCTTGCTAACCAATGTGCTAGAATAGGTGCTCATAATTGTTTGCTAGCTTAGACTGGCACATGCTCACACGATTGAAGCAGCCTGTGAATATGAAACTCGCAAACCAGGAAATTGGTCTGTGATCAGAATTTCCTAAACATTTTCACCTTGGTAAGGTAAAAAAATTATTCTTGTGCAATATTTCCTTAATTTCTTGCATTCTGCAATTTGTTTTCACACCCAAAAGACTAATTGGATTCACTCAACAGTGTTCCATATCTTTCTCTTAGTTAAAAATTGTGTAATAGGCACTACAACAGGAAATAATCATTTTTTTTCTTCATATTACATGTGTATATATAATTTTTTTTTTATTAATCCAATAGGATATCATTTTAAATGTGATTTTTAGTGAATACTCGTATTTGAGTAGACACTGTTTATTTATTAAACAGTATATTTATTTTCGTCTGCCTGCCTGAAAATTTAAGATATCTTATTAAAGAGAAATATGCACTGACAGGATTCGAACATGCGTCCTCCTGGGCAGAGGGAACTGTCATAGATCCGACAGGCTTTAATGAAAATTTTGAGAGATTTCACTTAAAGGCACTATGCAGCCTTGCTCAATTGACAGGGAGACGCAGGTTAAAATCCTCTTGGATTGTCTCAACATCTTGAAATCTTGTCCCTTTCAAGTAGGATTTGATTTTTTGAAGAAATAGTCACAAAGAGTGAGATCTGGAGAATATGGTGGTTCTCTGACCTGGAAAATGTTGTGTTTGGCCAAATACTGCTGCACAAGCTATGGTCACTGATGGAATCTCTAGTGTAATGAGATGACCACACTCTACACACTCTCTTTCCAAGCACTGCTATAAACAATGGAAGTGAACAAGAATGTTATAACAGTGTTTATATGCAGCATATAGTCACATCAATGTAAATTTAGCCCAATGAAATCTTAAAGGATGAAAAGGTCACATAAATGATTTTTCCCCACTTTGTCATTGATTTTCCCTATATAGGTTCTGATAAAAAAAAGTATCAGAGCTGGTACTACAAAAAGAAAACTACAACACATATCAATTCACCATTTAATCTCCTTCAACATAGTCCCCATGTGAAGCCACACACTTTATCCAGTCTTGTTTTCATTAATGGAAGTATTCCTGGAACTCCTTCTTTAGAATAATGATCACATTCTCTTGGATTCCCACAATGTCTTGAAATTTTTGTTCTTCCAAGTTGGATTTGATTTTTTAAGAGGAAACAGTCACAAAGGTCAAGATCTGCATAATATGATGGTCACTGGACTGGAGGAATATTATGCTTAGCCAAAAATTGTTGCACAAGCCATGATCACTCATGGAACCTCTGTGACATGGTGAGACAACCACAATGTATGCAGTTTCCTTCCAAGCATTGCTATAAACAACAGAAGTGAGCGAGAACTTTATAGCTTAAGTTGTATGTGCAACAAATTTCAAGGTCAATCTGTGTCAGGCAGCTTGACTGTTACTTTAGTTGTTACCATAGCAACATTCCCATTACTTCTTGATCAGAGCTTGTGTGTGTGTGGGTATATATATATATATATATATATATATATTTCTAAAGAATTCAGGGATTTATTTTTAATCCAACATTTTTACTTAAATTTTGTTTTTAGCCAATAACAGCATTTGGAATAGATGCCCCAATTTTATTTCAAACAGTATGTAATACATATACTCCATCAGCCTGTGCACATTTGAGAAATCTTAAAGAATATGTGCTCTCCAGCAGGATTCCAACATGAGTTTTTCTCATAAAAATAAAACCTAAGTGTTTATCTCCAACACAGGTATCCACTAAAAATAATGTTTGTAGTAATCTAATTTTATATATATATATAATTGAAATTCATACAAATTAATGAAAGGGTGTCTAGTTTAATATGTAAATAGATCCTCTCTACATAGCCCCCCCCCCCAAATATGCTCCTACAATGTGATTTCTGAAAATATGAAAAATATATTTTTTTTTAATTTATAATCTGGGTTGCTTAATCAATAGCTATATAGGAAAAAAAAAAAAAAAAAAAAAAAAATCTACTTTGCAAATTTAAAAAAAAAAAAAAAAAAAATCATTTTTTTTAAACAATTTGACTGATCTGATTTTTTATGATTTATCAACCACTTTGTGTGTTATTTCAAGCCAAAACATACTTCTGATTGTAAAAAGAATATAGTTTTTGTGGAAGGAGATTAAAAATTCTATTATTTAACCCATAGCCGGGGAAAGAGGGATTTATTATATCCCCCTTACAAATGGGTTGTTTATGTGTATATTTCATAAATCACGTCGCGTGAACTATATCCGTTTCACCTTCCATAGGGGCGGGGGGAATCAATTTACATAGCAAACTGGACACCCTCATTAACTTTTATTAAAAACAAAAAAAGTAAATAAGTAAAAAAGATATCGGTGATCTGAAGTGCTTAGTGCGTGATATGAAAAAAAAAAATCTATTTCTGGTCACAGTGCCTCTTACCTCCAATAATTTTGGAACCATAGAATATCGCTTCAGAAGTGTGGCAATTGAATAATACTTAAAAAAAAAAAAAAAAAAAAAAAAAAATAAACAACCAAACATTTCTTAAAATTAAATACCAATCTGTCACAGAATATTTCAGTTTTTATCGCTAGTCAGCAAGTATGTCCCATATTTTTAAGTGACATTTTAAATGCAATAAAATTTGCAACGAATAAAAAAAAAACTCTCACAGTCAAGACATGGCAAGGTTGGGGGGGGGGCTTTAGACATGTTAAACTTTTTCCTTTTTTTTTTTGGTTTACTTATTATTTTTGCCTCCTAAAATTTAAGCAGCATTTTAGACATATTATTGAACCACCCAAAGTAAGGGTTTCCAGTTATTTTCAAACTAAGCTCAATATATTTTGTTATTTTTTTTTTTTTGCCACAGAATAAACGGGAAAATTCATTTTCTTTCAAAAGAATCGAAAACGGCGGATCGGATATTTTTAAAATGAGAAAGCAAAACTGGTGTTTAGTTTACAAATCTATTCATGTTTTTTTTTTTTGGGGGGTCCACCCAGATTAAATTTTTTTTAATGATTTAAAAAAACTAAGTTAAAACATTTATTTTTTTAAGTTTTTAAACTTAAAGGTAATTTTTTTAAGCTAGAGAGCCATAAGGACTAATCACGATAAAAAAAAAAAAAAAAAAAAAAAAAGGATGAATAAAAATTACAATGAGTTTTATTTACCTTTTCGGCGATTACTTCAACATTTCTTTGTTTCATCAAAGGTTGTTGATAATTTATAATCATTATATTAAAGGCATTATTCGTTCCCTACAAAGATCGCTATCGAAAGCGACTTCACGCCATTCAAAAATTATTCGATTTTTACTCCTTTCAAGAGACTGGTAGCAAAATAGGGAAGACTCATTGACCCATTTTTTAAACTATGGATGCCTTTAAGGCACATACATAGTTTGAATAACAACAAAGCAAGATGTTTTTAATTGTTAAAACGAGAAAAAAATTAAGAAAAACAGATTATAATAAGTAGATAAAATAAGAAAAGTCACAAAAACCTTTAATTAAAAAATAAAAATTTGTTCAGAAAAAAAAAATACTGAATAATAACGTACATGATCTTTAACACAAAGGTAAAAAAAGACACACCTGGAGTACAATATTTTACCAAGTTTTTTTAACCTAATTTTAGCTTAATGCATCCAAATTGAAAAATAAATGATCGGCTGGCATATAAAAAACAGATACAACAAAAATAGCAAGCAATAACAAACTACTTCAGATGTGAAAGTGAAATGAACAAATAAGTACGAAACGGCTTCATTGTTAATAATTAAATCATTTAAATGTATTTATATAACAATTGAAACATCCAAAAACGAAAGAAGCCTACCCATAGCAATTATTATTATGCTTTGCATTTCAGGTCCTTCTGGGCACCCGTAGCACGTATAAGTGGGTCATTTAGCTATTCCTTTCATCGGACTTTTTAGTTACCCCTGTTAAGGACAGAGACGCAAATTTTAATTATTCTAAGATGCGATGTTTGTTGGGTTTTTTAACACAACAAAATCGTCCACTTCTTTCACTTCTAATCTGCCGCTTACAAAGTATATTTAAAAAAAAATCAAAAGCTATAGACAGTAGATTTATAACGCAGAAATAAAAAATAATGATACGTCTCTTGTATAAATCCAGCAGGAAAAAGGCCTTTGAAAAATGCATAAAGAAACTTTAATTTCTCGGAAATAGGTTTATCTTCTCTAAAATTATTGAATTAAAACAACAATTAATAAACATACACCTGGTTGTTCTTTTTATTCTTAAAGTGGCCTATAAATAATCAGATACTGTCAGAAAAATACTCTACATACCCAACACAGCTATTATTATTATTAAAATATTAATAATACAAAAATTATGGTTGGATCTTCTTTTTGTTTTTATAATTTTTTATAAATAAATTAAAATAAATTTTGAAAAAAGCTCTTTTACCTTTAGTTTTCAAAGGTGCAAACAAAATTGAGCGCAAAAAAATTAGATGAGATCAGAATTTTATTAAATAAACCAATTTTTTTATATATATATATATATATAATTTAGTAAGGATTTTTTTGCATCTTCCAAAAAAAAGGTAGAAAATAGACAATGGAGAATTTTTTTTTTAAATTAAAATAAATCATGTCGGCCTTTAATGAAAACAAATAAAATAAACGGCTACTTTTCAGGTCAAAATGTTGTTTTCTTTTTTTTAACTCGATTCTCATAACCCCTCAAATAATAAGTAAATAAATAAATAATAATAGACAAAACACAAAAGTCGTCTGACCACAAAGACAGAGATCAGTTTGAATGCAATAACGTATTATAAATTGATCCCCGAGTTCCTGGCCAGGAAGCCCTTCTACATTTACACACAAGTTAAGTTAGGATAGAAATGTATATAGAGAGACGAGAGATGATGGCAAAGTGGCTACAAAGTCGGGGTTCAGTTTGGAAAAAACCGCCAACAAAAACAGATCCCCGTCTTTTCGACCACCTCTTTATTCATGTTATGGATGTACAAAAATAAATAAAAAGAAAATTTTTTAGAAAATCGGAAGTTAGAATATATTTTTAAATTATTTTGTAGCAATGTAACAGCATATGTATATACAGATATACATATACTAAAGGGCATTAACTTGTTAAATAATTAATTATCAATGCTGGGACAAAAACACACATGCAAGCATACACTTGCTAGGACAACGTATCGATGCATACAACCGTACGTAGACAATACATTATATACGTACATATAGAACTCTATGAATATCGGTATAATACATCTATATTTACTTACACGTATTTTTTTTTATTCTTAGGATTACTTTCTTATGACTGCAAGACAAAACAATATTTTACTTACCAAGTGATTAACTGGCAACCAAAAATCCCATTCTTATAATAAAAAAAAGTGTGGTGGTCGGTGTTGGTAAAAAAAAGTGTCATCCAAAGAAATGCATAATTCGAAGAAACGCATGAATATCTGGTAATTTTCTGCGTGTACCGATTTCCTCTCTATTATTATTTTTCCTTTCTCTCTTTTCTCCTTCTCTCTCTCAATAAACCGATTACATTATAGTCATTTCTTGGGCTGAGGAGAAAAGATACGCCATGTTGGAATTGTATCACGTGACCAATGATGGCTGTAATGCAGCAGCAGTAGCAGTGAGAGAGGCAGCTCTGATTATTATTACTACTGCTAAAATAATAGAGCTTGTTTTGCTGGATAAGATGATCATATATAGTTTTATTTTTACTCGAGAGACAATACGGGGGACATTATAAATGTGTAGAGGAGACAAATTATGAATTAGTACATGTTGTAAGAAAGTCACTTTTCAATGATGTAAAAAAAAAAAAAGGAGTTGCATTTTTATGTTACTTTCTAAGACCCAAGCAAGACTCTTTAATAAATTGTCTAGTTTTTAAATAACAATTCAAGACATTTAGTTTTATTAATAAACACAATTCAATCTTTGTTAAAAAGTGAACAGATTTATTCGCTATTTACAAGAAGTATCAATATAGCTTGTGTAGAAAAGTAATAGTACCAACCACACAGCATTTAAGTGACATTGCTGTTTTACTAATGCTGTGTGGTTGGTACTATTGGTAACTAATTTTGGTTTAGTAGTACTAAACCAAAATTAGTTACAATTGGTTCTTCTTCATCTTCAGAAAGTTAAATTTTAGTTATTAATGTTAATGACCACAAAACAATTTTAAATAATTCAACTGTAGCGCCAAACTGGCATCTAATCTTGTTATCAGTTTAGAACACTAAACACAAGTTGTAAATATCTACATTTTTAACCTTTGAACGTCTCTCACTTGGTTTTTGGAGAGCTTCTTCTGCCCTCTTGATCGCCCAGAGAATAATTTGTTTATGACTCCGAATTCGTTTCTCCCACCCACTTTTTTTTAAAAAAAGAAGATCCCAACAAACCTTTTAAATTCACTCTCTAAAACGAAATTTTAATCATACAATTAAACATCATTTAAAACAACTTCAGAAATTCAAAATTACTAAATAAATACCGGATTTGTGAAATGAAAAAAGTAGTAAATTCATTGATTTCAACGCACCAACTGGGGGACTAGTAGCTACCATTCTTAAATGAAAAAGGAAATTTGAACCGATATTTTATTTTTAAAACGAACAGTCCCAGAATTATTCCTGTTAATATGGAAGGTCTAAAATTATAAAAATTCATCCAGTATTGGTAAACTAAAGAATCAATATTTTCGATTTCAGTAAGAAGCCAATCATTGTAACTATTTATTTTAGGGAAATTTAATTTGTTAAATTCATAAGTTAGTCTAACAAATTATTAATAGTGAGACTTTTAAATATGGTATATAGTCAATGTTAGTAATTACATTGTTTGTACCAAATCTTTCAGTGAACATATTTTGCGTTTGATTCCAGCTCTAGCTGGTCTCAGTGGTTCTGAAACTTTTCTGTTCACGGACCCGTTAATGTTCCCCAAAATATGTGCAGACCCATTTTTATGTTGATTAGGTATTTATAATAAAAATAGACTACCACAAGTTTTCTGAAACTGCATTTATTTTTAAAAAATGTATACTTTCTAAATAAAGAAAGGGGAAGAAAAAATGTCAATGGGATGAGTGACAATTTTTTTCTTTTTCAAATCTATTTTTCTCAGTATTGAGTTTGTTGTGATGAATAAAATATCTGTTATTTCAATAAGAACTTGCATTAAAATATCATAAATTAATTTTATACTGCCTCTGGTTTATAATAGTCATTGCACTTGGTGTATGAAATGTCGCATAAATTTAACAATTATTATAAGGCACTGGATAGTTTTTTATTTTAATGCTGTGAGAAAAAAAATTAATTACTTCTTTTGACCCCCAATGAATTTTTAATAATTTTTTTTCACTTCATCTATTTCGAAATGATTTTCCTTTTCGAACCCCTTAGATTGTTGCAACTACCAGAAGTCATGCACTTACCCCCACCTGGTTTGCCAAGATGGCCTCTAGGTGGTGCCATTTCAGGACTATAGGACTATAAAAGGAGGACACAAGCTCTTTCTCTTTTTCATTCAAGAATGCGGTAGGTAAAAGATTTGTCCATTCTTCTAAGGGGACTTAGTCACCCAGCCATGTAGTCAGAGCCGGATTATCCTTGAGGCTGGTATTAGCTGCAGCCTAGGTCCCCCCCGCCACTTCAAGGTTTTATAAAGCAATGATTTTAATTTTCTAGATGTTATGACTCCTAAATAGTTTCATAAACTAAAATTATATTAATATGATAAACTCATATTTATTTGACTTTGCAGGAAGCAAAGCAAAGAAAAGAATGTTTTAGTTTGTGCCATTGTGTTTCAAGTAGATAACATGTTTGAAAGAAAGTTTAAATCTTAGAAATTTTTATAAAGCAGTGTTTTTAATTTTCTAGATGTTATAACTTTTAAATAGTTTCATAAATTGAAATGATATCAATGACAAACTGTTATTTATTTTGATTGTTTCATTGTTATTATGCTGGTTATAAATTTTTTTGTTTTTTTTTTTACTATGGTTGTGTTGAAATTTGTGCTTATTTGCCTTGCAAAAAATAGTAAAATAATGATATTTCTAAAAGAATGTTTTTACTAACAAACAAAAGCTAACTATTCTAGTTTATTTAAAGAATTGGCAATAAGTTTAGTTAAAGATATGTAAATGTTGTTAAAATATATCACAAATAAAAAATATTCAAGATGGCTGCAGACAAGTTAGAGGGTGGTTCCGTCTGAGGGTGACCCCATAATTTTATTCACCTAGGGCCCCCAAAAGCACCAAGGGATTATGACAATATCAATTGAAACACTAGGAATGGAAGAGAATGGGAAGACTTTAGAGAGGAGAAAGGACAATAAAATAACAGGATTCAGAAAGACAGAAGATAGCTATCTGCATTGCATTTAACTTTTTGAAAATTGTGTGTGTATACAGGGTCGGATTATCCTACAGGCCAGTATAGGCTGCAGATTAGGACCCCTCAGGCTTGATTATAAAAGATCTGTCTTTTTTTTTGTTTTTGTTTACTACTGTTGTGTTGAAATATGTGCTAATTTGATTTGCAATAAATAGATAATAAATAATGGTATTTCTAAAAGAATATTTTTACTGACAAACAAGATAGCTATTCTAGTTTATTTAAAGAATTGTCAATAAGTTTACTTCAAGCTATGTAAATGTCAGTAAAATATACCATAAGTAAAAAATATTCAAGGCAGGGGTGTGTAAGTTAGAGGATGACTCTGTCTGAGGAGGGCCCCATAATTTCATTAGCGTAGAGGTCTCAAGAGAAGCATGGTGAAGTAATGGATATTGGCTCGAACTGAAAAATCAGAGAGCAGAGTTCAAATTCAAGTTCACTTTGTTACATTCACTTATGTGTAAATACCCTTGGGAAAGGCATGAATCCATATCTTCTCCCCACCCTATCTGAGTAAATAGCAGGACAAACTGAGTCCTGTAGCCCTGAGTGACAACCGGTCGAGGAGAAGGACATATCTAAATTCAAAACCTTCAACAATGTGTTAAATACTAGGGCAGTCTGGGTTCTAGCCTTTGGTTGGTAAGCAATTTCGGACAAGAACAAATCTGAATTCAAAACTTATGTATACAACCCTGGTGAAGTAAATACTATGCACCAAGGGAATGGATTGTACAGTTCATACTGACTCTATGATCCCAACTATAGCTGACCATGCATACACACAATAATAAAATTATTTACACTATTTACATTGTTCAGACTATTGTTCTCATCTTTATTGCCATATTCACAACATTTCGGCTGTTGTACATTCTGGCCTTCTTCAGGTGATATACATTAGAATTTCAAACCAAAACCTGGGGTAGATTGTTCTAATTCCATGTGCTTTGGATATCTCAGTTTCATTTAATTATCCTTAGTAATTCAACTCCCAGCTATGGGTTAAATAGCAGGACAGACTGGATTCTATAGCCTTTTTTGACAATCAGTTTATTGCAGAAAGAAATGGCAATCTACTATGAGAAAATCTTTTGACTAGTAAGTCCTGAACCGAAAGAGACATGGTTGCCCAAGCACGTATCATGTATAGCACTTAACTGACTGAATACAATTCAGTTTTTGTTCCCTCTGCTGTGGCCAGGTATTGAACTCACAAAATTTTGGGTCAAGTCACTTTTTGGATCACTCAACCAACACTTTTTTCCAATGACACAAGTATTATAAGAACATGATGATCAATGTAAAATATAAAAAAATACAGAGCAATACATATACTACTAGATGCTAACCTCCTGACTGACTCATTACGCCTTCTTGGGCTAACGTTTTCCACTGACGTGAAATGGAAAGGTTATGCTGAATCAATTGCTAGGCTGTATCATGCAAAAGGGGGAGCAGAGGGTGCAACGACCCCAGGCATCTAATAAAAGAATGAAAAAAAATTTAGTTTTTGAAATTGTCTCTGTTAAGTTTGTTGTACAAGCACCCTATAGTCCCACAAGCTGGTGTGAATGTGGATACATGTTTTAATAAGCAAGACAGGAGTAGGACCCTGTACTTGAGTTTTAGGGGCATATAATCAAGGTGTTGGCCCCAGGCATCACTAAACCTCTGCACATCACTGTTGCTAGGCCTGCTCCTAGAAAAGTTGATTCATTGTGTCTTGCTAGATCATTTTTCTCTCCATATTTATAAATCTCTTTGTATATTGCTGCCACATCTAGTATGGTGATTCTGCTATATATTTAGAGATTTTTTATCAAATATAAAGAAGAATCTGCAATGTTATTGGTCTTGACTTGGCTTCAGCCACTTTCTTATCACCATAACAGCTGCACTGTGTATTCTCCATAAATACTTTCATGGTAAGTGTTCTGATGAACATGGTACCTAGACTTTATGAATTTAAGCAAAGTACTAGATTGGTGGCAAGGTCTCATCATTTTGGAGTTGAAATGGCTGGATGTAATCATAAGTTTGATGCTAACAGTTTCTTCTCTGGCACTTCTTGCTTATAGAACGTTCTTCCAGCTTCTTGTTTTCCATTCAAATTTGATCTACAAAAATTTAAATGTCATGTTAATCATTATTTTTGTTTTCTTAATGCCTGTTCTTTTATTGCCTACTCTTAATAATGTTCTTTTTCTTTCTCATATAGAAAATAAATCCTATTTCCAATGCAATTACATACTTGCATATATACCATATTAAAATACATACAAACTTTATTTCCTACCCAATAATAAACAATATTACAAACATGTCAAAAAGATTGGACAATAAAAAATATACTATTTAAATCAAAGTGTCTATTGGTTAGAAATTAACATCACCATGTGAAATATTTGACCAATCTGAGAAAACTGAAATCCTATTTTTCTCAACCATACTTTGGGGAAATTATTTTTAAAAACCCACAGATTTTTACTTTCAGCAAACAGAGATGTAACTGTCTTTAAGCAGAAGAGAAGACATGACTACATAGCTTCTCCCACCTCTAGCATGTTCTCAATGAAACATGTCAACAAATCATCTCCAACAATAACATATGGTCAGTGAACCTTTACCTATCTATCTATCTATCTATCTATCTATCTATCTATCTATCTATCTATCTATCTATCTATCTCTCTCTCTCTCTCTCTCTCTCTCTATATATATATATATATATATATATATATTATTTAATAATAGCCACACCTTCACATTATTTAATAGTCACACACACATGCACACTAAATATTAAAATAAAATTATATATATATATATATATATATATATATATATATATATATATATATATATATATATATATATATATTAGGAAAATTAATGACGAAGTGGGAAAATATTTTGTGTCACGCATTTTGTCCCTTGGGACTTCAACGGAATAAAATAATGTTTAAGTTTATGCAGTTATATATGTATATGAAGGGAAGGGAAATATAAAAATGCAAATGTTGGTTATAATTTTACATGGATAGGAATTGCTGAAAATGTTGGAGCATTGAAATTTTAGACTTTTAAATTAAAGTCTGTTTTTATTAGATATGTCTGGGTATATATTGCAGCTAATTTCATTTTGTTTCTTTACGCTTATTTTTTTATCACTTTTATTATTAATATTCTACATTGTGATAATAGAAGATCTGCCAAGAAAGGTGAAGTGATGCAAGAACCTGAACTTAAAATTACTAACAATTAAAGTGCTTCCTAATAATTTCCACTTTGTCATTAATATTCCTAACATCATTCTGACATATAAAAATTTATATATCATCTTCTCCCATATATATATATATATATATATATATATATGGGGCTTACAGCTATATCATGTTGAAACTCCAGTTTTTGTACAATCAGCAAAGTCAGTACCTAGATCAGTGACCACCTGGGAATACCAGTTGCTGTAAAGTTGGATGTGCAGGTAGGGTGATGGTTAATGGGTCAGAATTCTTAATTGGAGTTCCAAGTTCCAACTTCTGTTGGGTTCATTATATTCACTTTGGACAGTTTATCCACAAATTTTATCTGGATATGCAACAATTTATTTGAAAATTGTGAAAATACATAAAACTAAAAATCAAACAGGCAAACATTTAGTTGAATTTAATGAGAACTTTGATTAAATTCTTATTGCTTAACAGCACATATATATAATGGACAAAGTCCAACAATTATTTAAAGACATTTTTATGTTTAACATTCTTTTTATAAATACAAGTATTTAAGTAAATGCTCTGTTTATAATAAGGATACAGGTTCGAATCCTGTTGAAGGACGAATATTTTCTATGAAAATTTCTCGGACATTCAAGCCGGTAAATGTTATTTAATACTGTTTATTATAAACAGAGCATTTACTTAAATACTTGTATCTATAAAAAGAATGTTAAACATAAAAATGTCTTTAAATATATATATAAGTTGACACTGAAGTCAACACAGAGTATCAACAGTCTGTTTCATGTCTTTCCAAATCCTCTGCACTGTTCTTAGATTAACACCCAAACACTCTGAAATGTTCGTATTGAAGATCCAGCATGAATGCCAAGTAGCACAGCATGCCATTTGCAAATTTCTGGCAGAGTGAATTGCATCATGGTGCTCAACTGACCCTACTATACTGTGCAGTTGACAAAATCAAAAACAAATGTGCATGCATGAAATTAAAAATGTAAAATGACGACAATTTACCCATCGCATGTTGGATCAGTTATTTTAATATCAAGTGTATTTATATCATTAACTTCTATATCTGTTTTTTGTATGAATGATTCATGTAACGTAAAATGAACTGCACCATATACTTGATATTAAAATAACTGATCCAACGTGCAACTTTCAGATAATAACTGTGACATTCCTGTATTTATTGAACAATTTAGTTCATGCCACATTGACTGAAAAACCTACCAGTACAAAAGAATTCTCCTATCAGCATATTAGTACAAAAATATATATATATATATATATATATATATATATATATATATTGATATTGGGATTGAGCTCGAGCCAGTCTGATAACATCAGGAAGTCTCCTTCCTAACAAATTGACCATGGTGAGATTCGAACCTAGGTCTCATGGTCAGAAAGCATATATATATATATATATATATATATTCTTAAAATTTAAAAATTCAATCTCAGCGTTGTGACTGCACGCTCCAAAAAAATTTCTTACAATTAACAATAACACATTTCTTAAAACATATTTCAGATTACATCTATATTTTTGTTGTCCTGTTATTACCGAGAAGTAAAAAACAAAAGCAAATCTATTTCCATACCTGATGATGTCTGTATGAACAGATGAAAGCTTGTAAAAAACTAAAAAAAGACCTTATGCAACTGGAATTTATAAACAGGGATCATAACATTCATCTACAGGTTCAGGGTTAATGTACTTTATTAAATTTGTTTGCAAAAACGTATTCTCGCAATTTATATCATTAACTTCTATATCTGTTTTTTGTATGAATGATTCATTTAGTAATGATTCATGTAATATATATATATATATATATATATATATATATAATAATAATAATAATAATAGCTGGCCATTCATATTCAAGGATACCTGTCTACTAGGGTGGCTAGCCAAACCCTATTGCAGACGCTCGCTCAGGCACATTTGCATTTGCTCAACACCCACAGAGCCCACCTGTGGTTTATACTGCAACTATGCTGAGCAGACTTTAGTTAAAGTTTCTGGGAGAAAGCGTATTATTTAGCATGATCAAAAATTTGAACAAGGTCAGCACACTCAAGCCCTTGGCCATAATGACTTGTGATTTTGTGCTAGCACAGCTATCAACGAACCCGAAGATTTCCGTCTACACAATTTCACTCACAAGGCTTGGGTCAACCCACGCTTTAATTTTCAGGCACTTTCCAAAGGTGCTGCACCCTGGGATTGAGCTCGAGCCAGTCTGATAACATCAGGAAGTCTCCTTCTTAACAAATTGACCATGGCGAGATTCGAACCTAGGTCTCATGGTTAGAAAGCATATATATATATATATATATATATATATATACAAAGTCTAATATTAAATATCTCCAAGTACATCAAGTTTCATATAATAAGGTGATTATAATATCAGAAACAAACAAGATTTTTATAAGTACCACTCTATTCAGACACTATTGCATCTTGGGTAAGATGATAAACTACATCCAACAGCAAGGCCTTTGATCAGAAGGTTTTGAGGAGTGTGGTACCATCTCTTAATTGCTGGTGTTCCCAGATCCACCCTGACCCAAGTTGGTAGCAACTGTCAGGGTCCCATCTATGGGCAAATAGTTAACCCCCCACCTCACAAAAGGGGTTAAAACACTATGAAAGTATAAAAATGGGTTTTAACATTAACAATACTTTTTTGGAAAAATTTTTTACCAGCAATACATTTTTGAAAAAAAATATATTACCTGCAATAAAAATCTTGTCAGCATTAAATGACCCATTGAGGTGTTGATATGCTGTAAAACAAAACAAACCAAACCAATCAGATACTATTAAATATTACTTTGTTGCTTTATTCATTACAATGTAAATCATAAAATGCTTTTCTTTAAATTTATATTACAGTTCAGTTATTTTGTCATATCCTGTTGGCATTCCCTCATTATTTAAAAACAACTTGGAGAAAAATTTTAACCAGCATTGTTGTAAGATTGATTCAGGATATAATGTATAAAAATTTTATTTTACTATTACAAAAATGTTCGACATATAAATGTTTAATCCTCTAGGTTGTCTTTTATTTAATACATGTTTTTAGAGACATGTATTTTTATGAAGGCCAGACAATTTGTGTGAAAATTGTTACATTTTTAGGACATTTTTGGCTCAGCAGTTGAAATACTCTAAAATTTGTGAAGGCTCCTTTTCCAGTTTATAAAAAATTATTTTTCATGTATACTGACCAATGAGAGACATGGTCTCAAGCTCTAGTTACATCCTTAATAGTGGGGCAGGTGTGAGCCTAATTTCTAAAATAAATAAAGCTCTGGTCAGTAGAGGTGAGAAGACTTTTAACAGCAAGGGGACAAGGCAGATTGTCAACATCAAAGAAGTCACCAAGTACCAGCCAACTGCAAAGAGACTAAAGAATTTTGAATTTCAAGTGAAAATTCTCCTATCGTTGGACAGCCTAATGCAAAAAGTATTCTAAGAAATTTTACCAAGTACAAACTATGTGAAGTTAAAGGGAACTTTTTAACATCATACTTATTATAAAACCCAGGTTGTGTGTGTGTGTGTGTGTGTGTGTGTGTGTCTGTTCTTTTATATATTGGATCGGATTTCCTACATTTTCCAACCGATTTCAACAAAACTTCACAGGACTACGTAAAATTACCTTGCGGTGGTTCTGACAGTGCCAAAAATTGGAAAAACACAATTGTTTTTGCACAAAATCGATTTGAAAACACGATTAAGAGGCATCGCTGTCACGAGAATGAAAGGGGGACAACTCATATCGAGTTATACTTATTATAAAACCCAGGTTGGTTGGTTGTTTGTGTGTGTGTGTGTGTGTGTGTGTGTTCGCTTATATATGGGATCGGATTTCCTACATTTTTCAACCGATTTCAACAAAACTTCACTTTTTTTTTGGCAGGTAGTGTTTCTTATTGTCTTGCACACTTTTTTCTTTATTTTTACATTCAGAATGCTTTAAAAATTCCATTTACAAGACAATTGTTTATAATAAAATTCTATTCAATTGGGAGACTCATAACGATTGAAAACAATGTTTTTGTTTGAGTTTGACCAATTCGTAAAAAACCCCCCAAAAAAGCCAAACAGACAGAAAACAACAAAAAAAAAAATTAATTAAGACATGCGTGTCCATCAACCTTAAACAATAATCCATGTCAATTTTATTTTTCAGTCTTTATGATGGTCAATACTTGATCTATCTCTTACTGTTACATCCCCGGACAATGCCGGGCTCTACTGCTAGTTATTACTATGTCCCAGAGATGCTTGTGGCGCAAATGAAGGTAGGTCTTTTTTTTCTCAAAGGTCATGTTTTTTACTGCCTTGTACTGTTTTTCTCTTTTTGACATTTTCAAAATCCTTGTCTTTTCCTAAACTGTAATTTTTTTCCAAATTTCCAAGAAATTGTTATCCTGTCTTAATAGACGCAAAAAAGGAATTTTTTTTTTTTCATAATTATAAAATAAATGTGTTTTTCCTTTAAAAATTTTACACATTGGTTGTCTTGTCTTCTAATTTTGTGCCTATTATGATGACTTGCTATTTCCACTAAGTTTTTTACTTGGTACAAGAACTTGAATTTGGTAGGAATAAAATTTTTATAGATGAGGCCTCAATAGCAACACAAAAACAAGATTTTTCTTGTGTATTCAGTATTGTCATGTATGCCAGATGAATGGAGATGAATGAATTCTTGTGATGTTTGATTAAATTGTAATGAATGAATAGGTTGTGAATCAGACTAGCTAGGTTTAGGATAGTCAGCAGTGATGACCAACCTTGCTCCACTTCCTCTTCGGCCTTGTGCTAAAATTGTAATCTTTATGTAATAAATAATATAATGATCAGAGTGTAGTATCTATTTCACCAGCAGCAGCTGACATCCAGCCTACAGCTCCAGCTATCAGCAACAGTTCCAGTAGAAAGCCATCATTATCTACAGCTAGCTATCTCCAGTAGGCATCCATCTCCTGCCACTCCAGCCATCTCCAGTAGGCCTCGAGCTCCCACCGCTCCAGCCATCTCCAGTAGGCCTCCAGCTCCTGCCACATTAGCTAGTTCCAATAATCCTCCAGCTTCTGTTGCTCCAGCCATCTCCGGTAGGCCTCCATCTCCTGCCACCCCAGCTAGTTCCAATAGACCTCCAACTTCTGCAGCTCCACCCATCTCCAGTAGACCTTGAGCTTCTGCTGCTTCAGCCATCTCCATGAGGCCTCCAGCTCCTGCTGCACCAGCTAATTCCAACAGTCCTCCAGCTTCTGCTGCTCCAGCCATCTCCAGTAGACCTCCAGCTCCTGCCACTCCAGCTATCTCCAGTAGGCCTCCAGCTTCTGCCACTCCAGTTAGCCCCAATTGGCTCCTCACTCCAGCCATCCTCGCCAGAAGCAACAATATGCAATAAACTATCCTTTTCAGGGCCACAAAACTGTCCTTCTCAAGACAATGCTATTCTCATCCTCTGCACGAGCTTGCAGAGATGTTTTTTACCTAGTGCACAGTAACATTATTTTTGGTTATGTATTTTTTTAGCAAAAATAAACTTGGCAATATATTTTTTATTTAAGTCTTGTTTTTGTTTGTTATTGTTGTAGAGTAGTTTTCACAGTGGAGGCTTGTATTTCAATAAGTCGTCCTAAATTAGGTTCGACGTACAAAACGTTAGGAACTTGAAATAAGAGTTAATGATGCAGCAATCTAGTTGTGATGGTTCATACTTCAATGTCCGACAGACTCACTCAACACCACTCAGCCCAACTGGCGACCGCTACTACTACTACTACTTATTATGTGTGGGAGAGTCTATTAATAATAGAATAGGTACGTCAGGTATAACATTCCCCCCTAAAGCTTTACTCCGCAGGAGTAAAAAGTTTTCTTTCTTTATTTATTTTTCAAATTTTTACAGAAAATATGAAGAAAAAAAAAACAACAAAAAAATTTTTTTTTTTTTTTTTAAGCAACATCGTAGCGTATTTCCTACGTTTTTTTTTTTATCCACTTTTAAATGATCAGTTGCCTTTCTATTTTTCTTCTGGATCGGCGTACCTTAGGTAAAATTATTTGCAGGTGTTGTTAGATCAAACTTATTGAAAATCACCTCCATCAGCGTTTTTTTTTTTTTTTTTTCGCGGGGGCGCTGTGAACCACGTCTGAAAAACGTCGTCTGATCTGTTTACTGCACCTGAGTTTTTCCCCTTTCACCAAGTACCTCATATAGCATAGCTAATCCGCTTTTTTATTTTTTTATTATTTCCATAGTGTTACCAGAAACAACCTTCCGCTTTGCACTTCTTAAAGATGGACTCATAGTTTCTGTAGGTTCATCTTGTTTACTTAAATCATTTAATAATACTGCATGTCCTTGGCTGCGGGAAACTCGTTCCTCAGTTTTTTTCGGTGTCGGCTTCATTTTTACTTTCTGGAGCTTGTTTTTCACGTATATTGTCGGTGTTACCCATTCCATTTTTTAAAATAATCTGTCCAATTCTTTATCTATCTGTTCAATTGAAGCAAACAGCACATTCCGTTTCTTTTTAAATATCGCCTGAGCGTTTTGTTTTGGCTGTAATTTTGCCTCCATCTTGGTACACGTTCCCAAACCTGGAGAAAAACAGTAGGAAAAGTGTTCCCTTCAGTTTTTGTACTAATTCTTGGGCTTCACAGTTTAAATTTTCAACCTTGTAAACTAAAACAGAAAGAATTTATTGGTAAATCCCATAATTGAAATTCTGTTATCCAATCCGTACCAAGTAAGTTCGTGGTATTTTCTATGACAAATAGTTTAACTTTTCGCGTTTTTTTATTTAACGTGACGTTTGTAACAAATTCTCCAATAAATTGTATTTTTTCTCCTGTCACTGACCTCACGATTTTATTTGTTTTCATTAAAGTTGGTTTCCCCAACTTCTTCCACGTATTCAAATTTATGATAGATAGGTCGGAACCAGTGTCGAGTTGCATTTTTATTTTTTTATTACTTATTTCGACGGTTACAAATTTTCTAGTTATTCCGTCGTTCACTTCGTCGGACTTTAATTTTCTTATTTTATTATCTTTATTTTTTGACCTGCAGTGCGAGCTTTTATGACCCACTCTTTCACAGTTGAAACATTTTTTATTCCTAAAATTGCAATATCTGTACCAGAGAAGTTCACCGCAAGCAAAACATGGCTTCGGGAGTTTTTGTCTATTTTTCTCTGGTATTTCACTTTTTGTTTGATAATCCGTTATTTTAGAATTCTTTTTGGTAGACTGACTTTCTTTTTTGTAGCGTATTTTCCTTACATGCGAAACGCCAGACTGTTCTATCTTTTTCGAGTCTCGTTATACACGTCCGTATATTTTTTTAAAATACCCTTCAAAAGTTATCTCTTCATCTGGACTCTACGTGAATATTTCAATCGAATTCCATATTGTATTCTCTGGGAAAGAATCATTTTGTAAATTTTTCTCTTTCCTCTTCTCAGTTATTCCCAGAATTTTGTTTTGAAACTCCTTATGCATCAGTTCCATGTCTCGTTGAAACTGTATCTGTCTATTAAAGGTTTCCTCCTGAAGTTGTATCTGAAATGTTTTCTGCTGATCCAATATTGTCTTTTGTTGTTCCGTCTTGAACTTGAAAAATTCCTGGAATATATTTTTGCATTCCTCCATCTTCGCAAAAAGTTTACACAATGCTTAAATATTGTAGAGTGGGGTCCAAAACGAATTTGTAATTCGTGACCTATTTGAGCAAACTGTTTTATCGAGAAAAAAAAATTCTTTTCTCAGTTGACAATACAACTGATTTTTTCGTCACTAAGTTGACGTCTTGTCTTTCGAAAAAACTTTGCCAAGTTTTGTTTTTTTTTGGGGGGTTTTTTAACGTGAATCCGAGATGTTGTCGCCGAAAATTTGACGAGCAAATTTTTTTTTCTTTTTCCTCCGACAGACTCACTCAGCACCACTCAGCCCAACTGGCGACCGCTACTACTACTACTACTACTTATTATGTGTGGGAGAGTCTATTAATAATAGAATAGTACGTCAGGTATAACAGTTATTTATTATATTCTTTATATAAGAAGAATAATTTTACATTTATGGCATTAAACTAATATAATTATATTAAAACTAATACAATACTATATTTATCATTTACCAATTTATAAAGAAATAGGAAAACAATTTTTATTCATAAATTTATAAACATTTATTAAATTATTAAAATATGTGAACCAACTATAAGGAAATCCTTATTATTTACCATTTTATAAAGTTTGAATCGATTGGCATAAATATAGTATTGTATTAGTTTTAATATAATTATATTAGTTTAATGCCATAAATGTAAAATTATTTTTCTTATATAAATTTGCTTTCATATGTTTAAGTTTTATTGCAATTTTATTCATTGCTTTTTAAGATAATAAACATTTCCAAGGAGTGAAGGTAGTTAAAATAATAGCAGTGTCAAAGGAAAAACCATCCTTTTAACATTTTGTTTTTTTGCAGGCATGAAGATTCAAGATTGCCTCACATTGTATATGAAAACTGGGACACTTCTGTTGAAGAATATTGCATAAAAATTATTGAAAATTTCATGTATCATGAAAAGACCATCATACACACATTAGTTGATATATAGTTTACTAAAATATGCTAATGGAATTTTGGAAGAGCCACAGTTTATGAGGATATCTGGGAAAGATAACAGTTAACCCTAGACTTAAACAGGTTGTAGTGGTTGGGGAAGCATCCTCTTGGGAGTTGGTTCAATAAAGTAGCAGTTTGTGAGAAGAAGCTCTTTGAGTGGAACCTATTTCTCATTAAGGGAATACAAAGAGAATGAAGGTGGTTCACCTCTGTGCATGTGGTATGGCAGATCTTAGCTGTAAAGGTTAGAACTGCTAGAACCAAGGAACCTTGTTTGAATATTTTCCATGGAAATAGTGATAGAGTATTGAGAGGCTTGCAATGTGTCACCTGTGTGAAAAAGGTTTTAGGATGGAAAATAATTCATCACCCTCAAGGCTGCATAGATGCTTTTAGGTCTCTATCAAGACTGGAAATTGAAAACTGGGCTGCTTCAGCACAGATATGGCATCAGTATTTTGTTGCTTTTGATTGTAACAGTAACATAGTCATCATCTAGTCAAGCTAGCTCAGATACCTATGACTTGTTAATATCTCCCATCACAGACCAACATCAAATTTGAGAAGCCATCTCAGACCAACTCAGTATCTCTGCAAAGTTAGTTGGTTTATCTTGCTGCTAGTCAACTGACTCTTGTGTGACTATGCTTAGTTGCAGTGGTGAACTGGGTCTAAAAATGTTGGTTGACAAATGAGCCCCACTCACAACTACAATGCTATCATTTAAGTTTCATAATGAACAAATATGAAACTTAAATGATATCATTGTACTTGTGAGTAGGGCCCCTTTGTCGCCTGGCAACCAACATTTTTAGACCCAGTTCACCACTGCAACTAAGCATAGTCACACCAGAGTCAGTTGACTAGCAGCAATATTTTTCATAATGAACAAATGGGAGGAGGTTGGTGGTGTAATGGATAGCAGCTCAGATTGAGGAATCGGAGAGCTGAGTTCGAATTCCAGTCAAGTCCATTACATTCATTTATGTGCTAATACCCTTGGGAAAGGTATAAATCCTTTACTTCTCCCTCCAGCTATGGATAAATAGCAGGGCAGACAGGGTTCAATAGCTTTGGATGGCAACTGGTCTACTACAGAAGAAAATGGCAACCTACTGCAGGAAAAAAACTGCCTCGCCAGTCATGTATTGAAAGATACATGGTCGCCTAAGCATGTATCATGCATGCCACATAACTGACTGACTGTCAAATATTATAATATCTTACATATGACTTCATCTTTAATCGACTTTGTAGTTGTTTGCTAATACCCTTTTCTTCTCCCCCACCCCACAGCTATGGGTAAATAGCAGGACAGACCAGGTTCTATAACCTTGAATGGCAACTGGTCTACTGCAGAAAGAAATGGTAACCTACTGCGGGAAAAAAATCTGCCTTGTCAGTCATGTATCAAAAGATACATGATCGCCTAAGCATGTATCACATATGGCACATAACTGACTGATTATAGAAATAGTAAATGTATAAGCTTTATTGAAGTAAAACTAATTTAATGAAAATAAACTCATATTTAACAACTAAATTCTATGGGAGATTTATGTACATTAGTAAAATAACTCATAATAAACAAGTTTAAAATATGTGAGTAATTAATATATTAAAAAAAGTGCAATTTTATTCAATAATATTCCTGCTCTGTGAGTTTTTTTATATTCTGTTCCATCAATGTCAATGATAATAAAAGCTCACCCCTTTACATAATGTTGTGTCTATTACTATATTAATTTATATTAATATTTTATTTTATTTCATAATATCTAAAATTAATATTATTATTTATTATTAATATATTAATATTTATTTTGTTTTATTTACAGCTATATTTAAAATTAATATTAATTATTATTAATATATTAATTTATATAATAAATTATAATCTTTATATAATTTCCTTTTATGTATAATCCTTCCTTTATATATACTTCTCAGTTTTTATTCAACTTTTACAATCAAAAGTAGAGTAAAAGGGCCACTAATTTACATCATTGGATCTTGTTTTTTGCTAGTTTTAGAGTTGTTTTTCTATTTTTAGTATTTTAATATGGCGTAGATTAGTGTAGATATTCCCAATCTCAGTTGTAACAATTCTCCCAAATTGAAATTGCATTATGGACCACTAAAACAATACTGGGGAACACCTATTTTCTATTTTTTTGTGTGGACCCCTAGTAATGTTACATGGATTTCCACAGGGTCCATATAGACCCTGGTTGAGAACCATTGATATACCAACTCAACTATGTTTATTTATAAAATTACAATTACCTTCTACTATAAAACAAATCTATTTAGATTATATAATGAACCTAAATTCTTTTTAGTGATTTGATTAGTACTAACATACTCTTAAGGAACATTCTGTAATACCTTTTATATTTCATAGCAACTTGACATTTATTTTCTTTTAGATTTTAAGTATTTAGCAAGCCCTGAAGTTGTTATTATACACCATTGTCATATGACCCAGCAAATTTTCACTGATCTAGGAGGATGAGGAGGAGGTGAAATGCAGGCATCCAAGATTTTGTAACCAGGGGCCTGGACAGGTTCTGTATTGAGTTACAGTGCATTTATTTTTGTTCTGCCAACTGAACACTAGTTGGAAACTTTCCTATCCACTCTTACTTCTGGCAATCTTAGCCTTACTACTTCCAGCTACCACAGATTCTTACTTCTGACACTCTAGACTTTTATTACTTCCAACTACCACAGACCCTTATCTTCTGGTATTCCAGCCCTTTATTACTCTCGGCTACCACAGACTCTTACTTCTGGCATTCTTGACCATTATTACTTTCCAGCTACTACAGAACCTTCTTCCAGCATCCCTGTCTCAACCTAACTCACCTGGTTGATCAACGTAAATAGACCTGCTTACAACAGCTCTGAACTTCCAGCTATGCTTTGGCCCCTACTTCCGGCATCTCTATCTCAACCTAACTCACCTGGTTGATCAACGTAAATAGACCTGCTTACAACAGCCCTGAACTTCCAGCTATGCTTTGGCCCCTACTTCCATCATCTCTATCTCAACATAACTCACCTGGTTGATCAGCGTAAATAGACCTGCTTACAACAGCCCTGAACTTCCAGCTATGCTTTGGCCCCTACTTCCAGCATCTTTATCTCAACCTAACTCACCTGGTTGATCAACGTAAATAGACCTGCATACAACAGCCCTGACCTTCCAGCTATGCTTTGGCGCCTACTTCCGGCATCTCTATCTGAACCTAACTCACCTGGTTGATCAACGTAAATAGACCTGCTTACAACAGCCCTGAATTTCCAGCTATGCTTTGGCCCCTACTTCCAGCATCTCTATCTCAACCTAACATACCTGGTTGATCAACGTAAATAGACCTGCTTACAACAGCCCTGAACTTCCAGCTATGCTTTGGCCCCTACTTCCAGCATCTCTATCTCAACCTAACTCACCGGGTTGATCAACGTAAATAGACCTGCGTACAACAGCCCTGAACTTCCAGCTATGCTTTGGCGCCTACTTCCGGCATCTCTATCTGAATCTAACTCACCTGGTTGATCAACGTAAATAGACCTGCTTACAACAGCCCTGAATTTCCAGCTATGATTTGGCCCCTACTTCTAGCATCTCTATCTCAACCTAACTCATCTGGTTGATCAATGTAAATAGACCTGCTTACAACAGCCCTGAACTTCCAGCTATGCTTTGGCGCCTACTTCCGGCATCTCTATCTCAATCTAACTCACCTTGTTGATCAATGTAAATAGACCTGCTTACAACAGCCCTGAATTTCCGGCTATGCTTTGGCCCCTACTTCCAGCATCTCTATCTCAACCTAACTCACCTGTTTGATCAATGTAAATAGACCTGCTTACAACAGCCCTGAACTTCCAGCTATGCTTTGGCCCCTACTTCCGGCATCTCTATCTCAATCTAACTCACCTGGTTGATCAATGTAAATAGACCTGCTTACAACAGCCCTGAACTTCCAGCAATGCTTTGGCCCCTACTTCCAGCATATTTATCTCAACCTAACTCACCTGGTTGATCAACGTAAATAGACCTGCTTACAACAGCCCTGAATTTCCAGCTTTGGCCCCTCTGCATTTGGCCCCTTCTTCAACAGCCCTGATCTTCCAGCATCTCTATCTCAACCTAACTCACCTGGTTGATCAACGTAAATAGACCTTCTTACAACAGCCCTGATCTTCCAGCTATGCTTTGGCCCCTACTTCCGGCATCTCTATCTCAACCTAACTCACCTGGTTGATCAACGTAAATAGACCTGCTTACAACAGCCCTGAACTTCCAGCTATGCTTTGGCCCCTACTTCCGGCATCTCTATCTCAACCTAACTCACCTGGTTGATCAACGTAAATAGACCTGCTTACAACAGCCCTGAATTTCCAGCTATGCTTTGGCCCCTACTTCCGGCATCTTTATCTCAATCTAACTCACCTGGTTGATCAATGTAAATAGACCTGCTTACAACAGCCCTGAATTTCCAGCTATGCTTTGGCCCCTACTTCCAGCATCTCTATCTCAACCTAACTCACCTGGTTGATCAATGTAAATAGATCTGCTTACAACAGCCCTGAACTTCCAGCTATGCTTTGGCCCCTACTTCCAGCTTTCCTGTCAACCTAACTCACCTGGTTTAGGAAGTTGCTGCATGCACATCAGCCAGATTTCAAACAACCTATTCTGTAAACTTCGGTTAAATACTACTGAATGTTCATCATTGAACCTAATTAGCAACTACCTGGACATTAACACAACATTGGCACATATTTCTCGCCACTTCATCATGAATTTAGTCAACACATGCACTGGGCAGTACAACTGTTTCAGCCCTGTGCTTTGTGTGCCTATTGGGACTTAAACTGTCAAGATGCCAAGTGGGGCTTGTACATATGATTCATTGCTAAAGATGGTGGGAAAACGGTTGGTTCTAATAAGTAACTAACTACTCGTGCTATCCTCTACCTTTACAAGAGCCAGATCAGGCCTAAAATGGAGTACTGTTGCCATATACTGGCAACGGTACTCCATATATGGGCAACACTACTCTAGTACTTCACCATATATGGGCAACACTACTCCAGTACTTCTCTTTGGTATATCACTATTTCCAAGGAAAGTGCTCAGATTAACGACATTCCTTAGTTCCACCAGTTGTAACCTTCAAGACTAGACATACTATGCACATTGTAGTAAATTACATTCACTCCTTTCATATTCCATTCATGAGATGTAAGTTCCCACAGTTTCTAAATAAATGACATTGTCTACTCTAACATGTGTACCCACAAAATATAAAGTTTATACGTGTGCGTCAGAAATACCTCCCACATTTTAAAGGTTGACAAAAAGACCAATGTAACTGTTATTAACAAGATTATTTCACTGTTGTTTAAACAAAGGGCTATAGTTTTTTTTTATTCATATCTTTTTATAAATCACATCCTCCAAATGGTGACCTGTATTCATCATACACTGTTGTAGACAATTTCTAAAGTTCTCCATCATCTGGTGCGTTTTTGAAAAATCGGTGGTATATGGTGATTTTCTAAGCATAACTTAGATGTGGTACAAGGTCGAAAGTATGGGGCACTCACTATTCAGTCATAATTGATCTAGCGAGACAATCTTGCTAACCAATACACCAGATCAATGTGCTCAAATGATTATCTAAGCCTAGCTTAGATGTGACACAAGGCCGAAAGTATGGGGTACCCAGTGAGGATCGAACTCTTCAGTCGTAATTAATCTCGTGAAACAAGCTTGTTAACTATTACACCAGGTTGAAGTGGCCAATTTAATCAATTAATCATTGTTTTGAATCTGATGTTATTTATTTTTATAGACGTTATATTTAATGTTTCTTAAATAAGGCAAGGTTCATTAACCTTTTAAAGAAATATCTATACATTTCCCGTATTGGGCTTTTTGGTGGCTATGTAGAAGTTAACCTCACAGTTTCTAAATAAACGGTGTTGTCTACTCAAACACGTGCACCCGTTAAATATACAGTTTATACAGGGTACGTCAGAAATACTTCCCGAATTTTAAAGGTTGATAAAAAGACCAACGTAAATGTTATTAAAACAAATTATTTCACTGTTGTTTAAACAAAGGACTACAGTGGAACTAACTCCCAAGAGGATGCTTTCCCGATCACTACAATCTTAACCTGTTCAAGGTTAACCATTATCTTTCTCACATATCCCCATAAACTCTTACTTTGAAATCCTTTACCCCGAGTGGCTCCCAGTCCTTGTACAGGATGAAAATCACTGTAAAAAAAAATTAGAATATACCCACGATTTTCAGTGAATAAGCACATTCGTCACGCTAATACAATAGTAAAGTAATAATCTAGAACATAATACATTTTTATGACATATGTTAATATAATTATGACTAAAAAAACATATGGAGGACATAAATATAATAATCTAATGAAATGAAATTGTTTTAAACTTCTTGTATATGTATTACCAGTGATGTGATGCTTGTATATTTATTGCTAGTGATGTCATTGACTCTTGGTACATGAGATGACGAAGCGTGAGCTCTTGTCTCCTTTGCAGGACTCAGAAGTGGCAGCAAATCTGAGGAAAAAAACAGACAAACTTATAGTTTAACAAAAATGTCAATATATATATATATATATATATATATATATATATAAATATAAGGGCGCAGGTATGCAGAAAATAGAAAAGAACAAAAGAACACGTTGGGTGCTCTCTGACCACTTAACGAAGAAAAATGGCCTGGCCACTCCCACAATAACGAATGTTATAACAGACCATACCTAAAAACACACGTAAACCAAAAGATAGCTTATTCCTAAAATTTCGCTTGAAGATGAAACGGGACTAAACACCTCAATTCAACTTAATTTTAATAATTATGTGGATGATTTCGGCTCTCGTTTTTGAAACATGAGAACTCTTATGTAGCGAAGGAATCATATTTTTAAACAAAAAATATTATTATTATATATATATATGTTTTGAATTGAACGACTTAAGCCAAGCAACTCGCTAATGTTGGTCAGTGTTTCTTCCTTTTTTAGAGCGCTTAACAATGTCTAATTTCACTTCCATGGTGATGGCTTTCACACAAACGAAAGAGAGCGAATGCACAACAATCCAATTTGGCGTAAAACCAAGAACTGACTCACTATCGCCTTATGTATGAGGCAAACAGAAAAAGTCAAAACAAGATGAATGGAGATTGCGTTATAATTATGTGTTATGGTCCAGAAGGATAATGATATTTCATGAGTCTAAAATAACCTGTGATGATAGAAAAGAAGGATATTTCATCATCATAATTCTCGTGATTATAAAAACGACCCTTCCACCACAAGAGTGTGAATAGAGTATAGTAGTGTAGACTAGTCTACCCATAGCAGTAGTCATTAGTAGAGTAGTGTAGACTAGGGTACCCGTGGTAATAGTCAGTAATAGACAAGTAGCAATACAGAAACACTCGTCTGTCGGCGGCCCGAGAAGATCGAAAACAGAGGATTTCAAACGCATCATCACAAACGAAATTCTCGGAACCAAACCAATTAAGTACTGACTTTTAAACAAAAGAGACACTGAGAACATTTTTACACACACTATACCAATATTCTGTAATTCACATCGCAAAAAGGAAATACAAATACTTGTTATTTATGTCAACACGTGTCTCAACTTTTTATTGCCAATGTTATTGTACGTTTTAATTCATTTAATTTTCAATCTTAAAAAAGAGAAAAGGATTCCTTCTTCACTACAAATACATATAACAACGAGGTAATTACTTTTACGACAATCAACAAATAATATCACGTCATGATTACTACTACATCAACCCTAAAATATCAACCCCGTTACATTTGAATCGTCTTAGGTCGGGACTGTCGAAACCTAGGGACTTACTGTATTTCAAAAAGTTAAAAAAACTCCTGTCAGCATGACTATTTTAAATGGTAATATTAAACCGTTTCCGTATAAGGAAACATTTAGTATTCATTGACTGAGCAGCCAGTGCTACTTTCAATTGAAATTTATAAAATCTTTCTCTTAAATAATTTTTCAGGAAAATAGGTTTCTCAAATCCTGTAGCTGTCATCCCTCTTTCGAAGATTGATGGCAGTTTCCTTACTAACCTTCTGTTTGAGGTAGCGTGGAATATCAACCTCCTGATTATGTCATTATTTTCTCCTTGACTTATATGTGATATCCTATTTTAGTTGTTACTGTTGTTGAATGTCATCAAGTAATGTAATTTCTGTTATTTGGTGCAGTTCTTCGATTGCATTAACATATTTTGAGAATAACAATGATTTTTACAGATACAAGTCCTACTATTTAGCCAAGAGTTGAGGGAGGAGATGGATTCGTACCTTTCCCAAGGGTATTTGTAAGTGAACTTAACGAACCCAACTGGAATTAAAACTCGGCATTTCGATATATCATTCCATGCCAATATCCATCACACCACCCACATATCTGCATATAGTGCAATACAAAGTGGAATGAGCAAAAAGAAATGAGCAAACCAGTCTGAAGATCCCAAATTTGAAACTGCAGTAGTGGGTGAGATATTTATATCTGATAAAAAGAAATGTTCTTACAATTGTTGTACAGTTTATGTTTGTTAAATTAGCTAGTACTGGTCAATTTCGGAATAGGCTTATCCCAATGGATTTAAGTGAAAAAGCTTATATATATATATATATATATATATATATATATATATATATATATATATATATATATATATAATTATGAAAACATAATTTAGAAATCCATGGTAATATTTTATTTCAAAAACCGATACTACGATTTTGTCTCATCAAAGTAGTAGTATCGGTTTTGCGAAATAAAATATTACCATGGATTTCTAAAGTCTCCGCTTTCATAATTATCATTTGGTCTCTTTTTACATTGATCTCTCTTTGGATTTATATACTTTTCGGAATTATTCATGCGGATTATCAATTTACAAGAATCTTCAAATCCATCAGGTTAACAAGAAAAATCGAAATGGAACTGTCTTAAGACTAATTTGAAAAAGCCAGGCAGAAGCAAAGAAAAGAAAAACGGAAAAAAAATTTCCGTTTTGAAAATCCTTATAAATTAGTTTTAATTCATAAGGTGAAATAATCATCATCAATATTATGGAGTAATTGTAATTCCTATTGTTTATAACACACACACACACACACACACACACACACACATATATATATATATATATATAATTTCATTTGTTATGATTGTTTTTATTTATAAGAAAAAGACACAGAAGATGATCAGTTGTTATCTTGACTCAATTTTATATTTTGTTTATTATTCATGAATAATTGAAGATTCTAGGCTTCTTCTCACAAGGATATGAAGGTTTCTACCTTCCCTTCGCATGTCGGATGTTTATATAACTTTACATTATCCTGATCTTGTGTTTGTATCCTAAGTTCAATTACGTTGACTTCCTTTTCTACGTCAACCACTGCCACTCACATCTTTGAGTTATGATTCTGCTAAAAGCTAAAGGACACTTTCTAGGTTAACCCTCTGATCCAACTAGCCATTTTGGTGTTCTGATATGACACCAAGTGTCGGGCGAGGAAAAGAGTACGGGCGTTTTTGAACTGTGTATTATTTTTTAAAAAAAGTCCGTCCTCCCTGGCTCTGTAGAGAGGTTACTTTGGTATCATTTAGGGTGAGCCAAGTATTCTAGCCTGGAATATTTATGTTTCAACACCACATTCTCACTATAAAAATAATAAAGACGCTCACTCGAATTCCAACAGCGTTCAATAAGCGAAGGCTCGGAATAAACGCCCCTACTCAAAACAACACAAAAAATAAAATAAAATACATCTTAAACAGTTAAAATATGAAGAGAAATTAACAACACCTGGAATACCCTCTTGAAAATGGCTAAAGAAGTGTCCGAAAGCGCTTGCAACAATGGACAATATAGAAAACTTTTGTACTTTCTTATTCCCACCAAACGGGAAAATGTAAGAATGCTGGAAAAACTAAATAAAAAATTAATAAAATTTTCCTTGTCTGTCATATTTAATGAAAGATGTTTAAAAGAAAGGTTGCTGCCCAAATATGCATCTCTCTCTCACTCTCTCTCTCTCTCTCTCTCTCTCTCTATATATATATATATATATATATATATATATATATATATATATTTAGAGAGAGAGATCTACTGTTAACAATACGATTTCCACTGGAAAATACACCATCTACAAAAACATAAGTCGGTGAGTAATTTCCATTTCTTTGTTTATTCCTCGGTTTCTTGATGATGGACACAGGCGTGTCCGAAAATTCCGAAATTAAAACATTTCTCTCCATACTTAATTTCTGTCATGTGTTTAATAATTAGTATTTAATAAACGTTTATCGTACCCTTTCATTTGTCCTTGTTTTATTAACTAACCTATATATTTTACACACACACACACACACATACACACATATATATGGGGGGTGATTAAATAATTTATACAAGTTTTGTCTACTTATTTTTAATAGGAACCTCTCACAATTACGGGAAAGTTTCCTCGAACCATTATTAAAGGAAGAATGAAAATTATTATGTTAATGCGTATTCATTTTTATTCAGGGTACTTTCGACATCAGCACAATCTATACTTTTTCATGAAAATAATAAACATAAACTAAAAATTCTTGAAGCTGTCTATATTTAAAAAAAAAATGAAACCAACTCTTAATAAAATTGTTATGAATACTGCACAAATATATTAAGTTTAATATATCTAGGTTTTGACTAAATTTTTTAAAAAATATTTAGGCATTTCAATAACTTAGTTACCTGCCTTGACATTTGTCGTGTGTTTACATCATAAAATTTAAAAATCGAAAAGTACATAACCTTAGCGCTTTTCACTTCACAAGTAAAAATTTAATTTTCAGATGAACACAAGTTTTGTCTTAAAAAAAACAAAACCTGATGATGAAATTCTGCTAATGTCGAAAGTACTCGGAATAAAATGAATATGAATCAACACAGTAATTTTCTTTCTTCCTTTAATAAGAAATTTGTCCGTAATTACGAGAGGAACCTATTAAAAATAAGTAGAAAAGATTTGTTTAAATTATTTAATGAGACGTGTCTTAATGAAAACATGCAGCCAAAATATACACAATATATATATATATATATATATATATATATATATATATATAGTCATTGTGACTAAAGTTTTGATCATACTGGCCTTGTTAAACCGTTGATCACACCAGATTTTACATCTGGTACCATAAACTATAACTAATGCCTACTCAGCATGGTTGATTCTGTGGGTGTTGAACAAACCCAAATGTGCCTGAGCAAGCGTCTGCAACAGGGATTATCTAGATACTATAGAATACAGGTATATTTGGATATAAGTCGTTAGCCACACGTGCGCACAAAATGTATTGTATTGATTATACAAACATATCAATAATAACATATCAATAATTAACATATCAATCTCTCAGTCTCGCTGTCTGCCCTCATCATTTACACACTCCTCTTTAACTGTAAAACATTTATTATTATTTATTAAAAAATAAAAATGATAATGTATTATAATAAAATTTATGAAAATAAAAATATTAAAAATAATTTTAATGAATTAAATGAATTTTAGTATTAACTGAATCCTAGAACCATTAATATAATAATACTGGTGATACTGGTATAATACTTACTCTATACCTACTTTTGGATGTGTAGGTCATTGGTTCTCCTGTGTTGTATCCTTAAAGAGATTACAAACAGACAAAGGTGGTACTCGAGTGAAGAAACAGCAACATGCGTGTAGATGAAAGAAGAGAGTTTTATTGTAAAAGAGAATACACTATTGAAAGACAGGGAATCGGGTGGCAGGCTAGTAATTTCCGAAGCAACCCCCAGTGCTCACTATATATAGCTACTAATATAGTCATCCCAGATAGGCGATAGGGAGTGTGGGACATTCCATTACGACATCCTGTCAATGTCAATAGTAGATAGGTTCACCCATCATCCGGTTCATATACCTCCTCGGTCTTTTAACAGGAATAGATGTTTATCCTCTATTTCCTGTTTTAGATTGGGTTTCCAGTTCCCTCTAAAGTCTACTTCAGCTCTATACTCTTAATGCTGGTCCTTTTATACGCTAGTATAACTCCAGGCAGTAACTCTCTAACTTGAGTGAATCTTGGCATTATATTGGGTGGATATTAGAAAGAAAATAAGTGTCTAACAACTAACAGTTTGTCCAGTCATTGATTTGCGGACAACCCCACAAATGATGCGTTCGATACAAGGTGGAGGGTAATTATTCTGATAATTTTGTCCTGGCTCGTGCTTCCCTCAATTCGAAACTGCCAGTGTCAAAGCCACTGATGATATTCAACCATCCATAGCTCTGTCATAGGCAAAGTGCGAGCCTCGTGCGATCCGTTTAGCTTTCTGAATGACACGCCCAATATACAATTAAGTAACGTTTCTTAAAATATTGTTCATTTCGTTTCGTTCTCACTTTTTCACTAACATTTTCTCATACATAACCACATGCATAAACAATAATTAATACAATATTTCTTGGAATTTTAAGACTTTCGGTGAAGGTAAAATTTTCAGCATTTTAAATCGTTGACAATTTTTTTTACTAAGGAAGATCATACGTGTAAACATCTTTTGCTTTAGAAACAGGAAACGTTCGTCAAAATTTTTTCTTTGAGCAATAGATATATTTTATATTTTAAAATATTTTTTCATATTGTCAAATGAATAAATTAGAAATACATTACTCACAGCAGTGTATGTTACTCGCCCTGTCATAATATTATACCAAGACTTCAATTTTTAATGATAGTGTAGAGTTTTGTTGAATTAGGAACACGTACTGTTTATTTCCTGCTAGAAGAAGGTCCTATTACAAGAAAATGGCAGACTCAAGTTGAGTCCAGCCGAAGATCTAAAAAAAACAAACAAGACCGATAGCTATATTTCAACAAATATATGTATTAAACAACAAATTTACAGGTGACAAAGACATCAACATTTGTGTTTGTGTGTGAACGTAAAGAGTTTGTATTTTGTTGAATGTTCGTACTTACGTGTATGTGTGTATAACGTTTATGGGGTCTTCCTCAAATGGGAAGACGCTATCTTCTGCGAGAGCTTACATTGTAGATGTGTTCGCTGAAATGAAGAAATGAAAAAGTGAACGAGGCAAGAAGTCGCACAGTATTTATAGTGCAGGGAGAGTGACCTCTAGTGAATAATTAGGGAATTAAGGAGGAGCTAACTCCGACAATAGAAAAATATTTTCTCCAAGGAAAATTGTCAACCTTACCCGATTTCTTAGGCAGATGCTTACGCGTATGGTCTTCCGTAGTGAAAATGACTGAGATTGGAGAGAACCCAGACAAAAAATAAATAAGGTATGAAAATAATATATATATATATATATATATATATATATATATATATATGAAAGAATTCAAATTAAAATAAGGCATTTGCTTTCCTTTATAGCCCATATCTCTTTTTAGTCTCTCTCTCTCTCTCTCTCTCTCTCTCTTTATACCCCTCTCTCTTTATACTTCTCTTCCAACTAATGAGAAGTCAACTCTCGAATAAAAAGAGGAAGTAGAAGAAAAGACTAAACACGGCTGCAAAATGATAGATGTTTGCTGGACCAGGGTCTCGCCATTGTTACTAGAAATCTACCAAAATAAGAGCGGCTCCATGCAAAACTTCCGCTATATAAAATAAATGTGAAAAGGAAGAAACACCGGAAAATAAAAGGATTTTTCCCAATCAAAAAAAAAAAAAAAAAAGAAAAAAGAAAAGAAAAAACAAAGAGCCCTTTGATGTTAGCCGAAACTAAGCTTCGAGTCAATAGTCTGGAGCCTCGTCTTAAGGCAAGAGTTGGCAACCTACGGCCCGCGAAGGCATTTTGACCGGCCCGCGAGCCTGATTACCAATGACTCTATTTTTAACATGAGAGACGACCTTCAAATGAAATTTATTATATGTCATTTTCTATAGAATGTGTACACATCTCAGTGCACTAAAAATATTAGACTATCTTCCAGTTATCTTTCATGAGACTTATTTTACCAAGTTGCGTTGCCTACGTTTAATGTCAAATAATGGATACATATTTGTTATGACCATTGGCTACATTAAAAGATAACAGAAACGAAAGGAACGATAAAGTGAAAGAGGCCAGCGAGGGACTGACATGCGAGGTAGCAGAAATCTAAAGACAGTTAAACATACGCGCATTATACAAACATGCCTCATGAATGTGTGGATGATACCGCATGTGTACGTACGTAAGTGTATATGTTTGCAACTATTTGTACTGGTATGTATGGGTATATGTGCTTCGTTTTTGTTTGATGTGTGTGTATGTGTGTGTGTGTGTGTGCATGTGCGTGTGTGTGTGTGCGTGTGTGTCTCTATGTGTGTGTGTGTGTGTGTGTGTGTGTGTGTGTGGAACAATTTTCAATAACAGTTTCAAACCTACACGTCATAATTTCATCCATTTCACTTCGGTTGATTTTTTTCACTTTGAAGTATTTTAACGTTCCTTGAGAAAAAGTAATTTTTGTTAGGTGTTTTTTTTTAATTTTAGATTTTCCTTTGTTTTTCTAATTTCTCAATGTTTATTTTCATTATGGTTTTAAATATTTAGGTTGACAGGGGTCTGCATATGTAATTTTCCTTAATTAATTAATGGCCTTCGTCCGGCCCGCGACCTGTCACTATAACACGATCCGGACCGCGGGGTCGAATGAGTTGCCGACCCCTGACTTAAAGGATATAAACGGACAGTCAAAAAACAGAAGGAGAGAAAGAATCACTAGAGAAACCAGCCTATCGTGTTACATGAAGAAGTTAAGCGGTCGTCTACTTAAGACATTTTCCCTCCTTTTTTGAGGACCGAAAAAACAGCAGATTGACGTCTGCAAGAAGTTTCCAAACTCATTCGACTAAAGTCTGACTTGTAAACCATCAACTACCGAGCCAAACGCACTTTCACCAACCGAATTACAAAGGACTCTTTCCAATGAAAATCAAATAAATGGATATATATATATATATTATTTGTTTATACCTTTGATTCTGTTCGTTTATTTCCGAAATTTCCGATTAATATTGCTAAAATCTGGCACTTTTCCATAAGAAACCTTCAATGAAAGATTACCTTGATTTTTTTTATAGTGCGGTCCACCGAATGATGTGTTATATCTCATGTCACCCAATGCTCGAAAAAAAAGTTGCCCTTAATTGATCTAGCTCTCTACTTCTTATGATCCGGGACCACCTAATCAACGAACTTATTTTGGGATGTTGACAACCATAAGATTGTGCTATAGCTTGTTTTTAGATCATAGCAACAGTGGCAGACTGGCCCGAGTTTCAGCTTGTCCGATGGCAAGTGGGGTCCTGGTGGAGTGCGCCCCTGGTGGAGTAGGCTGCTGGTAGAGCGGAATCCCTATATCAAATAAAAACGAAATAAACACAGACAGTTGTTTTACTAATAAAAAAGAAAGAATCAGAACGTTATAAAGTCATTTGCGTACTATTAGTTACTCAAGTTCAACGTGAGAGGACATTTTCAAAGTTAATGATCACAAAGACAAGGTTAAGAAATTCACAGTCTGAGGAGAAACTTGAATCAAACATGTTGCTATCCATTAAAAAGGAATTGTTAGATGAATTGCACGCAGAAACAATTACTGGCAGATTCACACAATCGTCTAAAGAACACAAACGGTGGCAATTAATATAGTGGACTGCACGCAAGACTCTATATCTAATTAACTGTTAATGTGTAAATTATGCAGTCAACTATTTAAAAATACCAACCAATTATTTAAAATTGAAACGAACATTAATAAAAAATGCAGTTATTACACTCTGTGTTCACATTTAGTATCTACCATCAGTAATATGAACAATACTTGTATATTGTAATTACTTTTTCCACATTTTTTTCCACATATATTTTAATTGTAGACTTTCCCCATATGTATTTTTTTGACATTTCATTTATTCGTTATGAAAATTAAATAACATTGGAGTTGCTAGTAGGCACCCTTTGTCTCCTGACAAACAATATTTTAAACCCAGTTTGCCACTACTTAGCAATGGCCTGACTACATTTCTTTATTCCCGAGTGAAGCTGGCTATACTTCAAGACCTTAGGTATTCTGTTGTCACTCATTTTGATAACATGGCTAGTTTGCCTCACTTTATATGGGAAAGTCTGAATGCCTCCAGTTTTACACTTAGTGAAAAAGTCAACAATCGATGTTTTCTTTCCAATGGTGTATCCACAAACACGTATCTTATTTTAAATCTGCACTTCTTGGCCTAAGGATTGTAAAAAAGTTAACGTTTATATTAATAAAACATAAGTTTATATCGACTAAGCGATACATGTTTAGAATAGCAAGAACCAAACCGTTGAAATATGTTTCCGTAAGATCGATTTGAGCGACAGAAGTTGAAGCAATAAAAGTCAATATGTTTTAGTAGGTAACATCGGCTTTGATCAGTTAACCCTTAAACAACGGCAAAAGTTAGCATGAACGAGATTTTTTTAATCAAATTCATCCCAAGCAGCGTAATAAAGCCAGTAAGGCACAAGGGGTTACTGCGTGTAAAAGAATTAGAAAACAGAAAACATTATGAAGGAACGGGAACAATAGAAGAAATTAAAGTTTTGAAGATCAAAGTTGGCCTGAAAGCATGAAGACAGAAGAGAGCTCCACAAACGAAAAGTACGAGATAAGAAACTCTTAGCATAGAACTTACGGTTAAATCTAACCAATTCAACTGTTAAATGATGAAACTTTGTTGCCAATTTAGTACTTCTTTTAAATTCATAAATTCTATTTACCATAGCAAAGAGCACGCGGTGGAAAAATAACTGAAGCCGTGATGCCAGGTCAGGACCATTAATATTGTTGATACTTCTTTGGATTTTATCAAGAATCTGTAAATAAATAGCAGGGGCACCGGACCAAATATGGCAGTAATATTCTAAACACGGGCGAATGGTAGACTTATATATATGTAACATAAATTCTGGAGAGAAAATTGTCTAGCGTGACACAGTGAATTAACAAAAGGATAAAAAGAAAGAAAATTCAATTTTGAAAGGGGAGATTTTATGTTTATTTTCGCTTTAATCATATAACTATAGAAATATTTTTACCTTATAGATTATAAGATTTAAAAAATAAAAGGGAAATGGAACAAATATTAAATCCCTAAATTTAATATTTGTTAACAGTATTATGCTCCTTTAAGCATCCCAATGTAGCCATGTCAGTGTCAGCCGATATCTTGCATCATGGGTTATTTTTTTTTTGTACCTATCTGGCCAAAGAGTTACTTTTTTCCTAAAAAAATACCCTGAAAAATACGTGTGCGTCTTCCAAGACGAATGTGAGGCAACGCCCAGGCTCAAGTAAGCTTGGACGGTCCCCTAATTGGCTTGACTGACAGTAACGTGGATTTGTATGTTGAATCATTACACTATAATGTTAGCTATCTATCTAATTCAGTCTTTTATATGATGTAACCTTAGTACTTAACTATTACAAGTATTTCCTGGAGCCCGGCTTAGACATGCTCTGTTTACGAGCAGCGTCAGGAGCCTTTCTGCACTAGATTAGTGTGTCATTGCCATACAAACAAAATCAGACGAGTGAATAATGTAAACAATACGTGGCGCCAGTATGTGAGGGACACATGGTAAATGTGTTGTCGTATGAGAACGTTTTTTTTTTTTTTTTTTTTTTTTTAGAAATTTCGTTCTATTATTAGGGTGCATCTTCCAAGCCGAAAAATACAGTAACAATCATAAAATAAATAACAATCTGGAAATAAATACAATGTATCCAAATGCAAATTAGTCATGTCATAATAGATCACTCCAACTGTTTTTTTTTCTTGTTATAAAGTTAAATAATTTTAACGCATTCAACATAATGGATAAAAAATTAGTGAATTTTATATTGTGCTTTTTCGAGACTTAGTATAAGCAAAACAAATTCACGGATTGGGACGAAAATGAAACAAAAAAGCAGGATCACCTCAAAATCCGCGAATATTTTTCATCCTTTAATAGTCAGTTGTGCTTCGTTTAATTTGTAACGTATATAAATGTAGGTAAAAAAAAAAATGTTGATAAAATAGCGAATGTCACGAAGCACCTGGCCCTCAATCAGGCTTGCCTTCCCGTTCGAGGGTTTCAGGAGTATGCGCATCGGCCATACTACCTAGAACATAGTTTATCGCACATATCGCTTTTGTTACTGTATTCATATTTATTCCTCTTTGTCTTGAGCAACAAAACAGATATTCTGTCTGAGACTTTCCAATATCTATGTGTTTTATTCTTCCATTTTGTATTGAAGACAAAACCATTTTCTATGATATTTACAGTCTCTTTCCAAAGCTTTTGCTGTTTAACTTCGATATTAACATCAACTCATTCTCTGATTTTGGTTACTTGGTGACAACATAGTCGTCGGCTTTATCGCGTATCCAAGAATTTAATTTCTTTTTGCTGATCGCTTCCTTTATGATTGATGACTAAAATCGCCGCCAATGTGCAGGTTCAGGACTAGAAGCTTGCAGTTTCACCAAAACCTGCTACAGACATCCATTCCCTATCGCAAGATTTGGTTGGAGGTTAAACAAAATCAGAGTCGAAGAAAGTGCCGATGATGTGAATTTGTTTAAAGTCGAACTGAACTTGCCAGGAACTGACCCGCAGACTTGATGATGGTCATAAAACCTTCGTCTGTGGCACATATAGATACATGCAGTATCTAGTGATAGAACTACAAATTATAGCCGCTGACTGTTATAATTTCGACCTGCTCCTACTATAGCATGTCCGTCATGCGTAGCCCTGTTCATCCATTTGTTCAACCGTTGAGATCTGTGGTGCCAATATGCATCAATGTGATAACTATCAACGTCCCCGTCCAGTTATTCCTGCTTTTCTTCTTTTCGCAAGTTCTCTAACATTAAATGTCCTGATGGTAAAATCTTTATATGCAGTTGGAGGGAAAGTTTTGAAGAAGTAGTTGCCAACTTTTTACGGTTTACGTATTTATGATTGTTATGGTGGAACACACCTATTCTATAGTTAATAGACTCTACCACCTAGAATAAATAGGAGTAGTAAGTCAGTCAGTGAGTCAGTGAGTCGATGTCGGACGACAGTTAGTCGAATACGAAAGTATCAGCGACCACAACCAGATTACTCTGCGTAATGCCTATTACATCAAGTTCCTAACGTTTTGTACGTCGAGCCTATTTTAGGACCGACTTAGTACAAATACAAGCCTCCACTGCGAAATCACTCCACAGCAATGATACGCCCCTCGAATCTTTGATATACCCCCACTGTACGACATCTAATTTTTCATAAGTTAGTGTTCATATAAAATACAAATTTTATTTTAACCTAACTACGTACAATAATGAATCCTATGTAATATAGGTGAACAATTCAACTAAAAAAAATAGAAAATAAATGTATTTAAATACAAATTAGAGACATGTCATATTAGATCATTTCATTCCAGTTATTACTTCCTCCGTCAAAATCGTAAGGATTTTTTTTAAGCATTACGCCCCGAGCAAGGCGTGAAGCCACTAGGATGCAGGAAGTTGCAGAAGATTTGGAGCGAGAGCAGATAGGAGTGATAGAAGAAAGGATGAGGAGAAGGATAGTGGGTAGATCAACGTAACTGGAGGTGTCGTTTGACATTACATTTGAATAGTTGGAGATTATAGCTCTTAGGGAAACAGTAATTGGGGAGGGTGTTCCACAGGCGAGAGGTGCGAGGTATGAAGCTATTGGAGTAGAAGAGACGGCTACATTTAAAAGTTTCTACAGTGTAAGGGTGGGAGCGGGATGCCAGCCTCGTAATTTCAAGTACGCGTTGCAACGTAATTGTTTTTATTTTGAAATATTACATTTCATGTGGCACAAGGCCAAATGTGGAGTGGGAGAGGTTGATCATCACTGACTATGCTACACCTATTTAATCTGGTTCACGAGCTATTCATACATTACAATTTACTTATACACCACAAGAATTCATTCATCACCATTGAATCCAACACATACCATAATACTGCATATTCTCTGGGATCCTAATGAAACACCGATGACATGAAATATGTATATAATTGTTTTGTTTTTGTTTTTTTGTTTTTTTTTAATATAAGAATATGACATGAAATGAGACGAGGAGGGGATGTACCTAATAACGAAAATAAAATGGAAGAAAACATTCAAAGTAAAATTAAAATAGGTTAGTACGGCCCGTTCACCCCACGCGTTAATAAGAGCGTCTACTGCATCCTGCCGCTAAACAGAATCAAGCATCTCTCTCGCTGGGGTAAAGGAAGAGACAAAATAAATTACAATGTAATTGTTATTCTAATCAAATGAAATTCAAAGTTGAACTGAAAACTGTTGACCTATCAGAACATTACAATAATTACGTGAATGTCATTTAAATATTTTCAAACGAATGACGCAGTGACGCTACGTACTGGATTTTAATAAAAGTTTTAGGAATTTAAATTTAAACATTTTTTGTTTTATTATGGTATTTACTTACATTGACATTTGGAAAACGGTCAGTACGAGTGTTTCTTTCTTTTTTCTCTCTCTTTTTTTGTCTTTAAAAAAAATATTGTTTTCTTTTTGAAGTCGGGACAGTTTAAAAAATATCGTATTTGTAACTCAAGGAAACAACTTCGATTGAGAATGACAGTCAGAAAAATAACACCAATAGATTTCTGTAACAGTTAAGAGAAAAATAATGGCAAATCGTGAAATATGTATTCTTTTTCACTTCAGAAATGGCGATCATATTTTTCCACAATTTCCTACCAGTTGTAGCGCTTAATAAATATTGTCCTTTTTTGCTATCACTCCTAAACCATGTTCTACCATCCATTTGCTTAGGGTCTTCAAAATGAAGCCAATTTAATTTCGTTTGCCTAGAACATCTAGTTACTCAGACATTCATATTTTAAGTGATACATTTTTGGGGGGAACGTCCTGTATATATTAATTAATTGTTAATTAAATATGCATTAGAGTAAAAAACAAAACAAAAAAACTCTTCCACACCCGACAAAAACAATGAATGAAAGAAAAATACATATATATATATATATATATATATATATATATATATATATATATATATATATATATATAAAGAAAAAGAGGAAATTTTCCGTGAACAAAAAGCTAACAATACGAATTAATACACTGCTCAGATGAATAAAAAAGATTATGTATATTATAAAAAGCTGTTTCATCTTGAATGGTAATGATAATATTAACCGCTTCCCTACAAGATAAATGATGACCATCCTTCTTCGAACTTCGTCGACTGGCGCTACAGAACAACAAACAAATAACTACTAAATAACAGAAACCACATCACTTGAGGACTTTCAACAGCAGCAACAACTAAAATAGATACGACATGTAACTCGAAGAGAAAATACTGTGTGTGCGGCAGCCGCTGCTGCCTCAGCAGCTGATAGCAACGAAGCATCTCTTATGGCAGTACAGGCTTACACAGGAGTGACAGTCTTGATTGCAACGCTCTACCCCGATGTCGCAGTGTTGTTTTCTTCGAGCACGCTTCTCCCCAGCGGCAAACCCCAGTTTCTTCTCTCCGCTCTCCAGCCCTCGATGTAAACTGCGTTTCCAGCGTGAGCGATCGTTAGCGACGTCTTACCACCTCTCGATGTCCATGCCCATCGATCCCAGGTCCCTTTTGAAGACGTACTTGAACCGAAGATGAGGTCGCCCTCGTGTCCTCTTGTCAGTGACCAGTTCCCCATACAGAAGAACATTCGGACTCAGTAGACTGTTACTTCCCGTGTTTTGCCGTCGCAGTGAGGCGACGCTAGAATCTCCTGCACAAGGTGCATGCGTGGGCAAGATTTTATGAGAGATCGGCGGTTGTACATGCAGCATGTCTTTTCTCTCCACGCCACCGATGTTGTTTTGGCTTCGTTTCAGGAATTGCCAGAACAAAGTCGAACGTAACATCGGTTTTAGGGATTCCGTCTCCGTTTTGTCCTCAGAGTTTATTCCCAAAGCCTTTCTCATGATTGGATATGGCAACAGGGCAGCAGAAATTTAAATTCGGAGTTTTTCTTCTCTTAGATGAACTACCCTCCCGAGTTACCCGAAAATAGTGTTGACATCCCACACTACTTTAAACAATAGGTTGGGAAGAGGCTTCCATCAACACTGGAAAGGGCAATAGATAAACACTTTTTTATAAATTGTTTTATAGAAAGTATTTATTAATTTGAAGCGAAATTAGCACCGGCTGGTCGGTCAATGAATGTTGAATGTTTATTTATGAGGAAACGGCTAATATTAACATTTAGCATTATCATTAAAATTTCACGAGTGCAGTTAGTCAATTCTAGGGCGTCGTTTGTAAGTCTTTATCAAAACAATTCAGAAGTGAAGAAAATGTATACAACATTCGCGTTAACCTGAAAGATAGGCCCCTAAAATTCTGTTGCTCAGAAAGAAAAGAAAATTTCTGTTCCAAGGTATCATTCAAACGATAGGAATCTTTTATGGGGCCCACTTCTTTTCCCCATAGGTTATCTCGGACAATCATTAGTCTATCACACCAACCATCACGCTCCTTTTATCAAGGTCAGAAGGTCATTAAGGTGACATTCTGTGTCATAACATAGCTAATCAATGTAGGTCGTTGCTGAGCAACTAACCTGCCTTGCTCCATGGTTAGGTGTCTAGAGCAGTAGATCATTCGCAAGTTCTTGTTTTGCTCACCAGCAATGTCTTTTAAAGCATATTAGGCAGGCACTGTTATATACATAGTAAATTGCAAATACCTTAACAGCGTTTGTCTTATATGCTGTAAAATACAATGAATAAAATCATTACATTTTTATTTAGTGTTAGAGCGGTTGGCCGTCAACACAAATCCACGATCTTGCTCATCACATTCTAACACACACACAGACATAAAATTTCGTAACTACAAACTTACATTTTCTCTCTGTACTTTTCGCCAAGCACAATCAACGAGAACTTTGTTGATTCAAACTATTTTATTCACAACTCATTTCAAATAATTGTATTCTTGGTGTTATTCATTCTTCACATGCAAACTTTGCTCTAACAATTATTTCGGAACATTTATCTTACAAGAGAACTTTCTTCAAACGGTTGATTACAATCAATCTACAGTCAAAGGGAAAGAACTTCCTCCTCTTTAATCCACATTGTGAATACGATTTTATTTCATACTTGTATTTTATTCAATATATATTTGTTGGTTAACAAATTGGAGTTGATGTTATTATTTCTTGAATCCTGTACGTGAAGAATCATTAATATAAATATTAGTCGTACCTATATATTTGGTGTTCCTGCTACATTTTTAGTGAATCGACTCGACGCTATATTTGGTACGTACGCTATAGTTTTATCAAGTCTGGGTCTCTGTAGTTCCAAAGTTCGTCGCTATTAAATGCTGTCAGAGTGGATGAGAAAATGAAATTTTAATTTCGTGCAGGAACTCGCCTTATTGGTACGTACGCTACACTGTCTTTTAATTTGAATAAAGTTAAATTTAAATCGTTTAGATTTTTATTCACTTTTCTATTTTGTCTTTTCTGTAGATTCTGATTTTCAAATACCTTCAATCGCGGTAGAAATACAACTCAATGTCGTTTAAAATGTAGCGAACCACGTGAACGACATATCATTTGGTGGCAACAGACAAGGGAGATAATTTGCAATGGCTGTTCACTGCAAAATCAACACTGCAAACCAGAGTTACACTTTTAAAAACTGTGGCGTTTTAATTCCCGTTCGCAGGGCGACGATAGAAAAGCAGACGACAGCAACTGAGAAATATGTCGGAGACTTGAGAAAATCGAAAAACTCAGAGTTGGACAAAGGTGTTAATGATTCAGATAAGTTTGATAAAATAAAAAAGGCAGCATTTTTCCGGAACCGCTTATCAATTTTAGCAACAAATCCGGCTTTGAATACTGCAGAATGTAATATTCACAGGAGTAAGTACTATGCCGAAGTCGCCATGTTTTCGCTGGAGCCGATTCTGAACGTACCTCACATAAATTTAGACGGTGAATTGATGGCTTGCTGGTCTGACGTCAAAGAGATCCTTTTCCCAGGCTGTTCGGGAACTGGATGTAAGATAGTCTTAAGATCTTTGGAAATGAAGCTAAAATATCCGCTGCTTAGGAAAGACATCCGTAGTTGCTCCGCGACGGAACGAGCGAAGTTTATCAAGAGTTTCCACTGCGTCCGGCAAGGGGTGACTCTCGTAAATCTGCGTTTAGTCAAGCGTCACTGGGACAGTTTAGTGGAAATGGTCGCCAAAAAGCACCAGGTCTCAAAAGACGCAACCTCTGTCGACTGCTGTTGTAAAGAGGGCAACGACAGTGACAAAAGTCTGGACATCCTGTGCGACGTTGAATGTGACGCTGGAAGCTGTTACTATCATGGCACTGACTGTTCGGTGGAGATCCTGTCTGTACAAAAGGAAGATAAAATAGTGCATCCAGTTCCGGGCTTCATCACTAGAGATCAATGCGGACAGAAAGAAATATACGTGCCGTTGGTGACACTGCTTAGTACCTACCAGGATCTCAGTTCGTGGCTAAGGGCGACTCTCGGCCAGCTGGCAGAAAAATGTGTACGGACACCGGCTTCCAAACGATGGCTGAACAAACCGCTCATAGTTTTTTGTTCGAAGAGACAAGGGCAGATGATATCGCATCTGATGAACAAACATGGATGTTCTGGTAAGTTCACTCTTGATATTTATTAAGAATAAGGCTAGATTAAATGGGAAGATTATGTGGGGCCAAAATCTATTCTCACAGATTTAGACAGAAAAATGACCAGAGGATATGAAGAGGAATAGGAGTTAGGATTAAAGCAGAGCCGGTGCAATAGTCTCGTGTGCCCCCCACTGAATTTATGATATGAGGCCCCCACCCTGCTACATATTAATTTTCATAAGGTAGTATTCATATAAAACGTAAATTTTATTGTAACCTAATTATATACAATAATTGATCATATGAAATATAGGTGAACAATTCAACTAGAAAAATTGATAATAAATACAATATATCTAAATACATATTAGAGATATTTCATAATAGATCATTTCATCTTATATAAATCAACAACGTTTTGCAGCAGTTTTTAACATCAACTTGAGATTGTTCTTGTTAAAAATGTTGAATAATTTTAACACATTCAACATTATAGATAAAAAATAGTGAATTTTATATAGTGTTTTCTCGAGACTTACCATAAGTAAAACAAATTCATTGGACGAAAGAAAAAAAAGACCGTCAAAATCCGCGAAAATGTTTCATCCTTTTATAGTTGTGCCCAGTTTAATTTGTAACGTATATAAATATAGGTAGGAAAAAATATTGATGACATAGCGAGGATCACAAAGTACTGCCCGGGTCCCTCAATCAGACTTGCCCACTTACTGGTCGGGGGTTGGGGGAGTAGTACGCTCTGGCCCTAGTTCGAAGGATATAGTTTAGGGGTAAGAGAAAGTAATATTGTCATTCATGGAAAAGGGAAATTAAGACAGAGTTAAAAGAATAACAAATAAATAGTTTTATTGTTCTTTAAAGATGCCGTTAATGGGGCCGCTACACAAGAAAGGAATATTCCCAGTTTGCATTTCCCCATTGTAGACATTAATACATCCGTGATATAAGTAACACCTTAATAAACGGACGAACAGTAAGATTAAAATTATTTTAACCCCAAAAACAATAGACAAAAAATCAGTTGAATCACTTTTATCGAACAGCACTATATATATATATATATATATATATATATATATATATATATATATATATATATATATAATGAGAAGCCACGTATACTTTCTTAATATGTATATATAGAAAAAAGTTTCAAATTAAAAATTATAATGTTTTATTTTATGAAAGTATTTATTTATTTATATATATATTTGATATTTCAAATTGTCCTCAATTTTTCATCAGAAATAACTGTTTGTTACAAATAAATTAAAATTACTGTTTGTTGGCAAGTAGCGTCCTTCGCGAGAGACGCGGACGTCTCGTGATATGGAACGTCACTGTTCAGATATTCCTAACTTAAATCTAACTGTCAAAATATTTTAAAAATATTTTTTTACTATATCTAAAGAAATTGCTTAGCTATTGAAATATTTATAAAGATTTAAAACACCTAAGTCTCTATTCAACCCTAATTTATGTGTATTTAATTTTAAAATCCAATATGTTTCTTTTTTTTCTGCGTGTGAATGTGGAAGTAAAATCGGAATCTATTAATAAACATTTGCAGTTTTCTAATGTGTGTCCTGATTGATTGTAGTGTTTAGCTATGGGGAATAAGGGTTGTTTTGACGTATTGTTTGTTTATGGTTATTAAAACGAAATCTAAAATTGTTTCCAGACTCACCAATATATCCACTATTAGGACATAAGTTGCAGAATAAATAATAGATTACGTTATGGGTATCGCAGGTGAGGTTAGGTGGCTGTATCCTGATATTGGTGTTGGGTACGTAAAATGTATTAGCTATTTACTAAATGTTTGCAAACTAAGCAACGAGGTTTGTTACATTTGTAATTTCCGTTTGGTTTCTATTGTTTAGATATTTGGTAGAGGTGAGGATAGCTGATAAGTTGGGTGATTGTTTCATTGCATTTATGGGTGGTTTATAATGTGTCTTTGATCTTGTTGTCTAATTGGAGTTCTTGTAATCATTTTTTAAATTATGAATAAGTGTGGGAATATTGATTGTGGTTAAAAACCATGGGAATCCGATTGTTGTTTTATTTTTCTTGTATGTGAGAAGTGTGTTACGATTTATCAGGATAGTTTTATTTAGTGCTTCTTTTTATTATTTTTATTGGGTATTTGCATTTTAGGAATTGTTTTGTTAAGTTATTAATATTGTATAGAAAATCTAAATGGTCTGAGAGCATATGCGTTTGGTTCTAGAAATGAGCTGTATACAATAGATTTTTTTAATTTAAAGGGATGACAGCTGTTAAAGTGCAGGAATTTATGTTGGTTTGTGGGTTTGTTGTATAGACTGGTAGAAAAGTGTATGTTTGTTTAATTTTATCATAACGTCTAAGAAAGGGATGGATGTGTATGGTGCTCCATGGTAAATTTAATTGTATCGTGGAAATTGTTGCAGAAAGTGAAAAAGGTTTTAATTTTCTGATCCATGAGTCCATAATAAGAAAATGTCATCAATATATCTAAAGTAATGTGATGGTTTATATTCCGAATTGTCTAGTATCTTCTTTTCTAGAATGTGCATAAAGATATTAGCATAACTAGGTGCCATTTTGTGCCCATTGCTGTGCCACTAATCTGTAAATAGTGTTTGTTGTTGTATTTAAAATTATTATGTGTTAAGATGAACTTTATTAATTGGCATATATCTGTAATTTGGTAGTTAGGTAATTTTTGTTACTAAGGAACTCATAGCTGATACTCCTTCAACATGTGGAATGTTCGTGTAAAGGGACGAAACATCCATCGTTACTAGGATTGTATCATGGTGGACTAAGTTAATGTTTTGTAATTTGCTGAGAAAGTCAGTAGTGTCTCTAATATAACTTCGGTATGCCAGGCAATAAAGGTTTTAGGATATTGTCTATGTACCCAGATATAAGTTCTGTGAGGGTGCCAATGCCTGATATTATGGGTCTACCAGGTGGCATGATTTTAAGGGTTTTGAAATTTCATAGATGTTCTCTTCATTATTTGATTGTGTAATTTGATGTGGGTCGGATGAAAAAGTGTTAGGGGTTTTTTCTGAAATGATTTTGGGGAGTTTATGTAGTTTTGGGATAGTGTAGAATGTTGCTGTTTTAGGTTCTCTCAGGAATAAGAGATTTTATATATTTTTTTTATGTTGTAGTTCAGGTTCTGGTGAGAAGTGATAATTCTGTTTTGAATGTGCTAGTTGGGTCTAGAGGTAAGGGTACATAGAATCTGTTATTTTTGAAGTTGTGATTCTGCTTCTTTAATGTAGTGGTTAGTGTCTAAGATGGTTATAGCTCCGCCCTTGTCGGCTGGTACGATAATTATGTCTCAGTTGTTTTTAAGAGTATAGATGGCTTGGTGTTCTATTTTGGATAAGTTGTATTTTTTATCTGGTGTCCTTTGTTTTTAAGTAATCCATGTGTTGTCTGGCTTTGTGGGCATATTGATCCAAGTGTTGGTTACGTCCGCTTGGTGGGGTCCATATATTGTTCTTCGTCGGAGGAAGTTTGGAGCATGATTGGTTAGCGCTGTTGTCTGTATTAGAAGTAGGTTTGTTGTCTGAGAAATATTCTTTTAGTCTCAGTCTACGAATATATTGACGGTGCGCGTGTGAAATTCGACGTATGAGGGTCAAGCAGATCAGTTTCCAGGAAACCGACAGTCCGACAACGGCACATGAGATTTGATTATAGTGGTGAAGGCTTCGTGCAGGACCATCCACACTTTTTGAAGGGACGAATACAGAGACCTGGTGCACCAAGTGCCACAAGGTTCCGCAGGTTTTGAATTCAGAATTGTCCTTCTAGACCAGTTGCCATCCACGGCTATAGAACCCAGTCTGTCCTACTATTTTACCCATAGCTGGAGGGAGAGGAAGCGGATTCATACCTTTCCCAAGGGTATTAGCATGTAAGTGAATATAATGGATCCGACTGGAATATATATATATATATATATATATATATATATATATATATATATATATATATATATGGATCCGACTGGAATATATATATATATATATATATATATATAAAACTTCAATTATAACATTTCGGATTTACATTTGGTATCTACTGCCAGTAATATGTTGATTTTCTAAGCGCAGCTTAAATGTGGCACAAAGCCCAAAATATGGGGCACCCAGTAAGGATCGAACTCACTATTCAGTCGTAATTGATCGAAAGAGACAAGCTTGATAACCATTACACTACGTACACGCGCTCAAACGATTTTTCTAAGCGTAGCTTAGGTGTGGCATAAAACCGAAAATATGAGGCACCCAATGATGATCTAACTCATTATTCACTCGTAATTGATCAACGAGACAAACTTTTAAACATTACATTACGTCAAAATGCTCAAATGATTTCTAGGCGCAGCTTAGATGTAGCACAAGGCCGAATATATAGGGCACCCAGTAAGGATCGAACTCACTATTCAGTCGTAATTGATCTAGCGATACCAGCTTGTTAACCATTACACCACGTCGATGTGCTCCTACTGCCAGCAATATGTACTGTACATGTGCACTGTAATTATTAAAAAATGCACGTTTTCTATAAAAAAAATTAATTGTAACCTTTTTTTCTATATATATTTTTCAGGAAATTTTAGTTATGAATATTAAATGACTGTAGTTGTGGGAGGCGCCATTTGTAACCTGACAGCCAACATTTTTAGACCCAGTCCGTCACTGACTATATATTTTATATGTTCATATTTAGAATTAAGACTCGTCTCTTCTTTCACAACAGGACCCCACATTACCTCGCGCACAATGTTGGTAAAATGGTCCTATCTAACCAAGAGCTACTTTGCTGGGAAAATACTGACGCGCTGTTTGGAACAGAACAATGACTACAACGAGGTGAGCTGACATTTCCACGAGATTTTCGGGAAACTTTTTTTTTAATCAGTTAACCCTAAGCAAAGCGCAAATGCCACTACAGAGAGGGTTACAGAGAGTGCAAGTGAGAGAAAAGACTGGGTATGGGGTTGGGGAGAGATTGAAGAAAGGATAAAAGATGAACGAGATTCAAGAAGACAGAAGATGGCGATTGACGTTGCATTTAAACTTTTGAAGACTGTAGTTTTCAGGGAAGCAAGTAAACGGAAAGGAGTTCTACAGAAAAAAGAAACTGTTGGAGTAGAAGTGGCGGTTACATTTAACTATTTTGACAGTAAAAGTGTGGGACCTAGATGCAAGACTCAGTGACCCAACTTTCCTTGCAGTAGATGCAACTATTGATTCAATATAATCGTTTTACTGCAAGTCAGTTGAAAACGTGAGGCCAAGAAGGCGCAGTGTGTTGCTCGCCAGGAATCTAGCATCAGCTATGTTGATGGCGGACAGGAAAGATTTTTTATGGTGGTTAAGTGAGAGCAGTTTCGTTTTGGCCATTTTCTGCTTCAGTTAATCACTGATTGGAGGTCCTTTTCAAGAACAGCGGCAAGCTTAACTATGTCAACTCTAACGGATTTGCTATTGAGACAGGAGTAGATAAATGCCTAGTTGGTTAGTTTGGTTAATTTTGTTTTACGGCATATCAACCTCAATGGGTTATTTAATGCTGACAAAATTTTTTATTGCAGGCAATATTTTGTTTTGTCAAAATGTTATATTTTTCCTTCAAAATTTCATTGCTGGTAATAATTTTTTTTTCAAAAAAAGTATTGCTGATCATAGTTAATTATTTGCCCATAGCTGGGACCCTAACAGGTGCTACAACCTCGGCTTAGGGTGGATCTGGGAACACCAGCAATTAAGAGGTGGTTCCACGCCCCTCAAAACTTCCTGATCAGAGGCTTTGCTGCTGGACGTAGTTTATCGTGTTACCCAGGACGAGGATGTAGTTTAACGTCTTACCCAGGACGGAAATGCCTACTTGGGAACTGATAACATCAGGAAGATCATTGATGAAGATCAGAAACAGTGTAGGACCCAGGATAGAGCTTTGGATGACACCCGCGTTCGTGTGAAATGATTTGGAAGCGAGCCCGTTCAAACGACCTCCATTTTACGATTTGATAGGAATGAGAGGATTAAATCAAACAATAGTCCTGTAACACCATAGCCTCGGAGCTTACGTAGAAAACCAGTGTGCCAAACCCTGTCGAGCTGCGCCGTTATTATCAAGAGCTTGATATACATATTCAGTGGCAGTTAGCACATCAGCGGTAGACCTTGCAAAACGGAAGCCATTTTGTTTGTCAGAGAGTAGGTTGCGAGAGGTAAGATGTTTAATCAGTTCAGAATTGATTAAATCGTCGAATGCTTTGCCAAAAACGGTAGGAGATTAATAGGGCGATAGTTAGAAGGGTCAGAATATTCTCCAGAGTTCTAAAAACAGGAACAAAAACAGATGGAGCGAAATAGTTTTCGTCAAAGCAAGGAAGAATATTAGAAAATCTTACGGTGATTTCGAGAGATGTATGAAATGTCTGAATAATCCGGGCAGCATGACATATCAATAGCTTGTACCAGATCCCTAAATTCTTTGAGCAGCGTCTCGTATAAGTAAGTATATCAGTATAAGTAAATATATAAAGTTACGCGTGCGCCGCATTCGTCACCGTCTGATTGTTGCCGGTTTTCAAACCAATTAGTTTCTGCATTTAACTCTCTAGCTTCCACGCCCGCACCTTACATACCACAAATCAAACATCAGTTTTATTATATGACTTTTTTGAAAAAATTTGACAAGAATCAGTAGTAACCACTGCCCTCTACTGATTCTATGTAAAAAAAAAAAAAAAAAAATTTGGTCCGTTTCGGCATCGCTGTTTCGACGTCGCTGATTCGGCGTCAGAAAAATAATTGGACTATTTGACACAACCGTTTAGGCGTCAGAGCGTTTCGACGTCACTGTCTTTGACCAGAGGCAAAATAATGGATAAAAGCATTGAAAACACCCAACTTTCAATATGACTTATTCATTTAGGGGAATTAAGGATCCTATTAAAACACTAATGGAAAAAAAAATTAAAAAAGTATCCATCGTGTATCACATTGTTCTTCCACGTTTTGATAAAATATTTGCTTCCATCTGGAATAAAAAGGTTATGACGACTGAAAAAATATGAAGCTGCATATGATATAAAATGCTACCAACTATTCTTCTTAAATATAAAATGACTCAACTACTCTTTTTTCTTAAATTAAACTATTCAGCATATAACGACGAAGTACTAAACTAATTTGACTACTAAGAGATAGATAGATAGATAGATAGATAGATGAGAGAGAGAGAGAGAGAGAGCAAATTTGACTATAACGACGAAGTAGTAATCTAACGCCTAATCGTTCCTCTACCAAAAATTCCTATGTCGAATCGGCCACGCTAAATCAGCGACGCCAGATGGCTTATGACGGAAAAGTCCCATTCCTGTAAAAAAAAAAAAAAAACTTTTAGTAACATCGTCTTCAACGTAATCCAGCGTCTCCTAAGGTTTGGTTTGTTTTGTTTTTACGGCATATCAACCTCAATGGGTCATTTAATGCCAACAACTTTTTTTTTTTTTTCTGGTAATATTTTTTTGTTTTGTCAAAAATCTATTTCTGTTAATTAATATTTTTTTCCTCAAAAATGTATAGCTGGAAATATTATTTTTTCAAAAAGGTAGAGCTGGTAATATTTTTTCAAGAACGTATAGCTGGTAATATTATTTTTTCAAAACATATTGCTTGTAATATTTTTCTTCAAAAAAACTTATTTCTGGTAATAATCTTTTTACAAAAGCATTTCTGGTACTAAACCTATTTTACACTTTTATAATGTCTTCTACCTCAGTTTCTGGGTTAACTATTTGCCCATAGTTTGGACCCCTAACAGGTGCTACCACTCCGGGTCAGGGTGGACCTGGGGAACACCAACAATTAAGAGGAGGTTCCACATCCTCAAAGCCTCTTGATCAGAGGCCTTGCTGTTCGACGTAGTTTATCGTCTTACCCTGGACGCAGATGTAGTTTATCGTCATACACAGGATGCCCCATTGGAAGGGGGTCTTAACACCTGCAGAGGTGCAGTCGGCGTATTCTACAGCCCCAGCCGACAGGGCTGCGTCTCCTAAGGTTATCCGACAATTAAAATGTCGCCTGATATCAAACAGACGATACTTTGATCGTCGCATGATATGACTTGGCATACATTTCATTTTTTTTTAAATCATTATCCCCTATAAAGGCAATACAGCTACTAAGATGCAAGGTTACTGAGTGTGATAGAATACAGAAAGAAAATATATTTAGGAGAAAGAACAATAACAGTGTTTGACGAAAATTTTCACGTGCTGTCACGTTGCCATTGTTAAACGAGCGACTCATTTCATGTAGGGAGCATTTTTCTTTTAATAGTTAAATGTTGAGTTATTGAAATGTTGCGTTTCCAGCATGGTCCGGTATAATTCAGCTTGCACGCATTACGATTTTAAAAAAATTATTACCAATAATTTCTGGTTGGGTCGTAAATTTTTTCTTCGGTTTGTTTTTAGGTTTGATAGTGAGAGGCGAAAGTAGTAGCCTTGTTTGAATTTCGTTAGATTTGCCGGCGGTAGAATAAAAAAACAATTATCCGTTAGTTGTAGTGATTGCAGCGGTTGCAACGAAGTCAGAGGGTAAACAGGTCAGGCGTTCCTGTAAGAAATAAAGGATTAAGTAGTAGCGGCGGTGATGATGGAGTCAAGTAGCAGTTATCGTAATATCTGTTTTTCTTCGTCATCGTGAATATTACGAGTATTATGGGTGAAACACACCTATTCTATAGTTAATAGACTCTCCCACCTATAATAAGTAGGAGTAAAGAGCAACGAGTCAGTCGGTCGGTCAGTCAGTCAGTGAGTCGATGTCGGACGACAGTTAGTCGAATACGAAAGTATCAGCGACCACAACCAGATTACTCTGCGTAATGCCTATTATATCAAGTTCCTAACGTTTTACGTCAGTCGAACCTATTTTAGGACCGACTTAGTACAAATACAAGCCTCCACTGCGAAATCACTCCACAACAACGAGTAAGTTTGCTGATTTGGTGTTCAATTTTGCAAGGTAATTACTATGTCGTATATATATATATATATATATATATATATATATATATAGATATAGAGATATAGAGAAGAAGAGAGAAACCGCAAACGTTTTTTGGTTGCAATTTTGGATTTATTTAAAAAAATATTATACTTTATTTTCCATAATTATGTTACATGGGTTTCTGGTCTCGCGACCGTCATCAGGCAAAGCGAGGAGATTTCCATATTATAAAAAATAATTAATTTTTTTTTTTCTTATGTTTTCGATGTTAAATATTCTCGATATGAGACATTCTCTTTTGTGTTAGTGACCCAAATGTCTTTCTTGAACTGACAGTATTATTTACACCGAGGTTTCGTTAAGACTACGATAGACGGAACGCAACAAAAATAAAAAAATAAATATTAGATCCCAGGGTTCAATGTAAAATAAAGAAAAAAGAACAGTGTGAAGGGAATTCTCCGAATCCAGACACCGGTAAACACAGCAAGAAATATACAATGCGTGGACACAGAACGATAAGACACAAAACGAGAATTTATAATAGAAATAATTTATTTGTAAATATACAAGATGCAAAAGAAAGATAAGAAGAAAAACGAAACTTAATAATACAAGGGATGGGGAGATGAGTAATTAGTTAGACAAATATTACAGCGACGAATATCATAGGAATATACAGCAAGCAGACAATAAGATATATATAAAAAAAATGCAACACTCACAGTAGATGGTGATCCCCGACGTCGATTAGGATTCTCATCAACAATACAGTGTAACGAAAAGATGTTCGCACACTTTTTTGTTTGTTTCTTTTCTGAACATAAAAAGGAGGGATTATCAATTTCTAGTATACACAAGTGAATCATAAAAGCGTAGCCGACTTGGGTGATAATGTTCTTAATTCTCCGGGCAGCAAACAGCGAAATTTTTGGTTTCAGTGACATCTGCTTCTTCGGGCAGCAAACAACAAAATATGGTTTTAATGACATCTACTTCGTCGAGCAGCAAACAGCTAAGACAGATTCTGGCGACGTCTACCTTGTCCGGGGGCAAGCAGCTAAGTGAAGAATTGTTATCCCGACACGCGCGAAACAAAACCGTCACGTGTCAGCCACGAAAAATGCGTGAGGCCTCAATCATGGGAATACTGTTGGGGTCATTTGCACTTATTTGTCAAACAGCGTTCATCTGGCCTACGATCAACGACCAGACAGGAAATGAGAGGTTCTCTTCCGAGAACTGGCCCTGATTCAACTGGGGATGAAAAAAACAAATATATTCCACAATCTGCTTTTCAAGAAATAAAGAATTAATATTCCTATGTCTCGTCGCACATACACAATGTACTTAAAATATTCTTATAAAATCTGAGGTGAGGGTACAAATATCAGGTATATATATATATATATATATATATATATATATATATATATATATATACTTGTTTTAAACGTCGATGTTACTAATTATGGAGGTAAAAAAGGTGGATTGTTGGCATGTATATAATGGTCGAGCTCAAGTCGCCTTGCGTTGAGTTGGAACAAACAACGAAAAAAGATGATTTACTTTTCAGAGGTGAGGCCTTTGAAGACACGTGCGAGCGTCATGCGTTGAAAAGGAAAAGTGTCATCAGATCAGGAAACTAACGTTCTCCAGCAGGGAATGCAATTACCACGTGGTGCTACATCTTGGAGCAAGGATAGAAAGATAGCGGTAGTGTCAGAGCTATGCCGCCCGGAACTTCGTTCCTGGTAGGGTCACCAAAGGCGGACAGGTCTGACACACGCCAACTAACAAGGGCTCTGGTGAAAATCAAGGAGCGTCTGCATCGGTAACCAGTTTAAGGAGTGCCAGAGAAAAAGCAATAATAACAACAAAAAATTGCAATATGAGCTCTGGTAAAAAACATGCAAATGATAACAAAAAAAAAAAAAAAATCAATATGAGCACTGGTAAAAACAGTTTTGAAGACATTTCTAATACCCGGAAATTCATACACAGATGTCTTCAAGGACACATGGCACAGTGGATAAAGGCGTTAGATAGATTCAGTGACAGAACCCAAAGTGTGTGGTGTAGAACTTGGAGAGGAGAATTAACGGAGATAACTGATAACTGGACATTTCATTAGACATGGCGTGGAACTAAAACAGTCTACTCCAGTGAGCGAAATAAAAGGGTTCAGTTCGACATTCCAACCACCTGAAGAAGGCCAGAAGGCTTACAACGGCCGAAACGTTGTAATAAATATGCGTCAAAGATGAGAACAATAGTCCGAATAATGTAAATAGTATAAATTTTTATATTCTTCCCTCAATAGAAAGAGTAAATAAACCTAGTATATTGTATTATTTTAAAATTATTTTATTCTCACCATTTATTTAGTTCAGTTTTATATTACTTTCTCTTATAAAAAAATATACAATCAAGAAACGATCAAAAAAATACATAATTCACCGATAGAGTTATTTTGATCTGTACTAAATAGCATACAAGCTAAATTCTTCCTTGGTCTTAATTTTATTCTGTTCAGTAGATTAAGCTCTCAATATCTGACTTTGTTTAGTAAAAAGAAAAAGGACGAAGCCATTGTACTGAATAAGGGGAATAATTTTAGCATAACCAACGATAATCTTTGTTTAAAAAATAAGACAAATAAAAAGAGATAAAATAAGTTATATTTTCGTATATTTATTTCTACACAATTTTCAATAATTTTAAAGCTATTTTGAAAGATATATTATTTGATTTTCAGTGCCGTGAACGTTAAATTATGGAAATGAAAAGTGAACAGGGCAGAGAAGTCGCACAGTATTTATGGTGGGGGAGAGTGACCTAAAATAAATGTGCAGCTGATTTGGTATTTTAAATGGTCAAAACTACTTTGGGAAGATATACAATTTGATATAACACATACTCCAAATGCATAACCCAAGCATCTCTCAGCAAGTTTAAAAAATATTTACATTTGATAACTGTTTTGTTTAATGTTTAGATTTAGTTTCAAATAAAACTATATCTGTCAAGAGACACATTGATATAGGAAAAATGTTAAATGCAATTGTCACAAGTTGTTATGATGTTAGAGTAAAAATAGGTTACCACTTTGTATCAGGATTTAACACTTTGTTATGACTGTGACATTGTATAGTAAATATTTATGGGTTCCAGAATATTTATCTAACAAATATTATTGAAGGACTCATGTGAGTCTGAGTAAAAAATAAGATATATATTGTGTATATTTAGGCAGAATATTCTCATCCAAAACAAGTTGGGTTAAATAATTTAGACATATGTTGATTAATTTTGTTGTGATCATTTCAAGTTCACAGATTAATTTCAAGGTAGCCTTAAAAAATTGATTAAGAAAAATACCAAAATTTTCTTTCAAATAGTTTTTATTTTCTCAAGTACTTTCAATCTCATCAGAGACCATCTTCAGGAGGTTAAGTTGTTAATATGTTATAACCTGCTGTAAAAACTACCAATAATTAACCATTCAAAACTCCTGAAATATACAAGATATTTTAAATAATTTGGGCCATCCTGCTATTATTTTCTCATGGCCTGAGCTTTTGGCCTTCTGAGTTAGCCATCATTTTATGAAAAGTAGCCATCTTTCTAGAGAAGCAGTCTTACTAAACCTTTCTTTTGTCATATGTGTTGAGAAAAACTGAAAGATTCTTTTTCTTCAAAATTTAAATGACAAGAATGAATAATTTTAACACATTATTTTTTGTTTTATTTATGAACATTGCTTCAGAATTATAGTCTTGAATATGATTTTTGGTTTTGTTATTTTTTCAAAAGTGATAGATAAGAATGAAGGAGAAAATATGCACAACTGGAAAAGATGAAGGAAGAATGGAAAAGGAAGGAAGAAAAAGATATAGGAAAGGAAGGACTGAAGAAATAAGGGAAAGAACAAAAGATATAGATGAGAAGGAAGGACTGAAGAGAATGGAAAGAATGGAGATATAGATGAGAAGGAAGGTTAGAGAGAAAGGAAAGGAAAAAGAACAAAAGATATAGATGAGAAGGAAGGACTGAAGAGAAGGAAGAAATGGAAAGGATAGGAAAGAACAAAAGATATAGAAGAAGGACTGAAGAGAAGGAAGAATGGAATAGGAAAAAACAAAAAGATATAGATGAGAAGGAAGGACTGAAGAGAAGAAGAATGGAAAGGATAAAAAGAAAAAGATATAGATGAGAAGAAGGACTGAAGAGAAGGAAGAATGGAAAAAGGAAAAGAAACAAAAGATATAGAAAGGGACTGCAGAGAAGGAAGAATGGAAAGGATAGAGAGATGGACGGAAAGGACAAAAGATATAGATGAGAGGAAGGACTGAAGAGAAGGATGGAAAGGATAGGTTAGAGAGATGGACGGAAAGGACAAAAAGATAGATATAGATGGACCGAAGAGGAAGGAAAGGATGAAGGGAAGGAAGGATATAGATGAAGGAAGGATAGGTTAAAGGAGAGAGATGGATGAAAGGACAAAAGATATATAGATGAGAAGGAAGGACTGAAGAGAAGGAAGAATGGAAAGGATAGGTTAGAGAGATGGACGGAAAAGGACAAAAGATATAGATGAGAAGGACCGACTGAGGGAAGGAAGGATTGAAAGGATAGTTTAAAGAGAAGGATAAAAGGGGCAAAAAAGTTATGGATGAGAAGGAAGGACCCAAGAGAAGGAAGAATGGAAAAGAATAGGTTAAAGACAAGGACAGAAGGGTGAAGTTATGGATGAGAAGGAAGGATGGAAAGGATAAGTAACCATGAAGAACAAAATTTATGAATGAGAAGGAAGTATGGAAAAGGATAGGTTAGAGAGAAGAACAGAAGGGACAAAATTTATGTATGAGAAGGAAGGACTGAAGAGAAGGAAAGATGGAAAGGATAAGTAAGAAAACAACAACAACAAAATTTATGAATGAGATGGAAAGATGGAAAGGATAGGTTAGAGAGATGGACGGAAGGGACAAAAGATATAGATGAGAAGGAAGGACTCAACGGAAGGAAGAATGGAAAGATAGGTTAGAGAGAAGACAGAAGAGACTAAAGTTATGGATGCAAAAAGGAAGGACTCAAGGATGTCAAAAAAGGAAGATATAAAACAAGAATGAGAAGGAAGGCTGAAAAGGATAAATGGGTAGGAATGTTAGAAAAGAGAAAATCAGTGCATCTTGTATGAAAACTAATAGCTTATTCTTCTTCTCACTAGAAGAATTAAATATAAAAAAGAAATGAATCAATACAAGATTCATATGCTCAGTGCATTTTTAGGGATATTTCTATCAAATAAAGCAAATGGAAAAAAAAAAATTCTTTTGTACATTGAGATATCTTTCAATGAGAAAAAACAATTTCTTTCAAAATCAATACAAAATCCAAAAATAGTTCTCATTTTAAAAACAAATTATGCATTTAAAAAAAATAAACATGTGAATTTGTTAATAAATTTCAGGAGTTTTATTCAAATTGCAAGTCAGACTTTAGAATGAAAATTCTTTCAAAAGAAAAATCATTTGTATTGATAGATGGTCATTTATTACACAGTCTCTATTTTCCTATTGATATTCACCTTTACTTTCAAAATTCTAGTCTTACAGAAAACGTTAGTCATTCTTGAACATTTCTTGATAATTGAAGTTACACTAAGAAAATGTGTGAACTTTTTGTCATTATTATTTTTCACCTCATAGCAATGAATTACTGTATTTTCCGGCTTACAAGATGCACTTTTTTTCTAAAAATTACCCTGAAAATATCGTGCATCTTCAAGATGAATGTAAGGTAACACTCAGGCTCAAGTAAGCTTCGACAGTCACTTTAATTAGTTTGTCTGATACAGACGTGGATTTGTGTTGAGTCATTATACTAATTTAGCTATCTATTCAATTCAGCATTTTATATGATGTAACCTCAGTGCTTATCTGTTACAAGTATTTCCAAGACTATAAACCTTCCTGGAGGCCTTTGCTGTTGGATGTAGTTTGTTGTCTTACCCAGGATGGCATGTTTTAAGAGAAATATTTTATAAATTTTGATCGAATTTAGCACTGGCTTCTCGGTCAGTGAATGCTGAATGTTTCCTAATAAGGAAACAGCTAAAATTATCAACCCTAGAATTACAATCAAACCTAGAATTACTTATTTCAAGATTTCTTATTAATTGAAATGTTATATTCAGTGGACACATGTATCTGAATTGGTATGCCTTTTCTAATTTTTTATTTTCTTAAACTTTCAAATTACCATATCTTCTGGCTTACAAAGCACACATTTTTTCCAAAAAAAAGATACCCTGAAAAGTATGTGAGTGTCTTCCAATATGAATGAAGTCAACACCAAGTCTCAAATAAGCTTGATGGTCATTTAATTGGCTTGACTGATAGGGATGTAGATTTGCATGTTGAGTCATTACACTATAATGTTAGCTATCTTTAGCCTTTTATAGATATAATCTCAGTACTTTGCTGTTACAAGAATTTCCAAGACTGTAAACCTTCCTGGAGCCAAGCCACAAACTTAAACATGTTCTGTTTACTAGCAGTGGCAGCAGCGATTCTGTTTTAACTAGTATGTCATTGCCATACAAACAAAATCATTTTGAAAATTTGTCTTTAAAATGTATTTTTACTAGACACTGTTACTATTAGAAATAGGGTTATTTGTGGGCAAACTTAATAATGGATAAAAAATTAGTGAATTTTATATTGCTTTTTCAGACTTAGTATAAGCAAAAACAAATTCACGGATTGGGATGAAAATGAAACAAAAAAGCAGGATCACCTCAAAATCCGCGAATATTTTTTCATCCTTAATAGTCAGTTGTGCTTCGTTTAATTTAACGTATATAAATGTAGGTAAAAAAAAAATGTTGATAAAATAGCGAATGTCACGAAGCACCTGGCCTCAATCAGGTTTGCCTTCCTGTTGAGGGTTTCAGAGTATGCGCATCAACCATACTACCTAGAAATATAGTTTATCCTTTATCGCTTGTTACTGTATTCATATTTATTCCTCTTTGTCTTGAGCAACAAACAGATATTCTGTTCGAGACTTTCCAATATCATGTGTTTTATTCTTCCATTTTGTGTTGAAGACAAACCATTTTCGATATTTACAGTCTCTTTCCAAAGCTTTTTGCTGTTTAACTTCGATATTAACATCAACTCATTTCTCTGATTTTGGTTACTTTAAGACAACATAGTCGTCGGCTTTATCGCGTATCCAAGAATTTAATTTCTTTTTGCTGATCGCTTCCTTTATGATTTATGACCAAAATCGCCGCCAATGTGCAGGTTCAGGACTGAGAAGTTTGGTTTCACCAAAACCTGCTACAGACATCCATTCTCATCGCAAGATTTGGTGGAGGTTAAACAAAATCAGAGTCGAAGAAAGTCGATGATGTGAATTTGTTTAAAAGTCGAACTGAACTTTTTAGGAACTGACCCTGCGCAGACTTGATGATGGTCATAAAACCTTCGTCTATGGGCATATAGATACATGCAGTATCTAGTGATAGAACTACAAATTATAGCCGCTGACTGTTATAATTTCGACCTGCTCCTACTATAGCATGTCCGTCATGCGTAGCCCCTGTTCATCCATTTGTTCAACCGTTGAGATCTGTGGTGCCAATATGCATCAATGTGATAACTATCAACGTCCCCGTCCAAGTTATTCCTGCTTTTCTTCTTTCGCAAGTTCTCTAACATTAAAATGTCCTGATGGTAAAAAATCTTTATATGCAGTTGGAGGAAAGTTTTGAAGAAGTAGCTTTGAACTTTTTACGGTTTACGTATTTATGATTGTTGGCGTGGAACACACCTATTCTATAGTTAATAGACTCTACCACCTAGAATAAATAGGAGTAGTAAGTCAGTCATTATGAGTCAGTGAGTCGATGTCGGGACGACAGTTAGTCGAATACAGAAAGTATCAGCGACCACAACCAGATTACTCTGCGTAATGCCCATATTACATCGTTCTAACGTTTTGTACGTCGAGCCTATTTTAGGACCGACTTAGTACAAAATACAAACCTCCACTGCGAAAATCACTCCACAGCAATGATACGCCTCAGATCTTTTGATATACCCCCCCACTGTACGACATCTAATTTTTTCATAAGTTAGTGTTCATATAAAATACAAATTTTATTTTAACCTAACACGTACAATAATGAATCCTATGTAATATAGGTACAATTCAACTAAAAAATAAAAAATAAATGTATTTAAATACAAATTAGAGACATGTCATATTAGGATCATTTCATCTCAATTATTCCCGTCAAAATCGTAAGGATTTTTTTTAAGACATGCCCCCCTGAGCAAAGGTGTGAAGCCACCCAGGGATGCAGGAAGTTGCAGAAGATTTGGGAGCGAGAGCAGATAGGAGTGATAGAAGAAAGGATGAGGAGAAGGATAGTGGGTAGATAACGTAACTGAGGTAATGCGTTTGACATTACATTTGAATAGTTGGAGATTATAGCCTTTAGGGAAACAGTAATTGGGGAGGGTGTTCCACAGGCGAGAGAGGTGCGAGGTATGAAGCTATTGGAGTAGAAGAGACGGGCTACATTTAAAAGTTTCTCACAGTGTAAGGGGGAGTGGATGCCAGCCTGTAATTTCAAGTACGCGTTGCAACGGTAATTGTTTTATTTTTTGAAATATTACATTTCATGTGGCACAAGGCCAAATGTGGGAGGGAGAGGTTGATCATCGACTATGCTACACCTATTTAATCTGGTTCACGAGCTATTCATACATTACAATTTACTTATACACCAATAAGAATTCATTCATCACCATTGAATCCAACACATACCATAATACTGCATATTCTCTGGGATCCTAATGAAACACCGATGACATGAAATATGTATATAATTGTTTTTGTTTTGTTTTTTTTTTTTTTAATATAAGAATATGACATGAAATGAGACGAGGAGGGATGTACCTAATAACGAAAATAAAATGGAAGAAAAACATTCAAAGTAAAATTAAAAATAGGTTAGTACAGCCCGTTCACCCTACGCGTTAAGAGCGTCTACTGCATCCCTGCCGCCAAACAGAATCAAACATCTCTCTCGCTGGGGGTAAAGGAAGAGACAAAATAAATTACAATGTAATTGTTATTCTAATCAAATGAAATTAAAAGTTGAACTGAAAACTGTTGACCTATCAGAACATTACAATAATTACGTGAATGTCATTTAAATATTTTCAAACGAATGACGCAGTGACGCTACGTACTGATTTTAATAAAAGTTTTAGGAATTTAAATTTAAACATTTTTGTTTTATTATGGTATTTACTTACATTGACATTTGGAAAAACGGTCAGTATGAGTGTTTTCTTTTTTTTTCTCTTTTTTGTCTTTAAAAAATATTGTTTTTTTTTGAAGTCGGGACAGTTTAAAAATATCGTATTTTGTAACTCAAGGAAACAACTTCGATTGAGAATGACAAAGTCAGAAAAATAACACCAATAGATTTCTGTAACAGTTAAGAGAAAATAATGGCAAATCGTGAAATATGTATTCTTTTCAATTTCAGAAATGGCGATCATATTTTTCCACAATTTCCCTACCAGTTGTAAAGCGCTTAATAAATATTGTCCTTTTTGCTATCACCTAAACCATGTTCTACCATCCATTTGCTTAGGGTCTTCAAAATGAAGCCAATTTAATTTCGTTTGCCTAGAACATCTAGTTACTCAGACATTCATATTTTTAAGACACATTTTTGGGGAACGTCCTGTATATATTAATTAATTGTTAATTAAATATGCATTAGAGTAAAAACAAAACAAAAAACTCTTCCACACCTGGACAAAAACAATGAATGAAAGAAATATATATATATATATATATATATATATATATATATATATATATATATATATATATATATATAAAGAGAAAAAGAGAAATTTTCCGTGAACAAAAGCTAACAATACGAATTAATACACTGCCCAGATGAATAAAAAGATTATATATTATAAAAGCTGTTTCATCTTGAATGGTAATGATAATATTAACTGCTTCCTACAAGATAAATGATGACCATCCTTCTTCGAACTTCGTCGACTGGCGCTACAGAACAACAAACAAATAACTACTAAATAACAGAAACCACATCACTTGAGGACTTTCAACAGCAGCAACAACTAAAATAGATACGACATGTAACTCGAAGAGAAAATACTGTGCAGTGCGCAGCTGTTGCCTCAGCAGCTGATAGCAACGAAGCATCTCTATGGCAGTACAGGCTTACACAGAGTGACAGTCTTGATTGCAACGTTTACCCCCGATGTCGCAGTGTTGTTTTTCGAGCACGCTTCCCCAGCGGCAAACCCCAGTTTCTTTCTCCGCTCTCCAGCCCTCGATGTAAAACTGCGTTTCCAGCGTGAGCGATCGTTAGCGACGTTCCACCACCTCCTCGATGTCCATGCCCACGATCCCAGGTCCCTTTTGAAGACGTACTTTGAACCGAAGATGAGGTCGCCCTCGTCCTCTTTGTCAGTGACCAGTTCCCATACAGAAGAACATTCGACTCAGTAGACACATTCCCTGTGTTTTGCCGTCGCAGTGAGGCGACGCTAGAATCTCCCAGGCACAAGGTGCATGCGTGGGCAAGATTTTATGAGAGATCGGCGGTTGTACATGCAGCATGTCTTTCTCCCACGCCACCGATGTTGTTTTTGGCTTGTTTTCAGGAATTGCCAGGAACAAAGTCGAACGTAACATCGGTTTTAGGGATTCCGTTCCGTTTTGTCCTCAGAGTTTATTCCTTCAAAGCCTTTCACATGATTGATATGGCAACAGGGCAGCAGAAATTTAAATTCGGAGTTTTTCTTCTTAGATGAACTACCCTCCTGAGTTACCCGAAAATAGTGTTGACATCCCACACTACTTTAAACAATAGGTTGGGAAGAGGCTTCATCAACACTGAAAGGGCAATAGATAAACACTTTTTATAAATTGTTTTATAGAAAGTATTTATTAATTTGAAGCGAAATTAGCAACCGGCTGGTCGGTCAATGAATGTTGAATGTTTTATTTATGGAAACGGCTAATATTAACATTTAGCATTATCATTAAAATTTCACGAGTGCAGTTAGTCAATTCTAGGGCGTCGTTTGTAAGTCTTTATCAAAACAATTCAGAAGTGAAGAAAATGTATACAACATTCGCGTTAACCTGAAAGATAGGCCCCTAAAATTCTGTTGCTCAGAAAAGAAAAAAAATTTCTGTTCCAAGGTATCATTCAAACGATAGGAATCTTTTTGGGGCCCCACTTTTCCCATAGGTTATCTCGGACAATCATTAGTCTATCACACCAACCATCACGCCTTTTTTATCAAGGTCAGAAGGTCATTAAGGTGACATTCTGTGTCATAACATAGCTAATCAATAACAGGTCGTTGCTGAGCAAACTAACCTGCCTTTGCCCATGGTTAGGTGTCTAGAGCAGTAGATCATTCCCGCAAGTTCTTGTTTTGCTCACCAGCAATGTCTTTTTTTGTGCATATTAGGCAGGCACTGTTATATACATAGTAAATTGCAAATACCTTAACAGCGTTTGTCTTATATGCTGTAAAATAAATGAATAAAATCATTACATTTTATTTAGTGTTAGAGCGGTTGGCCGTCAACAATAAAATCCACGATCTTGCTCATCACATTAACACACACACAGACATAAAATTTCGTAACTACAAAACTTTATTTTTTCTCTGTACTTTTCGCCAAGCAATCAACGAGAACTTTGTTGATTCAAACTATTTATTCACAACTCATTTCAAATAATTGTATTCTTGGTGTTATTCATTCTTCACATGCAAACTTTTGCCAACAATTATTTCGAAACATTTATCTTATAAGAGAACTTTTCTTCAAACGGTTGATTACAATCAATCTACAGTCAAAGGAAAGAACTTCCTCCTTTAATCCACATTGTGAATACGATTTTATTTCATACTTGTATTTTATTCAATATATATTTGTTGGTTAACAAATTGAGTTGATGTTATTATTTCTGAATCCTGTACGAAGAATCATTAATATAAATATTAGTCGTAACTATATATTTGGTGTTCCTGCTACATTTTTAGTGAATCGACCTGACGCTATATTTGGTACGTAAATGCTATAGTTTTTGGATCAAGTCTGGGTCTCTGTAGTTCCAAAGTTCAACGCTATTAAATGCTGTCAGAGTGGATGAGAAATGAATTTTAATTTCAAAGCAGGAACTCGCCTTATTGGTACGTACGCTACACTGTCTTTAATTTGAATAAAGTTAAATTTAAATCGTTTAGATTTTTATTCACTTTTCTATTTTTGTCTTTCTGTAGATTCTGATTAAATACCTTCAATCGCGGTAGAAATACAACTCAATGTCGTTTAAAATGTAGCGAACCACGTGAACGACATATCATTTGGTGGCAACAGACAAGGGGAGATAATTTGGTAATGGCTGTTCACTGCAAAATCAAACACTGCAAACCAGAGTTGGCACTTTAAAAAACTGTGGCGTTTTAATTCCTGCTCGCAGGCGACGATAGAAAAGCAGACGACAGCAACTGAGAAATATGTCGGAGACTTGAGAAAATCGAAAACTCAGAGTTGGACAAAGGTGTTAATGATTCAGATAAGTTTGATAAAATAAAAGGCAGCATTTTTCCGGAACCGCTTATCAATTTTTAGCAACAAACCGGCTTTGAATACCGCAGAATGTAATATTCACAGGAGAAGCGCATTGAAGTCGCCATGTTTTCGCTGGAGCCGATTCTGAACGTACCTCGCAAAATTTAGACGGTGAATTGATGGCTTTGCTGGTCTGACGTCAAAGAGATCCTTTTTTCCAGGCTGTTCGGGAACTGGATGTAAGATAGTCTTTAAGATCTTTGGAAATGAAGCTAAAATATCCGCTGCTTAGGAAAGACATCCGTAGTTGCTCCGCGACGGAACGAGCGAAGTTTATCAAGAGTTTCCACTGCGTCCGGCAAGGGTGACTCGTAAATCTGTGTTTAGTCAAGCGTCACTGGGACAGTTTAGTGGAAATGGTCGCCAAAAGCACCAGGTCTCAAAAGACGCAACCTCTGTCGACTGCTTGCTGTAAAGAGGGCAACGACAGTGACAAAAGTCTGGACATCCTGTGCGACGTTGAATGTGACGCTGAAGCTGTTACTAAATATGGTAATGACTGTTCGGTGGAGATCCTGTCTGTACAAAAAGGAAGATAAAATAGTGCATCCAGTTCCGGGCTTCATCACTGAGATCAATGGACAGAAAGAAATATACGTGCCGTTGGTGACATTCGCTTAGTACCTACCAGGATCTCAGTTCGTGGCTATATGACCTCGGCCAGCTGGCAGAAAAATGTATCACGGACACCGGCTTCCAAACGATGGCTGAAATCAAAACCGCCTCATAGTTTTTTGTCGAAGAGACAAGGGCAGATGATATCGCATCTGATGAACAAACATGGATGTTCTGGTAAGTTCACTCTTGATATTTATTAGAATAAGTTAGATTAAAATGAAGATTATGGGGGGCCAAAATCTATTCTCACAGATTTAGACAGAAAATGACCAGAGGATATGAAGAGGAATAGGGAGTTAGGATTAAAAGCAGAGCCGGTGCAATAGTCTCGCTGTGTGCCCCACTGAATTTATGATATGAGGCCCCACCCTGCTGCTATATTACATTTTCATAAGGTAGTATTATTATAAACGTAAATTTTATTGTAAACTAATTATATACAAATAATTGATCATATGAAATATAGGTGAACAATTCAACTAGAAAAATTGATAATAAATACAATATATCTAAATACATATTAGAGATATTTCATAATAGATCATTTCATCTTATATAAATCAACAACGTTTTGCAGCAGTTTTAACATCAACTTGAGATTGTTCTTGTTGTTAAATGTTGAATACCTAAATTAATTCAACATTATAGATAAAATAGTGAATTTTATATAGTGTTTTCTCGAGACTTACTTATAAGTAAAAAAAAATTCATTGGACGAAAGAAAAAAAGACCGTCAAAACTCATGAAAATGTTTCATCCTTTTATAGTTGTGCCCAGTTTAATTTGTAACGTATATAAATATAGGCAGGAAAAATATTGATGACATAGCGAGGATCACAAAGTACTGCCCGGGTCCCTCAACCAGACTTCCCTGCCCACTTACTGGTCGGGGTTGGGGAGCAGTACGCCTGGCCCTAGTTCGAAGGATATAGTTTAGGGTAAGAGAAAGTAATATTGTCATTCAAGTGGAAAAGGGAAATTAAGACAGAGTTAAAAGAATAACAAAATAAATAGTTTTATTTGTTCTTTTTAAAGATGCCGTTAATGCTGCCACACAAGAAAGGAATATTCCAGTTTGTATTTCCCCATTGTAGACATTAATATCCGTGATATAAGTAACACCTTAATAAACGGACGGAACAGTAAGATTAAAATTATTTTTAACCCCAAAAACAATAGACAAAAAATCGTTGAATCACTTTTTATCGAACAGCACTATATATATATATATATATATATATATATATATATATATATATATATATATATATATAGCATAATGAGAAGCCACGTATACTTTCTTAATATGTATATATAGAAAGTTTCAAATTAAAAATTATAATGTTTTATTTTATGAAAGTATTTATTTATTTATATATATTTTGATATTTCAAATTGTCCTCAATTTTTCATCAGAAATAACTGTTTGTTAAATAAATTAAAATTACTGTTTTGTTGGCAAGTAAGTGTCTTTTCGAGACGCGGACGTCTTCGGATATGGAACGTCACTGTTCAGATATTCAACTTAAATCTAACTGTCATAAATATTTTAAAAAATATTTTTTTACTATATCTAAAGAAATTGCTTAGCTATTGAAATATTTATAAAGATTTAAAAAATAATCTAAGTCTCTATTCAACCCTAATTTATGTGTATTTAATTTAAAAATCCAATATGTTTTTTTTTCTGCGTGTGAATGTGGAAGTAAAATCGAATCTATTAATAAACATTTGCAGTTTTCAATGTGTGTCCTGATTGATTGTAGTGTTTAGCCATGGGGGGGATAAGGGTTGTTTTGACGTATTGTTTGTTTATGGTTATTAAAAACGAAATCTAAAAATTGTTTCCAGACTCACCAATATATCCACTTATTAGGACATAAGTTGCAGAACAAATAATAGATTACGTTATGGGTATCGCAGGTGAGGTTAGGTGGCTGTATCCTGATATTGGTGTTGGGCACGTAAATGTATTAGCGCATACTAAATGTTTGCAAACTAAGCAACGAGGTTTGTTACATTTGTAATTTCCTGTTTGGTTTCTATTGTTTAGATATTTGGTAGAGGAGAGATAGCTGATAAGTTAGGTGATTGTTTCATTGCATTTATGGGTGGTTTATCGAAAATGTCTTTTTGATCTTGTTGTCTAATTGGAGGTTCTTGTAATCATTTTTTAAATTATGAATAAGTGTGTGGAATATTGATTGTGGTTAAAACCATGGGAACTGATTGTTGTTTTATTTTTCTTGTATGTGAGAAGTGTGTTATGATTTATCAGGATAGTTTTATTTAGTGCTTTTTTATTATTTTTATTGGGTATTTGCATTTTAGAATTGTTTTGTTAAGTTATTAATATTGTATAGAAAATCTAAATGGTCTGAGCATATGCGTTTGTTCTAAAAGAAATGAGCTGTATATAATAGATTTTTTTTAATTTAAAGGGATGACAGCTGTTAAAGTGCAGGAATTTATGTTGGTTTGTGGGGTTTGTTGTATAGACTGGTAGAAAGTGTATGTTTGTTTAATTTTTGTCATAACGTTCAAGAAAAGGGATGGATGTTTGCTCCTGGTAAATTTAATTGTATCGTGGAAATTGTTGCATTCAGTGAAAAAGGTTTTAATTTTTTGATCCATGAGTCCATAATAAGAAAATGTCATCACATATCTAAAGTAATGTGATGGTTTATATTCCGAATTGTGCAGAATCTTCTTTTTTTAGAATGTGCATAAAGATATTAGCATAATTAGGTGCCATTTTTGTGCCCATTGTTGTGCCACTAATCTGGGCTTAGTGTTTTGTTGTTGTACTAAAATTATTATGTGTTAAGATGAACTTTATTTAATTGGCATATATCTGTAATTTGGTAGTTAGGGTAATTTTTGTTACTAAAGAACTCATAAAAACAGGCATCATCAACATGTGGAATGTTCGTGTAAATTGACGAAACATCCATCGTTACTATATATATATATCATATATACTAAGTTAATGTTTTGTAATTGCTGAGAAAGTATATAGTGTCTCTAATATAAACAGGTATGCCAGGCAATAAAGGTTTTAGGGATATTGTCTATGTACCCAGATATGTTCTGTGGTGCAATGCCTGATATTATGGGTTCACAGGTGGCATGATTTTTAAGGGTTTTTGAAATTTCATAGATGTTCTCTTCATTATTTGATTGTGTAATTTGATGTGGGTCGATGAAAAAAGTGTTAGGTGTTTTTTTCTGAAATGATTTTGGGGAGTTTTTATGTAGTTTTGGGATAGTGTAAATGTTGCTGTTTTAGGTTCTCAGGAATAAGAGATTTTATGGTATTTTTTTGTTGTGTTCAGGTTCTGAGTTTTGTGATAATTCTGTTTTGAATGTGCTAGTTGGGTCTAGAGGTAAGGGCACATAGAATCTGTTATTTTGAAAGTTGTGATTCTGCTTCTTTAATGTAGTGGTTAGTGTCTAAGATGGTTATAGCTCCTGCCCTTGTCGGCTGGTAGTCCATAATTATGTCTCGGTTGTTTTTAAGAGTATAGATGGCAGGTGTTCTATTTTGATAAGTTGTATTTTTTATCTGAAAACCTTTGTTTTTGGGTAGAAAGTAATCCATGTGTTGTCTGGCTTGAAGGCATATTGATCCAAGTGTTGGTTACGTCCGCTTGGTGGGGGTCCATATATTATTCCTTCGTCGGAGGAAGTTTGGAGCATGATTGGTTAGCGCTGTTGTCTGTATTAGAAGTAGGTTTGTTGTCTGAGAAATATTCTTTTAGTCTCAGTCTCACGAATATATTGACGGTGCGCGTGTGAAATTCGACGTATGAGGTCAAGTGATCAGTTTCAGGAAACCGACAGTCCGACAACGGCACTTTAGATTTGATTATAAGGTGAAGGCACATGCAGGACCATCCACACTTTTTTGAAGGGACGAATATAGAGACCTGGTGCACCAAATTGCCACAAGGTTCCGCAGGTTTTGAATTCAGAATTGTCCTTCTGTTGTAGTTGCCATCCACGGCTATAGAACCCAGTCTGTCCTACTTTTTTTACCCTTAGCTGAGGGAGAGGAAGCGGATTCATACCTTTCCCAAGGGTATTAGCATGTCAAAGTGAATATAATGGATCCGACTGGAATATATATATATATATATATATATATATATATATATATATATATATATATATATATATATGATCCCGACTGAATATATATATATATATATATATATATATATAAAATCAATTATAACATTTTTATATTTACATTTGGTATCTACTGCCAGTAATATGTTTGATTTTCTAAGCGCAGCTTAAATGTATACAAAGCCCAAAATATGGGGCACCCAGTAAGGATCGAACTCACTATTCAGTCGTAATTGATCGAAAGAGACAAATAATAACCATTACACTACGTACACGCGCTCAAACGATTTTTCTAAACGTAGCTTAGGTGTGCATAAAACCGAAAATATGAGGCACCCAATGATGATCTAACTCATTATTCACTCGTAATTGATCAACGAGACAAGCTTGTTAAACATTACATTACGTCGGGGTGCTCAAATGATTTCTAGGCGCAGCTTAGATGTGGCACAAGGCCGAATATATGGGGCACCCAGTAAGGATCGAACTCACTATTCAGTCGTAATTGATCTAGCGATACCAGCTTGTTAACCATTACACCACGTCGATGTGCTCCTACTGCCAGCAATATGTACTGTACATGTGCACTGTAATTATTAAGAAATGCACGTTTTTCTATAAAAAAAAATTAATTGTAACCTTTTTTTCTATATATATTTTTCGGGAAATTTTAGTTATGAATATTAAATGACTGTAGTTGTGGGAGGGCGCCATTTGTAACCTGACAGCCAACATTTTTAGACCCAGTCCGTCACTGACTATATATTTTATATGTTCATATTTAGAATTAAGACTCGTCTCTTCTTTCACAACAGGACCCCACATTACCTCGCGCACAATGTTGGTAAAATGGTCCTATCTAACCAAGAGCTACTTTGTTGGGAAAAATACTGACGCGCTGTTTGGAACAGAACAATGACTACAACGAGGTGAGCAACATTTCCACGAGATTTTTCGGGAAACTTTTTTAATCAGTTAACCTAAAAAAAAGCGCAAATGCCACTTTACACTAGAGGGTTACAGAGAGTGCAAGTGAGAGAAAAATACTGGGTATGGGGTTGGGGAGAGATTGAAGAAAGGATAAAAGATGAACGAGATTCAAGAATGACAGAAGATGGCGATTGACGTTGCATTTAAACTTTTGAAGACTGTAGTTTTCAGGGAAGCAAGTAAACGGAAAAGAGTTCTACAGAAAAAAAGAAACTGTTGGAGTAGAAGTGGCGGTTACATTTAACTATTTTGACAGTAAAAGTGTGGGACCTAGATGCAAGACTCAGTGCACCAACTTTCCTTTGCAGATGCAACTATTGATTCAATATAATCGTTTTACTGCAAGTCAGTTGAAAACGTGAGGCCAAGAAGGCGCAGTGTGTTGCTCGCCAGGAATCTAGCATCAGCTATGTTGATGGCGGACAGGAAAGATTTTTATGGTGGTTAAGTGAGAGCAGTTTCGTTTTTGGCCATTTTCTGCTTCAGTTAATCACTGATTGGAGGTCCTTTTCAAGAACAGCGGCAAAAGAACGGCGTCAACTCTAACGGATTTGCTATTGAGACAGGTAGATAAATGCCTAGTTGGTTAGTTTGGTTAATTTTGTTTTACGGCATATCAACCTCAATGGGTTATTTAATGCTGACAAAATTTTTTATTGCAGGCAATATTTTGTTTTGTCAAAAATGTTATATTTTCCTTCAAAATTTCATTGCTGGTAATAATTTTTTTTCAAAAAAAGTATTGCTGATCATAATTAATTATTTGCCCATGCTGGGACCCTAACAGGTGCTACAACCTCGGCTTAGGGTGGATCTGGGAACACCAGCAATTAAGAGGTGGTTCACGCCCCTCAAAAACTTCCTGATCAGAGGCTTTGCTGCTGGACGTAGTTTATCGTGTTACCCAGGACGAGGATGTAGTTTAACGTCTTACCCAGGACGGAAATGCCTACTTGGGAACTGATAACATCAGGAAGATCATTGATGAAGATCAGAAACAGTGTAGGACCCAGGATAGAGCTTTGGATGACACCCGCGTTCGTGAAATGATTTGGAAGCAAGCCCGTTCAAACGACCTCCATTTTACGATTTGATAGGAATGAGAGGATTAAATCAAACAATAGTCCTGTAACACCATAGCCTCCCGGAGCTTACGTAGAAAACCAGTGTGCCCTGTCGAGCTGCGCCGTTATTATCAAGAGCTTGATATACATATTCAGTGGCAGTTAGCACATCAGCGGTAGACCTTGCAAAACGGAAGCCATTTTGTTTGTCAGAGAGTAGGTTGCGAGAGGTAAGATGTTTAATCAGTTCAGAATTGATTAAATCGTCGAATGCTTTGCCGAAAAGCGGTAGGAGATTAATAGGGCGATAGTTAGAAGGGTCAGAATATTCTCCAGAGTTCTTAAAAACAGGAACAAAAAACAGATGGAGCGAAATAGTTTCGTCAAAGCAAGGAAGAATATTAGAAAATCTTACGGTGATTTCGAGAGATGTATGAAATGTCTGAATAATCCGGGCAGCATGACATATCAATAGCTTGTACAGATCCCCTAAATTCTTTGAGCAGCGTCTCGTATAAGTAAGTATATCAGTATAAGTAAATATATAAAGTTACGCGTGCGCCGCATTCGTCACCGTCTGATTGTTGCCGGTTTTTCAAACCAATTAGTTTCTGCATTTAACTCTCTAGCTTCCACGCCCGCACCTTACATGCCACAAATCAAACATCCCAGTTTTATTATATGACTTTTTGAAAAAAATTTGACAAGAATCAGTAGTAACCACTGCCCTCTACTGATTCTATGTAAAAAAAAAAAAAAAAAAAAAAAATTTGGTCCGTTTCGGCATCGCTGTTTCGACGTCGCTGATTCGGCGTCAGAAAAATAATTGGACTATTTGACACAACCGTTTAGGCGTCAGAGCGTTTCGACGTCACTGTCTTTGACCAGAGGCAAAATAATGGATAAAAGCATTGAAAACACCCAACTTTCAATATGACTTATTCATTTAGGGAATTAAGATCCTATTAAAACACTAATGGAAAAAAATTAAAAAAGTATCCATCGTGTATCACATTGTTCTTCCACGTTTTGATAAAATATTTGCTTCCATCTGGAATAAAAGGGTTATGACGACTGAAAAATATGAAGCTGCATATGATATAAAATGCTACCAACTATTCTTCTTAAATATAAAAATGACTCCAACTACTCTTTTTCTTAAATTAAACTATTCGAGCATATAACGACGAAGTACTAAACTAATTTGACTACTAAGAGATAGATAGATAGATAGATAGATAGATGAGAGAGAGAGAGAGAGAGAGAGCAAATTTGACTATAACGACGAAGTAGTAATCTAACGCCTAATCGTTCCTCTACCAAAAAATTCCTATGTCGAATCGGCCACGCTAAATCAGCGACGCCAGATGGCTTATGACGGAAAGTCCCATTCCTGTAAAAAAAAAAAATCACTTTTAGTAACATCGTCTTCTAACGTAATCCAGCGTCTCCTAAGGTTTGGTTTGTTTTGTTTTTACGGCATATCAACCTCAATGGGTCATTTAATGCCAACAACTTTTTTTTTTCTGGTAATATTTTTGTTTTGTCAAAAATCTATTTCTGTTAATTAATATTTTTTTCCTCAAAAATGTATAGCTGGAAATATTATTTTTTCAAAAAGGTAGAGCTGGTAATATTTTTTCAAGAACGTATAGCTGGTAATATTATTTTTTCAAAACATATTGCTTGTAATATTTTTTTCTTCAAAAACTTATTTCTGGTAATAATCTTTTACAAAGCATTTCTGGTACTAAAACCTATTTTTACACTTTTATAATGTCTTCTACCTCAGTTTCTGGGTTAACTATTTGCCCATAGTTTGGACCCCTAACAGGTGCTACCACTCCGGGTCAGGGTGGACCTGGGAACACCAGCAATTAAGAGGAGGTTCCACGCTCCTCAAAGCCTCTTGATCAGAGGCCTTGCTGTTCGACGTAGTTTATCGTCTTACCCTGGACGCAGATGTAGTTTATCGTCATACACAGGATGCCCCATTGGAAGGGGGTCTTAACACCTGCAGAGGTGCAGTCGGCGTATTCTACAGCCCCAGCCGACAGGGCTGCGTCTCCTAAGGTTATCCGACAATTAAAATGTCGCCTGATATCAAACAGACGATACTTTGATCGTCGCATGATATGACTTGGCATACATTTCATTTTTTTTTTTTAAATCATTATCCCCCTATAAAGGCAATACAGCTACTAAGATGCAAGGGGTTACTGAGTGTGATAGAATACGAGAAAGAAAATATATTTAGGAGAAAGAACAATAACAGTGTTTGACGAAAATTTTCACGTGCTGTCACGTTGCCATTGTTAAACGAGCGACTCATTTCATGTAGGGAGCATTTTTTCTTTTTTAATAGTTAAATGTTGAGTTATTGAAATGTTGCGTTTCCAGCATGGTCCGGTATAATTCAGCTTGCACGCATTACGATTTTAAAAAAAAATTATTACCAATAATTTCTGGTTGGGTCGTAAATTTTTCTTCGGTTTGTTTTTAGGTTTGATAGTGAGAGGCGAAGAGTAGTAGCCTTGTTTGAATTTCGTTAGATTTGCCGGCGGTAGAATAAAAAAAACAATTATCCGTTAGTTGTAGTGATTGCAGCGGTTGCAACGAAGTCAGAGGGTAAACAGGTCAGGCGTTCCTGTAAGAAATAAAGGATTAAGTAGTAGCGGCGGTGATGATGGGAGTCAAGTAGCAGTTATCGTAATATCTGTTTTTTCTTCGTCACGTCGTGAATATTACGAGTATTATGGTGAAACACACCTATTCTATAGTTAATAGACTCTCCCACCTATAATAAGTAGGAGTAGTAAGAGCAACGAGTCAGTCGGTCGGTCAGTCAGTCAGTGAGTCGATGTCGGACGACAGTTAGTCGAATACGAAAGTATCAGCGACCACAACCAGATTACTCTGCGTAATGCCTATTATATCAAGTTCCTAACGTTTTGTACGTCGAACCTATTTTAGGACCGACTTAGTACAAATACAAGCCTCCACTGCGAAATCACTCCACAACAACGAGTAAGTTTGCTGATTTGGTGTTCAATTTTGCAAGGTAATTACTATGTCGTATATATATATATATATATATATATATATATATATATATATAGAGAGAGAGAGAGAGAGAGAGAGAAGAGAGAAACCGCAAACGTTTTTGGTTGCAATTTTGGATTTATTTAAAAAAATATTATACTTTATTTTTCCATAATTATGCTACATGGGTTTCTGGTCTCGCGACCGTCATCAGGCAAAGCGAGGAGATTTCCACATATTATAAAAATAATTAATTTTTTTTCTTATGTTTTTCGATGTTAAATATTCTCGATATGAGACATTCTCTTTTTTGTGTGTTAGTGACCCAAATGTCTTTCTTGAACTGACAGTATTGTTACACCCGAGGTTTCGTTAAGACTACGATAGACGGAACGCAACAAGAAAATAAAAAAAATAAATATTAGATCCCAGGGTTCAATGTAAAAATAAAGAAAAAGAACAGTGTGAAGGGAATTCTCCGAATCCAGACACCGGTAAACACAGCAAGAAATATACAATGCGTGGACACAGAACGATAAGACACAAAACGAGAATTTATAATAGAAATAATTTATTTGTAAATATACAAGATGCAAAAGAAAGATAAGAAGAAAAACGAAACTTAATAATACAAGGGATGGGGAGATGAGTAATTAGTTAGACAAATATTACAGCGACGAATATCATAGGAATATACAGCAAGCAGACAATAAGATATATATAAAAAAATGCAACACTCACAGTAGATGGTGATCGACGTCGATTAGGATTCTCATCAACAATACAGTGTAACGAAAAAAGATGTTCGCACACTCTTTTTTGTTTGTTTCTTTTTTTCTGAACATAAAAGGGAGGGATTATCAATGTTCTAGTATACACAAGTGAATCATAAAAGCGTAGCCGACTTGGGTGATAATGTTCTTAATTCTCCGGGCAGCAAACAGCGAAATTTTGGTTTCGGTGACATCTGCTTCTTCGGGCAGCAAACAACAAAATATGGTTTTAATGACATCTACTTCGTCGAGCAGCAAACAGCTAAGACAGATTCTGGCGACGTCTACCTTGTCCGGGGGCAAGCAGCTAAGTGAAGAATTGTTATCCCGACACGCGCGAAACAAAACCGTCACGTGTCAGCCTACGAAAAATGCGTAGGCCTCAATCATGGAATACTGTTGGGGTCATTTGCACTTATTTGTCAAACAGCGTTCATCTGGCCTACGATCAACGACCAGACAGGAAATGAGAGGTTCTCTTCCGAGAACTGGCCCTGATTCAACTGGGGATGAAAAAAACAAATATATTCCACAATCTGCTTTTTCAAGAAATAAAGAAGTTATTAATATTCCTATGTCTCGTCGCACATACACAATGTACTTAAAATATTCTTATAAAATCTGAGGTGAGGGTACAAATATCGGGTATATATATATATATATATATATATATATATATATATATATATATATACTTGTTTTAAACGTCGATGTTACTAATTATGGAGGTTAAAGGTGGATTGTTGGCATGTATATAATGGTCGAGCTCAAGTCAGCCTTGCGTTGAGTTGGAACAACCAACGAAAAAGATGATTTACTTCAGAGGTGGAGGCCTTTGAAGACACGTGCGAGCGTCATGCGTTGGAAAGGGAAAAGAGTGTCATCAGATCAGGGAAACTAACGTTCTCCAGCAGGAATGCAATTACCACGTGGTGCTACATCTTGGAGCAAGGGATAGAAAGATAGCGGTAGTGTCAGAGCTATGCCGCCCGGAACTTCGTTCCTGGTAGGGTCACCCAAGGCGGACAGGTCTGACACACACGCCGGCTAACAAGGGCTCTGGTGAAAATCCAAGGAGCGTCTGCATCGGTAACCAGTTTAAGGAGTGCCAGAGAAAAGCAATAATAACAACAAAAATTGCAATATGAGCTCTGGTAAAAACATGCAATGATAACAGCAAAAAAAAAAAAAAAATCAATATGAGCACTGGTAAAAACGGTTGCTGAAGACATTTCTAATACCCGGAAATTCATACACAGATGTCTTCAAGGACACATGGCACAGTGGATAAAGGCGTTAGATAGATTCAGTGACAGAACCCAAAGTGTGTGGTGTAGAACTTGGAGAGGAGAATTAACAGGAGATAACTGATAACTGACATTCATTAGACATGGCACGTGGAACTAAAACAGTCTACTCCAGTGAGCGAAATAAAGGGTTCAGTTCGACATTCCAACCACCTGAAGAAGGCCAGAAGGCTTACAACGGCCGAAACGTTGTAATAAATATGGCGTCAAAGATGAGAACAATAGTCCGAATAATGTAAATAGTATAAATTTTTATATTCTTCCCTCAATAGAAAGAGTAAAGTAAACCTAGTATATTGTATTATTTTAAAATTATTTTATTCTCACCATTTATTTAGTTCAGTTTATATTACTTTCTCTTATAAAAAAAATATACAATCAAGAAACGATCAAAAAAAGATACATAATTCACCGATAGAGTTATTTTGATCTGTACTAAATGGCATGCAAGCTAAATTCTTCCTTGGTCTTAATTTTATTCTGTTCAGTAGATTAAGCTCTCAATATCTGACTTTGTTTAGTAAAAGAAAAGGACGAAGCCATTGTACTGAATAAGGGGAATAATTTTAGCATAACCAACGATAATCTTTGTTTAAAAATAAGACAAATAAAAAGAGATAAAATAGAGATTATATTTTCGTATATTTATTTCTGACAATTTTCAATAATTTTTAAAGCTATTTTTGAAAGATATATTATTTGATTTTCAGTGCCGTGAACGTTAAATTATATTTACTAAAAATCTAACGTAGAAAAAAAAAGAAAAACGTAAAACAAAGGGAGAGTACCTCAGTTGATTGGGATTTGGATCAATACTTGAATTAATGCAGTTTAACAAGATCGAAAATGACAGAAAAGTTACCGATTAATTAATTTTCGTTTTATTGAATGAAGACTTCCGAATGTACGTATCCGATTTGATAAGATAAAATAGAATAAAAAATGAAAAAACGACAATCTAAGGGCAATAACTAAGTTTAAACCTTCCAGGGATGTAAGTGTTGAAACATCGACACCAGCCTTCTGATGTAAAAATGTAAATAAAATAAAAAATGACGATGTAGGTATTAAAGTAGAATAATTTTATTATATTTGAGTCAGTTTCTAAGCCTTGTATCCGATTATTTTATTGATGGGTATTGATTTTCCCCCGATTATTTATTTCATTTTAATATCAATTAACGCAACTCTTGTTATCATTCGTTTTTTTTTCTCTAGCAAATAAAAAGTCACACCTCTACGAGACGAAATTCATCGATTATCCTACAATCATTCTAATCAAACAATATACTTTTTTTTTTTTTAATTTTTGGGCGAACGCTTGATATATCACAGCCAATGTTTATATTACTTGGTTGAATTAGTGTTTATTGTTTCACACACACGCACAAACACGCGCACCGTCCATATATATATATATATATATATATATATATATATATATATACAGTGCTCTTCGATAAAAGTGACTCACCTGATATTTTTACTTAAAAATATTTTTTGTCTATTGTTTTTGGGGTTAAAATAATTTTTAATCTTACTGTTCTGTCCGTTTATTAAAGCCCACTGGAAAGAGAGCAAAGGCAACAGGAACAAGTAAAGGCCATTTGGTCTCGTATATCAAACAAACAGGAGAATTCATATATACAGATATATATTCAGTTGTATGGTTTTGCAATCATCAGACAAACTATATATATATATATATATATGTATATGTGTGTGTGTGTGTGTGTGTGTGTGCGCGCGCGCGTGCGCGTGCGCACCCCTAGGCGGTGTTGTAATGGTTAGCAAGCTTGTTTCGCTAGATCAGTTACAACTGAGTAGTGAGTTCGATCCTCACTGTGTGCCCCGTACTTTCGGCCTTGTGCCACATCTAAGCTACGCTTGGAAAATCACTATATGGGCACACCGAGGTGGTGTAATGGTTAACAAGCTTGTCTCGCAAGAACAATTACGACTGAGTAGTGAGTTCAATTTTCACTGGGTGCCCCTACTTTTGCTTGGGAAATCGCTATATATATATATATATATATATATATATATATATATATATGAAGGGATTAAATATTTTTAATATATTTTCTATTTATTATACTTTATTTTGGTGGATACAACTTATTTGAGTAAATGTTCCAATTGATCTGAGAAATGTTCGGGAGACACGAAAAACTTGACTAGATTTTAATAAATGTCAGCTTCTACTTTAATCCATTTGTCTTATTCATTTGCGCTGGCGAAACAATCTGCAGAATCTTTCTTCGTCATCCCTGATGAAAAGCGGCAGTTCGTGCAGTGTAGATCCAGAAGCCTCGGCACCGAAAGCAGACGAACCTACTTTGCCCCTACGTCCGATACAAAACTATCAAGAACAATTGTGGGATTACCAGAAACTGAAACACCAGTTCTATAAACAGTGAGTAATTTTGACTTTTATTCACATATCAACGTAAAATATTCAACGAGACGAAAATAAAGTATCACTGGGATTTCTTTCGGAGATGAAGATGTAGGTTTTGTTTCCTTTTAAGTAAATTTAATGACTAGGGTTTTTCAGGAATCCTGGCTCCACCACACCTTTGAATTGACAAACATAAAATTTTGTTAGTGATTTTAGATAGCCATAAAAGTCTTGTACTTTGAAAAAACTGACCACCCAAAAGCTTTTTTGGTGGTCATCCTTTTTGGCTGTTGGAACACAAGTGGACGGAAAGGAGTGATGGGTCCCCTAGCCAGTATCCATAACGAGTGGTCAGTGAAAGGACCGACAGTCAGTCAGTAAAACGGCCAGTGAGACTGTCCTTTTTCCGTGTCCGGAAGTTAGTGAGATAACAGAAGTTCGCGTTCTCGAAGCCGAATGAAGACATTGCCGATTAAGTGATAAATCGTATTTTTTGCTACTTCCCAACCAGAGTCTTGAAAAGCATTTGTCGATCACGGCCCTAATATTGAGACGAACACGTGAACATAGCGAGCGACGCTTTGTATTCGCATTCAGCCAAGCTTGGATGTCATCACAGCTTGTGCGATGTTGTGGAGTTATTTCGCAGTGGAGGCTTGTATTTGTACTAAATCGGTCTTAAATAAGTTCGACGTACAAAACTTTAGGAACTTGATATAATAGGTATTACGCAGAGTAATCTTGTGATCGCTGACTACTTTCGTATTCGGCTAACTGTCGACTACTGTCGTCCGACATCGACGCTATTTAGTAACTGCCCCACGCAGTCACATGTGGCACAAGGCTGAATTTAATGTGGGGCTCCCGATCCCGTAGGCTCGGCCAAAAAATCCCCGTAGACCCCGCATAAACGGGATCGGGTCTGTTTACCTCCCCGGGCGAAATTCTGCCCCCTTCGGCATAGCCTCGTCCGGGTTCCTCTCTGCCCGAAGGCAGAGAGTTCGACTGTCGTCCGATATCGACTATCACCCCCCACGAGGGTATCATGTGGCACAAGGCCAGTTTAACGCGTGATCTCCGAGCCCGTGGGATCGGCCAAATATATACCCTTTGAAACCGTATAAACGGGTTCAGGGTCGGTTTACCTCCCCGAACGAGACTACGCCCTTCGGCGTAGCCTCGTTCGGATTCCTCCCCGCCCGAAGGCAGAGAGTTCAACCGTTCAGCCGGTCGTCTAACATTGACTGTATATTTATTGTATCGAAAAATACAATTGTGGCACAAGTCCTGAAAAGGGGAGGGGTTGAGGCTGGTCTTCACTAACTATCTTATACCTAGCTAATTCGATTCACGACCCATTCATACATTACAATTTGCCCATTCACCACAAGAACTCATCCATCACCAATCAATCCTCCTTACACCATAATACCACATCCTCACAAGGGGGGACCTACAAAACGCGCCCCATGCCATAAAAATTCAATGATAATAAATAATACATAAAAATCTCATAATGAAGGATGAGAGGGGAGGGAGATGAACCCAATAATAAACTAAAATATTAACATAAATCAAATTAAACATAACAGATGTTAGTAAGTGATTTTCTAAGCGTAGCTTAGATGTGGCACAATGCCGAAAGTAGGTGGCACCCAGTGAGGATCGAACTCACTACTCAGTTCTAATTGTTATGTTGCTAACCATTACACCGCCTAGAGGTGCCCTCTGACATTGAGTGACCCTCGTTTCTCTTACTACTCCTACTTATCTTAGGTGGGAGAGTCTGTTAACTATAGAATAGGTGTGTTTCCCCATAACAGCTGTGAGGTATGGAATCGCATCATCACAATTGTATTGAGTCAGAACAAAAGTTCGTAGCGTTTTCAAGTAAACTTAAAAGATTGTATTTCGTTAACTGTACATAGTTTTATAGTCGCATATTTGCCATTTAGTTCCACTACCTTTCGCCATTTTTAAACCAGCTTCATGATTCTATCCTCCCTAAACTTAGCATCTTCTGGGTAATGAACTGGTTTATGTGGCTTTTACAGGCTTCCAGTGAATTGAAGTTCTTATTGAGTGTATTTTGTAGGAATCGAAATAAGTGGTAAACCGAAGATACGGCAGGTTTAGCAGGACACCCTAGTCAAGCTCCACGAATATCTGTCGGAATACATCACTCTTCCAGTTAAACAATGACATGAATTGCTGCTTGAAAATTCACACTCCATATGCGAATCGTATAAAAGACGCTCTGAAATGTTACCTGGTAGTCGGTCTAACAATTCAAACAGGATCTTCTGTCTTCTACCTGTAAACAAAGAAAGTTGGTTTCTAAGACCTGGTCCCGGACTTTTCCACCCGGCAAACGAAAACTTTTTAGACTGGCGGAAATTTCTTCACTTAATGAAATTCTTCGCGGGTGGTTTCTTGCAAGGGGTGGTGGAGAAGGTGGCAAAGAGTGATGAGGATGTCATCTAGATTCTCCGAGTACCTGTTTATGACTGTCGACTACTACTTCCCTACAGCTAGTGTCTCATCACAACTGCCGACTGCTAGTGGTGAATTATGAAGAACATGTTTCCTTCAAGGGTCAGCTTACAAGTGGATTTGCATATATGAATAGTAACAAGATCAGGAAAAGAGATTGGACGACTTTTTCTTCTCGTCACACTATATCTCGTGACTCCAATAGAGAATTGAGACAGACTGGTGGATAGTAATAAAATATATTTTCCATTTCTGAATTTTGGCCAAAATTCGACTTAGCATGGGTCAGAAAATTTATTTCAATTGTCATTGTGTGGGGTGATGGGTGCTCCTTGTTTCATCTGACCCTAATAGTTAGAATCCTGTTAATTTACAAGTTCAACCCCCCACCCCAATACAGGCGCTAATTCAATTAAGTGTAAATGCTTTTCGTTTGTGTAATAGCCCATAAAAAATAAAACGAACAAAAAACAAAACAGAATACTTTTGGTATGCTAATAAAATCCATTTTTAATGCCCCCCCAATCAAGGTAATAAAATCAGTAAGATGCAAGGGAGTGACATTGCATTTAAATTTTTGAAGATCAAAGTTAATAAAGCCACTAAGACGCAAGGGGGGATGACTGAATGTTAGAGAATATGAGAAAAAATTACTATTAAAGAGAGAAGACAATAAAAGAAATATAATTAAGAAGACAGACGATAACGATTGACATTGCATTTAAATTTTTGAAGATCAATGGCAATAAAGCGACTAAGATGCAAGAGAAGGATGAGTGTTAGAGAATATGTGAAAAAATTACTATTAGAAAGAGAAGACAATAAAGAACCACAATTAAGAAGACAGAAGATTTATATCTATCTATCTATCTATCTATCTATCTATCTATCTATCTATATATACATATATATATATATATATATATATATATATATATATATATATATATATATATATATATATTACCTGATGTTATCTGAATATTTAATAAAAGTGATGATTAAAAATAAGAGTGTTCTGGTTGAGTTTTTCAGCTCTCTGAAACTAAAATGTCCTTTCAGGTCGTGGTTTACTGAACTCAAATTAGGTATCCACTCAGGATCAAACTCTCGACTCAGCAGTAAAGACCAACCAGATTAGCCCACTAACAATTATCCGACGCTGAGTCATCGCCGGCTACTTAGACGTTAAAGACATTCATACAACCTCAAACGTTTAGTATTACTAGTCCGATGCCCGTTGCTTCCCGAGATGATCAAATTTAATATCTAAATTGTTAGCGCATTTAAAATACTACATTTATTAGAAAATATATCCAGTTTAAATACTACACGAGTTTAAAAATATGACTTCAAAGTGTGCCACATTTCAGCTTATACTGTTTTCATGATACCAAGAGAAAGTGGAATTAGCCCTTGCAACACCGATGCCCATTTCAATTTTATTCAAGTTCCGTGTATATATGCACTTGCATGTGAGCACGTATATTTTAATTCAATGACAGACCTAGTAGTATTTTTATAAAATTAAAATTTAAAAAAATACTGTTTATTACTGACTTTCAAAAAGTCCAATATCATAATTATCTGATTTTTTAAGGGTTTAAACAATTTTTTCTTGTCTCTAACGTTATAATTTTATTGCTTAGCTCAGGGTACGGGTTATCCAGCCTGAATGGTTGAGGAATGTATTATTCAGATGTCTTGTTTGTCAAAATGTGTGTGTATGTGAGTACATTAAATGGCACAAGCAGATGTAAGTCACTCACAGACATACGCGTATACATTAGACAGTGTGTGACAGACAATCAGCTCTTCTTTTATGATCTAGATATAGATTGTAGTTGTAAAGAAGGGCTGTTCGCAGAGATGAATAATGCAGTTTTGTCTTTTTTTTTTTTTAAAGATATATTGTTTCCTTTGATTTATTTTTAGGGCTGCGTATCGAGTAACTTCAGGAAACAAGTTGCAAACCCTTGGACCGCAACCCAAATCCAGAGCAGAGGTTATAAATGACGTCGGTGAGAGTGCAACACTGGCCCTAAGAAAGAAGTGGATGGTATCGTTGGGAAAATATGGCCACGAAGGAGTTATTCCTTTATACAGAGCCGGCCTAGAATGTTGTGCCATGAGCTACCAAAAGAAACGTCCTCAAAGCGAGAGAAGAAAGATGAGAATGTACAAACACGACCCCGAGAAGGAAAATGATGCTAATGTGCTAGCCTCTAGCAATCACAGAATTCATCATTCTGAACAAGAGACTGCAAACTTTACAGATCTGACCAGCGATAAAAGACACAGACCGGGCAAAGGGAAAATTCCATCTTTTCATTCGTGCCGCGAAGACGGCGAGAAACCACACGATCTTCTGGATAGATCCTGCCCGAGGTCACAATTGAGCCAGGATGTGCATTCAAGTAGTTCTCGGTCACGTGATGTCATTGCTCGTGAGAGTCGACAGGTTACTTCCGAACATGTCGAAAAAGTGGGCTACTGCAAAGCCTACGAAAGAGGAACGAGAAAAATCGGTACCCAAGGCTTCGATTGCCGTGGAAGGAATTCTGACAACGAGGAAAACGAACGAGAAGACACACGGGAACACAATTCGGAATGTAATCCGTGCCGGGCGTCTGGCGAACAAGTCCCAAAATATAGCACTAACTTGCCGAAAGGTCAGGTGTTATTCAATGACAAGGAAGAAGGCAAGTCTTTAGATGCTGAGCAAGAGATTAGTTCGCTGGGAATGAGTCGTTACAGAGAGTTAAATAAAGTCGCTCAAAATGGAAACAAAGGAGTTAATCACGACAGCAGGCGCTCATGTCAGGATGATAGCGAAGAAGTTAAACTAATTCAACAATTGGAGCCAAGTGGCGATACAAACAGTAAGAGGTTGAATGAAAATAACGTAGAAAATAAAGATGATGATGAGAATGGAGACTTAAGTGTAGCTATAGCGAATAGCGATGCAAAAATTATAACCAACATCAACAACAACAGTAATTACAACATAAAAAATAATGTTGACGTGTATCCAACTTTGAGACGTACCAAAGATAACGTCACCAGTAAGACGTCATCGGATAATGGTGTTTCTTTGAACAGTCAGAGAATCAAGAATATGGATAAAAAATCAAACGGGCTCTATGCTAACGAGCAGAGATATGGTATCAGTTGCGGTTGCAAAAACAAAGCTAAGATCAGAGACAATGCAAGGGGATTTGTGACGGTGCCAAATGTTAAGGTGTTCCAGTCCCCAAACTCAGACTTAATAGCTTTAGATGTACAAAGCGATGAAAGCCTGCCAGAAAGACGAGAAACATTGTTTATATCATGTGGCCCTAAAGATATTGCCATAGACGACGAGTTACTGATCGGGAGCCAGATTGATAAAATCCAAGAAAACGTCGGACAGGAAATGTACATTTTAAAAACTGATTCCAAATCTGGCCAAATCGACGCAAAGTCAGAAACCGAAGACCGTGTCACGGCGCTGTTACTTACAACCCAGCAGCATGAGGGCAAGGAAAAGACGCACTCGTTTGAGAACGTGGTCTCCCAAAGCGCACAGCCGCAGTTTACGAATCTTCGTCCCCTTAAAAAGAATATTCTCATGCGCGAGTCAGCCAGGAAGGAAAGTTTAGAGGAAAATCAAAAGCTTCCTTGCAGATGTCAAGATCTGCACATCGCCTTTGAACCATTCTCATTGCAAAAGCATTTTAAGAAATCTAAAGTGCATTGCCGTAACTGCATCGTACACACGGCACCATCGGAGCAAGTTAAACAAGACAGAGACGCAAACCAAGTCTCTGTACCTACTAAGGACGCTGAAATCGGTAGTAACGCATTACACAATAAACCGATGTCACCTGCTCGGTTCACGCGAACGCAAACACCTTCAGCACCGCCTTTAATCTCTGCTGAAAAGCTTACCAATCCGAGACACCCGAAAAAGACCCTGCTCGATAACTATCTCCGAGAAACGAGGGAAACGCTTAAAGCAGACGAAGTTTCATTATGCGACCAGGGCTTGCAAACTGCTCTCTCTCTCGGATCGACTTCTGTGCCGACAGAAGAAGCGAGGCAAGAAAGTCCTGCTAACGAAATCCCAGATGAAAGAGTGAGTTTCGAATTGCAGCTGAATATGGCTTCTTTGACGGCGTCGACTTCACAATCCATGTTCGATAAGCCCGGTGATGCTCTGAGTTCAGATCGTGTCGTCGGGGATTTTAATTACCAACCCGAAAAAGACACCAGCTCGCGGTTTTCTGTGCTTTTTGATGAAAGGAACACAACGGTGGATTCAGATTCACAACAATATTCTGAAAATCATGAGAGCGGCTCAGAGTTTCCTTTTGCATTCAGGTAAATTATTATGCATTTTAATATATATTAACGTACCATGATTATTCGTGTATAATACGCACGTTTCCCCATATATTTAAACCTAAAAGTTAGCAGTGCGTATTATATCCAAGAATTAAATATTAACTTTTTCCAACCGCTTGCACTGCTATATTCCGGACGATATGACCGAAAGTAGTTATATGCTCTAAACAATCTCAGTCTGCTAATATCTATCTATCCTGGTTTCTATCTATCTATCTATCTATCTATCTATCTATCTATCTATCTATCTATCTATCTATCCTGGTCTCTTCCTATCTATCTATCTATCTATCTATCTATCTATCTATCTATCTATCTATCTATCCTGATCTGTTACTATCTATCTATTTATCTATCTATCTATCTATCTATCTATTTATCCTGGTCTGTTCCTATCTATCTATCTATCTATCTATCTATCTATCTCAGTCAGATTCATATCAAGGGTCATTAACCAAAGACTGCATTTGCTTAAAAATCAATGTTGTCAGCATCACAGATGTTTTTTCGTCTTCCATGTCGTCGTCACCCATAGAGTCATTTCACTCTTCTTCCTTATAAGGGATGCTATCTTCTCTGCTCTCGTGATTGGAAATCTTTCAAAAGTTTTGCCCCTATTTAATCGTAGTAATGCCCACTTCTGTTTTACGTCGCTTCTGGCTAACCCAGTACTTCCCAACTTTTTTTTGCCATACCCCACCTAAGTATCTCGAAAATGCCCCACCCCCGCTGTGACATAAAATTCTTATTATTCAAAAAAGTGAACTCCTATTCACCTGCATGAAGCCAAAGAGACCATTAATTTAAATTCCCATAAGAATTTGAGACTGCTTATATGCAATAGTATCAATTACCGTAATTCCCCATGTATAATACGCATTTTTTCTAAAACATAATAAGCAAAATCAGGGATTAATATTATGCACAGTTACAAAAAATCTTGAAAAAATTGACGTAAAATAAAATAAGAATTATCATAAAACTAAATTAGAATAATATTATTCTATGTTTTAAACCATTTTTTAAAATAAGAGTAGGAAGCGCTGGCCGTAATGAAATTGGGGAGGTATAATTTATAGGGTTTGATTACCAAACAATGGGTGCGTATTATGCGTGAGTAGAAGCATTTTCCCACACTTTCAGCATAATTTTCTTTGTGCGGATTATGGATGAAGGCTTCTGTCTATATTTCTGAGATGAGGTATTATGTACACTATTTACATTATTCGGACTATTGTCCTCAACTTTGTCGCCATATTTATTACAACGTTTCGGCCGTTGTAGCCTCCGGCTTTCTTCAGGTGGTTGGAATGTCGAACTGAACCCTTTATTTCGCTCACTGGGGTAGACTGTTCTAGTTTCATGTGCGATGTTTCATAAATTAAAATTGAGTCTGCCATACTTCTTTTTACGTCATCTTTAATGACTGACCAAACCTTTTCAATGGGATTTAACATCGGACTATAGGGGGTAAGTCTGAAAATTTGGTGTTGCCTAAATTCATTCTCCTTCACAACTTCTTCAATTGAAGTATGACAAGGAGCATTATCAATAACTAAGACAGCTCCCTTTTCATAAATTTCATTTGCCTTTCTAAGGCACTCCCTGATCCATTCTTTCGCATCCTCTTTTTTGAAAGAACCTCTTTTAATTTTATGATAAATTAATCCATTATTACTAATACATCCAATAATATGGATCTTATTACCCCTGGATCCAGCCGCGACTGTAGTGCACCTCGCGCCTTTTTTAGAGTGACCTTCTCTTCTTGAAATATGGAGATTAAAATTGGTTTCATCCATATAAAGAATTGGCACACTTTGGGACTGAAATTCTAATAAAGCTACTGCGTAATCCTTACGTTTCGCCTTATTGACATTATTATTGGCAGCTTCTGGTTCATAATGAACCGCTTTTAAAGTAAAGGCCATGGAGTCCAAGTGCTTTCTTATGCATTCTTTCGTCACACGAACCTCATACTTTTCGACCAACTTATTTACACTGTCTTGAAGAGTGACCCTAGGAGAGTTTTCAATTAATTCGGCCATAAAATTCTTATGCACTTGCGTAATTTTATATTTTCTTGCTCCTCCCCTAGAGTCACTCTTATCAGAATCCTGGTCTAACCAACGGTACGCTGTTGGCAGAGGCACACCAATTGTTCTTGCCAGGTCTTTCCAATTTCCTGCTGCGGCATGTGCAGCTAAAATCTGGGCCTTTTTTTTTTTTTTTTTTTCACCAGCCACAGTTTTCTTGAGGTAAGTTCTCTTTGGAGCTGTTGCTAATTCTTATTCAGCTTCTTTTGTAGAGGTTTCTCCAGCATCATCATCAATCATCATTTTCTCCTCCTACTTTTACTGTAGGCTCACCCAATGCTTTCTTGGCCTCTAAGTTGTTTGTATTTTGGTTTTTTCTTCATCTATATAATAAAGACGAACAGTCAATTTCCTTACTCATGGAGTAAATTAATTGAAAAAATAATTTTCAATTTACCAAAAAAAATCTCAATTTAAAGTTGTTTATTCCAATTTGAAGTTGTTTATTCTTATTTTGAAGTTGATTGTTTTTAGTTTTTGACATTTTCTCAATTTGAAGTTGATTAATCCATTTTGAAGTTGATTGTTCCAATTTGAAGTTGATTTATCCAATTTGAAGTTGATTAATTTTTTTACTTAAAAATAAGTCCATTTTGAAGTTGATTATTATCATTTTGAAGTTGAAAAGGTATAGAACAGCGAACTCGATTATTTTCATGTAAAGAGTAACAGGAGTAAACATCTTCTTGTGAAGAATAGGGAAGCCTGCCGGGAGTGAGTTCGCTAATCTTGGCAAGATCCAAAATTAGTTTTAATAACTCATTCTCGAATTGCCTCCCTTAAAACTCAAATTGCATCCTTTTTGGGCGTGCGTCCTATGTTCTACAACACGGGTCTAACCTATTTCGAGTCACTTGAATGTGAGTTTGTTTATAATTTTATTTTTGTCTTATTTTACCGCGCAAGCTTGTTACATTTTGGTGTGAACATGTTTGTGTATTTGTTCTAAATACTGCGTAAATTTTGTTTTTAAACACATAATTCAAACGATCGAAATTCTGTTTTCTTTTCTTTTTTAAACACATAAATCCAAACTATCAAAGTTCTTTTTTCTTTACTATTTTTTTTACTCGAAACGAATCAGATCAAAAGTAGAAGAAATATTAAGTGTACGTTAAATGTCGTTGTTATAAATCATAAAAATGAAATCAATGTCCAAATACTGAATTTAAGTGACGCTTTTATGTATTAAGCCTTTGTTCAGTAGTACAATTTAGTCTAGTAAATTTAGAGCGTTGGTTTGTGAATTTAGTGACATTGTAGTTGTAATTTCAATCCTTGGGTCGGGCAGTGTGTACTTGCATTCAATGAAAACGGCCGAGCAATAACTGAAGTGTACTAAATAAAATTAGAACTAGATGAGATTGTAGGGGACCATGTGGGTTAATGTGAGTTTGTATTAGAAACATGTGTATAACTCCTGGTAGAATATTAAAAGATCCAACTACAAAAAAAATGCCAGACTTGAACTGAAGACAAACAAGACCGATATATATATATATATATATATATATATATATATATATATATATATATATATATATAAAAAAAAACAATTTTACAATGGGAAGACGCGGATCTTCTAAGAGAGCTTACATTGTAGTCGCTGAAATGAAGAAATGAAAAAGAGAACTAGGCGAGAAGTCGCCCAGTATTTATAGTATAGGTAGAATGACCCCTAGTGGCAATTTTGGAATTAAGGAGGAGCTAACTCCGTCAAGATCTCCTGAGATATGAGAAGTGAAACGAGAACAGTCTACCTCCGGAGATTGAATAAAAGATTGAGTTCAGAATTCCCTGTAGGTTACCCGGATGGATACACACTCGTGGAAGGCTGGATGGCACAACGGCCGAAACGTTATGATTATAGCAACAACAAAGATGAGGACAATAGACTCGTTTTGTAATCCCCCCCCTTTTTTATCCTCGCTCGAATTCTAAAGACAACCAGTCAGATGTTTTTTCTCTTCCTTCTTTTTCGAGTTGCCGTTTGTGGCGACTATACACTGCGTTTTCTCCATTCTTCCTGGCATTTTATTGATCCTGTCACTGGATCTAACTAACGCCTTTATCCAATGTTTTAATAGCAATAATTCAATCTTTAGAAATAAATAGAAAAATCTTTAACTATTTACATTATTCGGACTATTGTCCTCATCTTTCTCGCCATGTTTATCATAATGTTTCGGCCGTTATACGCTCCGGCCTTCTTCATGTGGTTGGAATATCGAACTGAACCGCTGGGGTAGACTGTTCTAGTTCCACGTGCCATGTTTAATGAATGTCAGTTATCTCCTGTTAATATTACTTTTAGTCTAAAATATCACAGAAATGCATTTTTTTAACACAGAGTTAGGTGTTTGTTTAAGGTGTTGACAGAATGACTGATCGACGGATTTTTATCTAATTTTTTTCTACGGTGGATATATCTGTCAAATTTCTTAGGGAATATAATGTGAGCGCCTTTTTTATATAATTTTTAACTACCCAGTAATCATAAAATATAGGAAAATATTCTAAGTAATCTAATTTTATATTCAATTTTAGGTACTTTGGCTTTAAATTTAATATAATTTGATAATGTCGTGTATGGACGCCTGCATTTACAAAAATCGACACGCTTATACACAAAACACACAAAAATTAAATTCTTTTTAAAATATTGGTGGTTGCTGAATTGTAATAAACTTTTTCATTTATGATTAGTAAATATAGTTTTTACTTAGTAACAATATCACTTCACAGGGACAAATTAATACAGAAATTTAAACGATTTAAAATTTTATAAATTATTCTAATTAAAATTTAAAAAAATTAAAACAATTCTTATCAAAATTCATTATTCATCGAATTTTTTTTTCTTACGGCAATAGTATTCATAATATATTATATCTAAAATCAATTAAAAGATTTTTCTAATTATATAATGTCTGTTATTTAACAATTCAGAGCAGATTTTCGGTAACATTTCCAAAACAATTTTAGTTATTTATGAATAAGTCCTGAAAGTTTCATTAAAATCCAACAACTAGTTAATTTTTGAAAGAATTTCCCGTTCAAACTGTTTTTCACATCTAAAAAAGAAAATTTCCCATACTAATCTCTGGTCTCCCTGCTGAGGCAAGAAAAGCAAGATTTTAACCAAAATTTTGAGCGTTCGAAAAAGGATGAAAAAACATAATTTAATAATCAAAAATTCTTTGTTCTTTCCTCTTAATAATAAAATAAAAATTGTAACGAGAAAAGTTTGTTTTATTTAAGTTACGGGCATTTTTTCCTTATGGTATGCTCATTTTTTAGCGAATCTGTGGGAGTATTTATTTTAATGTTATATTCAGAATGCGTTCTGTTTATTTCATTAAATATTATCTTGGAAGAACATTAAACAGTGATGTATTCAGATCAGTTTATCATTGTTGAAAATGTGAAGCATGGGAATGGACCCAGGGTGCGTTCTTTTAATAGCCGAAATGTCGCTGTGTGTGGGAGACACATCTTGGTTGTTATCATTAAATTTCCGTTATTTTCCTTGACAGCATTTCGCTTGAGAATTTGAGTTGCATCTAATTTTTGTGTTACGGCCGTGTCCATAGTTAATATCTATTTATTTATGCTGGAGTCACCTACGGAGCCCACCTGTGTTTTATAATACGACTATGCTGAGCGGGTCTTAGTTACAGTCTCTGGGAGAGATCATGTAATCTGACGTATGCTCAACCCCTCGGTCAAAATGACTTGTGACACCGTGCCAAAACAACCATCGACGACTCCCAAATAATTCTGTCTGATGCTTGGCTCAACTTGTGTGGTAGGGTTTTCAGGCACTTTCGGAACGTGCCGCGCGCTGGGGTCGCTTTCTCAGCCCGATAACATCAAGAAGTCGCCATCCTGACAAATCGACCATGGTGAGATTCTAACCCAGTTGTCATGATCAGAAAGCGAACGTTCCCACCATTCGACCAGGTGCCGAATAGCAAAGTATATAACTGTGACAATTCCTTGTGTCAAACATTCAGACGAAAAATAATTTCTGTTAAAATGGAGATCACCATTTTAATGTATTTCTTTCTTTGCTCATTTGTAGTCTTTTGTTTTATGTTTTTCCCCGTTAGACTCGAGTGCTTCTATGACAGCGAGAGCCGACGAATGGGTTACATACATCGGCAATCTCCGGCTATTTCCGTCCCTTACATCATGATCGGGTCGGTCGAATTCATCACGGTTCGCAGCGCTTTGAAACTTTTTTCCGAATTTGATGAGAATTGCTTCGTCAAGTGTTTTCTTCGCGACGATAAGAAGGCAGTGTGTCAGACAACCTGCAGTCAGGACCAGGTTAGCGTATTCATTTACTTTCTCTTCCTCTTTCACACACACACACACACACACACACACACACACGTTAAAATGTATGTAGACACATTCACATACACTCACGTTCGCAGACACTCACGCTCACCAGTTTACCAACATACATTAACACATATATATATATATATATAGTAATTATATATATATATATATATATATATATATATATATAAAAAACTTGCACTCACTTATATACCATAATAAACATACCGACAAAAAATAATTACTTCCGTTAAAATGGAGATCACCATTTTAATGTATTTCTTTCTTTTCTCATATGTGGTCTTTCGTTTTTTGGTTTTTCCCGTTAGGTTCGAGTGTTTCTATGACTCAGCACATTGTCAACTGTTTCGTATTTAAAAGCCTAATGAAAGAAAATTACGGTAATGGATAACAACTCACAACTTTGTACAAATACTTGTACTAATAAACAACATATAGTTTTGTACTACTTACACCCTTGAAGATGATCTTGGAAGAAGATCGAAAGTAGTTTGGAAATGAAAATAAACGAAATTTAAACAGCTATAGCACATTTCTCTCATCCTTTAACATTAATACACAGAAGATTATTCGTGAGTATGCACGGATTTTGTTAAAAATTAGCAAACATAAAGTCTGTAATTTATTTAATCAGACTTATATATATATATATATATATATATATATGAAGAAATATAGTCTTAAGGTGTGCTATATTTGTGGGATGAAGTGCTCAATATCAGAGATAGAGCGTGTGTAAATATAAAAGTGAACATTGAAGTCAACACTTAGAGGCGACAGGCTGTTTCAGGCTAAGCGGCCTGACAATTGCGTCCAGCATGAAACAGCCTGTCGCCTCTAAGTGTTGACTTCAATGTGCACTTTTATTTATATATATATATATATATATATATATATATATATATATATATATATATATATTGATTCATATCAACCCATTTGCAGGCTAATTTAAAGCCAGAAAATTTTTTACATGGTAAGAATTTTTTTTTGTTTTTGTAAATAATAATGGTTTAAGTCTTAGTAATTATCCCATAGATGGGTCGGCAGAGAAGAGGTGGATTCATGCCTTTGCCAGGAGTATTTGCGCGTAAGTAAATATAACGAACCCAACAGGAATTGGAACTCCGCTCTCCGATTTTGTGTACGAGTTTGTGTGTGTGTCTTTCTCTCCGGAATCTATTTTGCATATCTATAAGTTCAACATTCGTCCATGCTTAGAATATTGTTCCCATATATAGTCTACCCCAGTGAACGAAATAAAGCGTTCAGTTTGACATTCCAACCACCTGAAGAAAGCCGGAGCATACAACGGCCGAAATGTTGTGATAAGTATGGCAACAAAGATGAGGACAATAGTCCGAATAATGTAAATAGTGTACATAATACCTCATCTCAGAAATATAGACATATATATATATATATATATATATATATATATATATATATATATATATGAAGAAATATAGTCTTAAGATGTGCTATTTTATGGGATAAAGTGCTCAATATCAGAGATAGAGCTTGTGTAAATATAAAAGTGAACATAGAAGTCAACACTTAGAGGACAGGCTGTTTCATGCTATATGCAATCGTCAGGCCTCACAATTGCATATAGCATGAAACAGACTGTCGCCTCTAAGTATTTATATATATATATATATATATATATATATATATATATAATTGCGTATATTTTGGCTGTATGTTTCCATTAACACATGACTCATTAAATAATTTAGACTAAGTTTTGTCTGCTTATTTTTAATTGGATCCTCTCGTAATTACGGACAATTTTTTTCGTATCCTTGTTAAAGGAAGAAAGAAAATTCCTATGTTCATTTTATTCCGAGTACTTTCGACATTAGCACAATGTCATCATCAGGGTCTTGTTTTTTCTAAGACAAAAATTGTTGTGTTCATCATTTTTCTCAGACAAAATTGTGTTCATCTGAAAATTAAATTTTTACTTGTGAAGTGAAAAACGCTAAGGTTATGTACTTTTCGATTTTTAATTTTTATGATGTAAAACAAACGACAAACGCACTGAAAAAGTGTTATATTCTATTTGCTTTATATTAAATAGAACATTTTATTTGTTCATCAACGATTTAATTAAGGATGTTATTATTAATTAGAATTTGTTTTATTTTTTTAGTTCATTGTAGAAAATCTGTCTTGCAAATGAATTATTTTTTGCACGGTTTATTAGGTTTTTTATAATTACTATTTTATAGTAATTGGAACATTCCCTCTTATAGTTAAGAGTGCACAAATTTATGCTAGAGATAATGAATTTATTATTATTAGTGTTTATCAATATATCTAGAACAGGAATTTTATTACTATTATTAAGTTTATATGTACAAAATTATTTTTGGAGTTGATATATTTCATCCATATTTTTCAATAATATAAGGATTTCATCTTAGGTAGATGAAGGATTTTTAAATTGATTAAATATGTTATTTTCAAGACTAGACGTATATCTTTCTTTCCTTAATAAGGATACTAAGAAACTTGTCCGTAATTACGAGAGGATTCTATTAAAAAAAAAGTAGACAAAACTTGTCTAAATTATCTAATGAGACATGTCTTAATATATATCTGTGTGTGTGCGTGTGTGTTTGTGTGTTCAAGTAAGTTTTATTGAAGATAACAGATACATTATATCTGTTATATTTCAAATTTAATGCATTTATTATTGTTGATTATTATTATTGTTGATTTCTGTATCTTGGCATTGAAATCCGCTGTCTTTTTAGTCTTCACGATTCCTAGCTTCAGTCTTTCTCAAGAAAGTATGCAATTAAAAAAATTTCGAAGATTTGTTTCGTGATTATTAGCGTCCTTCCGATGATTTTGAATTTTAAGTTTTGAATGTTTGTGATGTCATTTGAACGTGATGTAATTGTTTCAAATTTTAAACCATTGTAATGCCGATTGGACCTGATGTAGATGGACCTGATGTTTTTAGAATGCCTAATATGAGTGATTTCGGGAATTATGATTTGCTTTGAATTAAAATGGATAGCTTCTTGAGGGTTTCCTACTCCGATCATTTTACTTTTCTATTTTCTCTTTTTTTTTTTTTAAATCTTGTTGTTATCTTGCCAGGCCACGCTACTCAGGAAGATAAATACCTTGCCGGACGTACAAGCTACAGTAGGTGAGGATCTCGTGCAAATCGGCCCGTTGATTTATAACTTTCATCGATTCAAAGAAACCATGAGGCGGTTACGAATTCACAACAAACAGACGGCGCAGATTCAGTCCCACAATTCCGAAGACCAATAGTTTGTAGTGCGCTTGTTATGCCTTGTGATTTTTTTTATTTATTTATTTTATTGAACCAGAATTATAACTCTGAAGAAAAATAGTAATAACTAATTCACCAGTGTCGCCCCCTGGTGGCCTGTGAACTGTTATGTATCAAAGGAGAGCAAGCTGTTGACTTTTTTTGTCTATTTACATAAAGTTTGGCCAACGTTACAATAGGTACAAATTAATGTATTAACAATAATAAATGCTTTAAATTTAAATTTAAAATTTAAGACATATAATGTATCTGTTATCTTCAATAAAACTTATTTGAAACACACACACACACGCGCGCGCGCATATACATATATATATATATATATAATGTAAAATTAATAAATAGAGGGGTCCTATTAATAATAATAATAATATATATATATATATATATATATATATAAACAAAGAGAAAGACAGATACTTACAGGAGGGTACTGAAAATCTTTTCGACCCAACCCACTTCTCTAAATGTTATAGGGAAGGTTACTGACTAGAATAATCACACAAAGGTTGGTAATGAACAATAATACTTAGGACAAAAACAACACATAAAATTCACAAGTGGCGCGTAAAAGAAGTAGTCAACTGCTAGAAATGAGTCAAATGAATTCTACCATGAATCTCCGACTGGAGACCAACATACAGTATTTACTACTGTATTTATGTGAATGAGGACATGCCCATTATCAATCGTAAGTATGCTACAACACTAAATTAGCACACTAATTTTAATTAGTCATTAAACTACAGGTTTTGGGAAGTCATTCGAGTCAAGAACTTTTCAGCATCCGCGAATATATAATTAACAAATTAAATTAAATATACATTTATTTTTTTTATTTTCACACCAACCACATCAGATACGGCGAAATACAATTGGGCAGAGCACGTTTTCGGCTACAAAACCCTATTTACGCATAATCACCCCCTTTAGTGATGCAGCTTACGGCCAAATCACGTTGAAACACTGGCTCCTGTACGATCACCGAAGTTAAGCAACGTCGAGCCTGGTCAGTACCTACATGAATGACTGCTTGTCAACATCAGATGCTGTAAGCTTGGATGTGTGGGTGGTGTAATGGATAATTACTCGGAATTGTTAATTAAAATTTCAGTTGGGTTCGTTATATTCACTTACGCGCAAATACTCTTGGGAAAAATATGGATCCACCTCTTCTCCCCCCAGATATGGGTTAATTAGTAGGAATTGTATCAGTACATCATTATCATATCAAGAAACAAAAACAAAACAAAAAGTATTACAATCTAAAAATATTTTCTGGTTTTAAATAACCTGCAAAAGGTTGATAAGCCGTAAAAACAAATCAATCGAATCAAACCTTTAGCGATGCATTTTTGCCAGTAGCGTTAAAAAAAAAATGAGAGTATTTAATAAACGTTGTTAATAAAAGTTTTGATTGTAAAATAATTAAAAACAAGTCTTTCAAACTATAATAAGTCCTCGACGAAATGAAACTAAAAATGTCCCTGAATGTTTAATTAAAATGTTTTAACAAAATCGAAAATATTTTCATAAAGTCTTAGCAATGTTATATTAGGTTGTCACACATGAAATAACACATTTTTTGGTTGGTTGTTGAAATGATCGTCTAATGAACTAACCTCCTTAGTATATAAAAAATAATCTCGACTTCTTCCCGACTCTTTTTCTTATCAGATAATTTTTCTTTCAATATGTTCATAAATAACTCCAATGAAAATGATTCCAATGAAGCAATGTATGAGTATAAACAGGGTAAAAGAACGATTTTTGCATCGAATCATTACATGCGATGAGAAATGGATACTTTTTGACAACAGTAAGAGAGCAGGCGAGTTGTTAGATGCAAGTGAATCACCAAGACAATCCCCAAAACCTCCACTGCGCCCTAAAAAGTTAATGGTTACTGTATGGTGGTCTGTGTGGTTGTGAAATAATTAAAATATTTCCATGTAATCTTACCAATCTACCATTCGACCTTGCATTGAATACTGTTTCCATATATGGTCTGGTGCCCGCGCCGTTCATCTCGAGACCTCGATAAAAATCCAAAGATGGTTATTCTGAAAATCGCTCTTTCTGCATTTGTGCATTGCAATTTTTGGCCTCGTAGAATATTGGAAGAGTGAAAAGACATTTAAAAATTTGATTAAAAAGGTGCACGGACGAAAAGGATTGAAAATGAATGCCTTGAAGCAATCAGCATCCATTAACATTTTTCGCGTTTCTTGAAGTTTAGATTTTCTTTGTGGGGAAAAAATTATATTGACCGCCTTAAAATGTAATATTTGATTCAGTAAATCCAATCCAGAGGTTACTGAAAACGAATTCAAGACAGAAGTGCCTTGTATTGGGAGAAGAATAGTATAATAAAACTGTATAAATGAAGGAAGTGATAGAACGACATTGAATCAAAAGCTTCATCTACCGCAAGGAAAAGTTGGTTCTCTGTAATGCGCCAGAAGGTTTTTCTCGCCTGAGTCAATCTTTCAAATCTACCATTCGTCCTTGCATTGAAGACTGTTGCCATATATGGTCTGGTGCCCCCGCTGTTCATCTCGAGGTCCTCGACAAAATCCAGAGACTGATATGCAATGTGATAGGTCCTGATCTGGCATCTCGTCAACAGTCATTTTCTCACAGACGTTCTGTGGTTTCCCTCTGTCTTTTCAACAAATATCTTCATGGCAACTGCTCTGACGAGCTACTTTCACTGGTACCCCAACTGCATGCAACTAGGCTGGCATCTTGATCCAACCCTCTCATGACGAAACAGTTAAATGTAACCGCCTCTTCTACTTCAACAGCTTCTTCTCTCGCACTTCCCGCCAGTGGAATTCCTTTCCTCTTATTTGCTTCCCTGATATCTATAACCTTTAAATATTCAAATGTAATCTCAATCGATATTTTCTGATGATTTGATCCTGATGCCCGTCCTTCTCAATATCCTTTCCTCAAACACATCTCTTTACTCTTAATTTCACTCTCTGTAACCCCTTGCGTGCTCGTGGCATTTCCGCTTTGCTTGGGTGAAATGCTTAAAAAAGAAAAAAAATTATATTAGACTGTCACAAATGAAATCACGCATTTTTTGGTTGGTTATTGATCCGGTTGTCAAACGAAGTAACATCCTTAGTATATATAAAAAAAATCTCGGCTTTTTCCATCAGTGCATAAGGATATGTTTTTCCACCAATCAACAAAGTTCTGTTATTTATCATTTTAAGTCTCGGTGTGAGGCCGACTATGTGGGTAGAACTAATCAATGAGACACCATCTTAACACCTTGGAGGCAGTTGTTATCAACACATCTTGTCTTACTCTATGTAGGCAGAGGTAGCTAAAACATAAACTTGGCGTGTCTTTGTCTTATTCTGGGAAATTCTTTTTCCTTCATTTCTCCCTTGTCTCTCATAATTCTATTGCAAGGAGGTTTGTTTCCTTTCAGTAGTTTTCTTAATTCCAACGATTTTTCTTCTGACGAAGCGTCGGACGAAAGGCTAGTGTGTGTGTTTAAATGAGTTCTAATGGAGCTGTGGTCTGATAGGTGTAACGTAAGCCGTCTGGATAGGGATGCAGTAGTGTGACCGATGTAATTATTTATGAGTTTAGTTTGATCAGGACCACAGTTCCTTAGGGCATACACACACACAAACCTAATAGACTCCATCCGAAACATACTAGTAGAAAATACAAGCATAATAATTTCATCCGCATGTAACAAAAGATTAAAAATAATGGAAGCCCTAATAATAAAAAAAGAAAACATTAACTAAGAACACGGCCACAATGCGCTGACTGTGTTTGGAAAATAAAACATCCCTATAACTCTAGATACATACACACAACACATACATTCCGTTAAAAAATAAAATCATCCTTAATAATGGTTAAATGTGAAGCCGAAAGCGCTCGGAAATGTAGAACATTTGGACAGTTTTTACACATTTTGTGTCCAGAAAAGAAAACACTTACACGAAAAATGAAATGAAAAGTAATCGCAGTAACTTGTCAGTAGTCTTTAACGATACACACACACACACACACACACACACACACACACACACACACACACACACACACATATATATATATATATATATATATATATATATATAAATCAAGCGACCTACGAGGCTGGCATCCCGCTCTCACCCCTTCACTGTAGAAACTACTAAATCTAGCCGTCTCTTCTACTCCAATAGCTTCATGTCTCGCACCTCTCGCCTGTGGAACTCCCTTTCCTAGTCCAGTTTCCCTGAGAGCTATAATCTCCAGCTATTTAAATGTAATGTCAATTGACATCTCCATTTACCTTGATCTATCCACTATCCTTCTCCTCATCCTTTCTTCTATCACTCCTATCTGATCTTGCTCCAAATCTTCTGTAACCCTTTGCGTCCTAGTGGCTTCCCCCGCCTTGCTTGGGGTGAAACGCTTAAAATATATATATATATATATATATATATATATATATAAAGAAATATAGTCTTAAGGTTTGCTATATTTATGGAATAAAGTGCTCAATATCAGAGATAGAGCGTGTGTAAATATAAAAGTGAACTTAAAAGTCAACACTTAGAGGCGACAGTCTGTTTCATGCTATATGCAATCGTCAGGCCACACGTTCACTTTTATATTTATATATATATATATATATATATATATATATGTTTCGTTAAAACGACTGAATGAATTTATGAAAATGTTCAACATCCAACTGGTTTTGACGTATATCATTTTTTACGTGCTTGTTCTGTTATCTCGCATCAATCATTTATCATATGTCTGTGTGTGTGTGTTTGTTATCTTGCATCAGTCATTTATCATATATATATATATATATATATATATTAAAACATTTTTTATGTTTATACGTTCTTTTTATAGATAAAATAAAAATTAAAATAATTGTCGGACTTTTCCCATTTCATAATATATATACATATGTAGGTTTAGAGTTAGGTAAATGAGATAACTAGATATTGGCGAACGTATAGGCGTATGCTGGCGTGAAAATAAATAATTATCAAATTTAGCCAAGAGGTGTAGAGATAATAGTGTTCAATGTGATTAGACAGAGATAAGAAATATATATTAATAAATACATATATACCTACGTTTGATGTGCAACTCGTGTTTCGTTAGTCACCCAACTCATCGGGCACGAGATATAGCTTATTGTTTATTTTGGGAAAAAGTCTACAGAAGCCCATGGGATGGACGCTGATTCAGAGTTCAATACCGTGGTTTAAGTGCAGCAAATGAGTTGCACATCAAACGTAATATATATATATATATATATATATATATATATATATAAATATATATTAATATATATAAAGGAATATAGTCTTAAGGTTTGCTATATTTATGGGATAAAGTGCTCAATATGAGAGATAGAGCGTGTGTGAATATAAAAGTGAACATAGAAGTCAACACTTAGAGGCGACAGTCTGTTTCATGCTATATGCAATCGTCAGGCCACATATGCTGTTATTTTTCTCGGCTATTTATATATATACGGGTTAGTGGTGCATTGTGGGTATTGTATTATGGCGGTTATTTTTTACCGGAAGTCGCTTTGTTTATTTATTTGGGTCAAATTATATTGCTCGTTTTTATTTTTTTGTTTCTTATTTTATTTATTTATTTATTAACGTAGTAAAAATTTGTTTATATCACGTATTTAACAGTTTTGTTTTGGTTTGAGAATTTAATTAAAGCTATTTGTTCAATTTTTGGATTGGTTGTTGTAGTTCATTCTTACTATTATTTTTTGGCGGGAACAGTTTTTAATTTGGGATTGGTTTGTCTATTTACGTGGATGAATTTAGGTCAATTTATTTGTATATTTTTTATTTTCGGTTTTCGGTTTTTAAGCAACATAGTATTTATTTATTATATTTTATTTTATTTTATTTTATTTTATTTTTTTATTAGTGTATTTGTTTGTTTTTATTTTTTCCGTTTTTCATTTTTTTAGGTTACGTAGTAAAATTTATTTTCATGCCTGCATTTTGAGATGAGCTCGGATCTTTTCTTTAATAATTTATTTTGGTCGGGGAAAGTAATGAGAGCTATTTTTTTCCTCAAGCAAAGTTTGCAAGTTTTTGATTGGTTGTTGTAGGCTGATGACTTTTTCCTTATCTTCCAAGATATTTTGGTGTGATATATATATATATTAATATATATATATATAAATATATATATATATATATATATATAAAATATATATATATATATTAATATATATATATAAATATATATATATATATTAATATATATATATATATTAATATATATGTGTGCTTGTGTGTGTGTGTTTCATTAATGACGACTGAATGAATTTATGAAAATTTTCAACATCCAACTGGTTTTCATGTATTCCATTTTTACGTGTTTGTTATCTCGCATCAATCATTTACTATATATATATATATATATATATATATATATATATATATATATATATATTCAGCTTTGCGTTGACGTTTCGCTACTTCAAAATCTAAGAAGTTGTAACCATTGCAACTCTGTTAAATAAAAACGCTATGGTCAATTCGAAAAAAAATTAAGTTGATAAAAAAATTTGGGCCCAAAAAGTATTGACTTTTCGGTTGTCAACAGTTAAATGTTGCCAACTTCTTACTTAAAACTTTGTAAATGTATATAAATGCATATAAAGATATTTACCATCGAGACATTTAACTGTTACAAGACTTGTGTGTTGTCTCCAATAAACCCAAATCCAAGAAGCGCATGATATTAGATATCGGAGTTGGCGCGCACAAGTTAATCTACTTTGGAAGCATATAGTGATTATTATGGTTTTGTCATCAATACTATAGATGGAAATATAACATCTGTAGATATTGGACGAACGACAATTCTATGCACCAAGGGTGGCCAAACTTGCTTAATGTAATATCCACATACGATAAAGTTCAGATATTTGGGAACCGCATGACATGAAATTAAGATTTAAATTCTTAAATATTTTTTTATCAACAATGAAAATTAAACTTACGTTTTAATCAAATGGGGTCACAATTCATACCCAGTAAATAATTATAAAGCTTGAAATTTTTCTTATTTACCTTTTATATTGACTTTGATGAAAAATGCATCAGTCAAAATATTTCCACGAGCCTCACGTCAAAGAGACACATGTGGCGGTTTAGCCACTCGTCGTATACACATTGAACGACGACAATAAAAGAATTATCAATAAAATTCTATCATTATATATATAAAAAAAATCTTTGAATAGCTTGGAAGACCTGCATCACTTTCGTGATTTAGCAAGGTTTTAGGGGAGGACCGATAAGAGGTATTTACAAAGTTGCTGAAGGTGAGAAATAACACTGATATGCATTTTGTCTTCAACTCAAAACAGTTATCATGATGGCGTGATGAAGAAAATATTAAAAAAAAACAATTATAAATATAACCATGAACAAATAAATGAGATTTCTACATAGAAAATATATTAAAATATAAATATAGTGATTAGACTTAAGGAAAAAAAATGACAGAAAATAATGACGAGAAAAATAAGGCGGTGTTCTCAATTAACAGGTGTACACGAGCACACAGACAAGTACATACACACACACACACACTCATGTATGGCCATTTGTCTAGAAAATATGCCTTATTAAAAAGAATAGACATTTTATGTCGATTAAGTTTATCGGTCTTTTTTTCTAATATGTGGACAGCTTTCACAAATGTGGGTGTTGTCGACATAAAGAATAACCACATTATTTATGTGCATTTACGAAATTTCTTACCTCTGCAAAAAAGTTATTGGAAAAGTAATCATAGATTATTATTATTATTAGAACAAATGATCAATAAATTTAATAAACATAAAATAACTTTTTAATAAGACACACACATACATATATATAAAGGTGTATTTGAGTAGCAATCCCTCTTTTATACAAGTTCCATTAAAGACGATTGACAAGGTACTGCGATTAAGTCTTTTGTGCAATTCTCTTGTGTTCGTATGAGTGTTTCCTTTTCTGGACATAAAATGTGAAAAACTGTCCAAATGTTCTATATATCTGAGTGGTTTCGGCTATTATACGAGCCATTTTCAAGGATGTGTTTTTGCATTTTAATTTTTAACTGTATGTGCAGATTTTTTATATGTTTCTAAAGTGATGGGGATGTTTAATTATTAAGGGTTCAGTTCGACATTCCAACCACCTGAAGAAGGCCGAAGCGTACAACGGCCGAAACGTTATAATAAATATGGCGACAAAGATGAGGACAATAATCCGAATAATATAAATAGTGTACATAATACCTCATCTCAGAAATATAGACAGATACTAAATTCCATCTGACAACTTGAATATAAGAATCTTGCCATTCAAGGAATTGATAGTAAGTTAATGTCTCATTAAGTTATGTTAGCGTTGTGATTTCGCCATTAATCACATTAACATTGCTATTTAATTCTTTGTATTAATTGTTTCTTTATGGTATAAAATATAAGCTGCACACACTAATATATACATATATATATATATATATATATATATATATATATATACTGATGAGTGACATGTGACAAGAACACCAGATATTTAATGGAAATATTTACATAAATGTGAAATTAGAAAAAACAACGAGAACAAAGTAAATCAATAAAATTGCCCTCGGCTTCAAAGGTCAACTCAAAAGCGGTTGCATCACTCGTCGTTCATGTTGGTCATCACGTCCACGAAAGAGGACTTCAACGAGTCCTTTGTATTATGAAGTCACTGGTTGGTCACCCACTTGACGACGGCACAGACATAATAGTCCAAGGGGATTCAACTCAGGACAGGAAAGAGTACTGGGGTGGAAGATACGGCCGTGAAAAATTATTGGCAATTGGATAGGTGTACAATGAAGCGGCCCATGAAAGAAAGGAGAAACAGCTAAATCAGAAAGAAAGAAACCATTGTACGTCGAAGTAAAGGTGTTGAAATCGATGTGTCGATGACGCGAGAACAATGGGGGTTCTGTTGGAGCTTTAGTGCAAGGATTATTTTCCCCGTAGACGTATCTGCCAGCAAATATTTTACGATCAGATTTCTGATCTCTCCGTTAGAGCGCGGCCCGTGACTCAACGATACTTGCAGATGGCCGGCACTTCCGCTTACCTGTTTTGAGAGCTGCCATAGTTACTTAAGAGATAGCCCCGTAGAATTTATGACTAAAATAGATAGAGCCCTCATCGCAAAGGTTATGTTATATTCCATGCTAAGGGAATAAACACATAACACCAGGTAGATACTAGAAGAAAGGTTTATTGTACACAAGTACAATATGAAATACCGTACAGTTATACACACAGATCAATCTAGTAGTGAGTGCCACTAATTGGAAGGTTGAACGTGATTGCGTCGTTTCGCTCTCTTTCTCCAAGTCTCTCGTAGACGGTTGACTTTATAGGTACTTACTACCTATAGTGTAATCATTCATGGGGGTGACTAGGGGGTGACCATTATATCAATAAAATAATTTAAAGAGGATGATGAAGAAAAAATTGCATTTTCGATGAAAGTTTTTTGTGACCTCTCATATTGGAAAAATTTTAAGAAGTCCTAAAGGAATATCTATATTAACTTACAACATTGAAAAGTTGGAAGAAAATCATTTACAAACATTTTTAAAAGTTTGGTTCAAATTAGGGGTTGCAAAGGATGATTTGGCAATATTGGACCTTCGTGCTTGCAAAAAAACTCCCCAAAAAACGGAGTGTCAAAAGGATGGTTTTTTCCATTGACACCGATATTATTTCAACTACCTTCACTCCTCGGCAATGTTTGTTTTAAAAAGCGATTATTATATATGAAGAAAGTGAATTTATATATATATATATATTTTTTTTTGTTCTTGAGAATTTACAAAAAATATTAAACACGATTTATTTATTAAATTATTTATTGTGATGGTTGTCAAAACATCGGCTAATTGCCAGTCAATTCAAACATTATAAAATGGTAAATAATAAGGATTTCCTTATAGTTCATGCAAATATTTTAATAATCTAGTAAATGCTTATAAATTTATGAATAAAAAATTATTTTCATATTTATTTCTTTACAAATTGGTAAATGATAAATATTGCATTGCATTAGTTTTAATTGCAATAGTTTTAAAATGCTTTAAATGTGAAATTATTCTTGTAAATAAACAATCTAATAAATAGTGTTTTGTTTAATATTAGTGTATCAATTTATATATCAATTTTGGTATCAAGCAAGAAGTGGTGTTACATCCAACAGAAAACCTGCCTGCCTGCTGGCGAAAAGAAACCTCAATAAAAAAGTAAAAGAAAATTTTAACAACGAATGCAGCAAAAACCAAAAACAACAAAAAAAAAACCTCTACAAGTAACCGGGGAAATGAAATAAACCAGACCAAAACTCAGAATCTCACCTAAACAGTAACCAAGAGTACTCCATGCCTAAGTTATCAAGACAACAAAAACGCCTCACAGCGTAACAAATGAAAGAGAGACAAAATACAGATCCCAACTTTCTCTCTCTATACGCCCGAGAATAAGCAACCGGGAGACAAAATGGCTACAATTGAAAGAAGATAAGAAAAAGATAAAAAGAGAGAAAAGGTTAAGGAATTAATGCAAAGTGAAAAAAATAACGAAAAGATCAAATAACCCTGACATTCTACACGCACACGCTGACGAGGGCGTGAGCGTAGTATTTGATATTTGAACTCTCTTAAAACGCAACTTCCGCTAATCTTGTTTTTTATTTCGTTTTTCAGTTGTTCCTGGAAGAATTTTTGAATCCCTTCATTGTTTGGAAACCGCAAAATCTGACGAAGCGAAACCGAATTTTATCGGCCTCGCGAAATATAAAATATTACCATGGCTTTCCGATTTGTTACTGAAGTCTCCGATTTGTTAATTAATTAATTAATTTATATATATATATATATATATATATATATATATATATATATATATATATATATATATATATATATATAATAACGTTTTCAAATTTCCGAACTTTCAGAATTTTGAGTATTTCCGCTTGGAGATATTTGGTGTTATCTTTGGCAGTGTTGATTACACTTCCTATGAGACAACGTTGACTAAATTTTGTTGTGGTCACTAGAGAAAGGTTTCCCAAAAAGGACAGTTTATTGCATATCGTTGGAAGGATGGCTGGATGTGGAGCAAAGACCGATGGCAAGTTGATGATTATGGCTGGCTTGCTAGAGCTGATGCTGATGGCCAGCAGCCGTGGGCAGGCGGTCGGCTGCTACTGGAACAGATACTACACTTTGATCATAGTCTCTGGGTTTCGGAATATAGCTAATTACTCATGACTAACCCCACTGAGACGGGATGCGACATAATGTCAGCTATTTAACGTGCGGAATGCGAGCGCATAAACTCGGGTCATTGGTCAAAATTTACCCAGTTCTCCTTACGCGGAATCGAGCACAAAGCTTGTCTTAGCAGGTCATGTCCACAGAACAGATACTACACGTTGATCATTGTCTGAGACGGTTGCGAAACAATGTCGATTTTTTTACGTGGTGAACCCGAGCGCGTACACTCGGTTTACTGGTCAAAATATTGGTCAATTTTTACCCATCCCCTCATATGCGGGATCGAGCACAAATCTTGTCTTAGCTGGTCATAGCCGCGGAACAGATACTACAATGTAAACACAGTCTCTGGACCACGAACCATATGGGTATTTACCCATGCCCCACCCAACACTGTGGCTTGAAGAGACACAAGAATCGAGTTTAATGTGGAGAACCCAAGAGCATAGGTCAAAATTTCACCGAGCCCCAACAACATTGCGTTATCCTCGGTGCGAACACCGATGCGTCTCTCTAGTGCCATGAAAAGATGCAGCCAGGATTGGGCAACTTACAGTGTTATTTTTACCCAGTTGCGCCTCTGTCCTCTGACGTAGCCGCAACTGAGTTGCACTCTTTCCAAAGAAAGAGACGCAACTGAATGATGATAAAACCTAGTCGCATCCCGCTGAAGCGGGATGCGACACAAGGTCAGTTATTCATCGTGGAGAACCCGAGTGGGTACACTCGGTACATTGGTCAAAATTTACGCAGCCACCATTTACGCGGGATCAGGCAAAAAGTTTGCCTTAGCTGGTCATGGTCGCGAAACAGATACTACAATTTGATTATAGTCTCTCTGCACAGCGGACCGTATAGATATTTATATCTCAAGATAAAAACCAAAATTCAGGAAGCCTTCGCTCGGAAATTTGAAAAAGTTAATATAAAATTGGATAGACAGTTCTCTCTCTCTCTCTCTCTCTCTCTCTCTCTCTCTCTCTCTCTCTCTCTCTCTCAGACAAGCAGATTGAAAACAGCTGAGTTCACTAAAACACATTGATCTCCATTTTACCCGCTCCAAGGCTAAGCGCTCAAGTGTGTTATGTGCTATAGTGACAGCTGACGTTGCTCTTCAGCATGTCTTTGTATCTTAGCCATGGCGTCCTACATTCCTGTATCCCTGTTCTAACTGGCTGTACATTAGGATCTTGGGTGTCCTGTCATCAGACATTCTCAAGACATGACCAGTCCATCGTAACCGAGACAGTATGAGAAAAGTCTCGATTCCTCCAATAATACACCTCTTAAACAAGTCTACGTTAGATGTCCTATCTTGAAGGTTAACTCCACAGATTGCACGCAGACAGCTTCTATGGAAAACATCCAGCTGGCGTATATGGTGCACGACTCTGAGCCATACAAAAGGATGGCAAGGACAAGGACAACAGCTCTGTAAACCTGAATTTTCGTATCCAGTCGAATACCCCGCTCATTCCACAAGCGATGGCGATTACTATATATATATATATATATATATATATATATTTTGGAGAGAGAGAGAGAGAGAGAAAGAGAGAGTGAGAGAGTGAGAGAGAGCGACACACACATATATATACATACACACACATATATATACACACACATATATATATACACAAACACATATATATATACACACACGCACATATATATATACACACACACATACACACAAACATATATATCTATACATACACACACACACATATATATATACACACAAATATATATACACATACACGCACATACACACACACACACACACACACATATATATATATATATATATATATATATATGTATATATTCGAATTAATAAAGAAGCAAGGCAAGTATTAAAAACAAAACGAAGATAGTTTCGTACTGTATATATTTTATTTCCTTCTTCTTTTAGCTCAGGAATTAATTAATATCGAGATTTATTTCATTTTTTTATAACGTTTTATCCGGTTTATGCCTCTGTAATTTTGTGCATTCTCTCTTGAAATTGGAATAAGGAAGGTCAGGCGAATGTACAGTAGGAAGATTCTTGCCGTAATCTTCCAAATAGAATCAGCCAATCTGCCAGCAATGAAAAACTGCGTACAAAGTCCTGGATTTGACCTAGAATCAAAAAATGACCTCAAACGCTGGAGGGAAACACGTAGTGATTCCAGCCACAAGAAATTCTAAATCGAAATCCAGGTTCTTCTCACTCCTGTTGAAATAACCCCAGCCTGATTTCCCATGTTTTCAGGGGTGTAGCCGTACTCAGCACGCTTGTTCAATTGCAGAATGGTGAGGCCATTTAACCCATAGCTATTTAAATTATTTTTCACTTGGATTAGTATATTCGCATATTTTTTTTATTTTTCTTACATTACTATTTTTTGCACACGCTTTTTTTTTTTTTTTTTGCAGTTACCGATTATCTTCAAACATTACGCAGTGACGGGGGTGCTGAAAAGTTCTCGGACTGACTCCTTCCCTTAAATCTGATCTAATATCAGAATTTATTTTGATATCCATTTTCGGTCCAGTCCAGAACTTTTCATCGACCAATCGTATATCAAATATTGATTAAAGATGTTAAATAACGTAGCAGTCATGAGTTTTTAACCGTTAACTATATTTTTTTAATCAATTCGCCCAAAGTAAGGCGATAATGCCACTAAGATGCAAGGGGCTAATGGGAGTGAAAGTGAATAAGAAGATTTTAAGAAGGGGCCAGAAACCCAGTTCTAAACAGGAAACAAGAAATAAACTTATACTCCTGTTCAAAAGACCGGGAGGAGAGTGAACCAGGCGACAGACGAATCTTTACGGAAATCACATTAATATTAAATATACACAACCAAACACCTGCTTCTTTTAATGCTGCTTCCAGTCCAGCAACAGTTGTCTTAATGTTATCTAGCATAGAAAATTTGTATCCATTTTAAAAATCCCTTGAAATCGATTGAAAGTGACGTCTTTCTTATCTGCCCTTATAATTAAATAAAATAGGTCTTCTGGTTAAATAAACGCTTCACACGTTCAACACAAAGGACTTTAATGAGTGATTTCGCTGTTTTCCCCGTGAAACGATAATTAACGTCCCCTTTTTGTATTCGTTCCCTGTCTTCATTTTGTTCTCCGTTATGACTAATAGCTGCTCTCCAGCGATGTTATTTAGTCTCCATGAAATCTGCATTGACTTACTGTTGGCCGACACGCACTTGCTCCAATTTCTATACGCCCCTAAATTTCTGTCTATCGCAAAGAACGGGTATTCTCTCAAGGAGACACCTTGCCGTGAACGCCTATTGCTACTTAGGCTCACCCCAGACCCCATGTGGAACCCGTATCTACGATCTATCTCTAAAGATACTAGAAAAAAAAATGCTTGGTTCCTTGTACGGCTCTGCTAACTGACTCCTCCTGCTAACCTGTATCTTTACAAGAATCAGACCAGGCAGAAAATGGGGCTATATCTGAGCTGGTGATATCCAGTCTTCATTTTCTATTTTTGATAGAGCCCCAAAGCGTCTACGCGGCCTTGTGAGTGATGAATTGTTTTCCACCTTACAGCTCTTTTCCCACAGACGAAATAATGCAAGCCCGGGGTGGGGTGAGGTGGGGGTGTTAATCTAAGATGTTCTAACGATTTATATTCTTAACCTAACCCTCCCATCTAAGACTCGCCACTCCGCGTACACTGAAGCGAACCACCCTCATACCCTTCGTATTCTTTTCGTAAGAAGAAAGTTCCATTCTTCACAAGAATTGTTGCTTTGTGGAACAGAATTCCTGGAGGTTGCTTTCTCAACCACTGCAACTTTAACCTGTCTAAGATTAACAGTTATCATTCCTACATATCCGCATAAATTGCGCCCCTTACCGCTCGCACAACAACCTCTTTTAGTAACCCTCTACTTTGAGTGGCTCTTGGGTCTTGTATAAGGTGAACATTAGTAAAAAAAAAAATTAAATGATAAAGTGTGGCAAGCTGAGAGGCAGTTTAATGTAATTGAACGAGCAGATAATTTTTTTCTCCCACTGTTATCAAGAAAATGCTGGTTAAGTGTGTTACGGTTTTTTGGGTATATATACTTATAACTAGTGAGCGAGTCAGAATGACTTATTTCCCTTTATAGTCGACCAATAGAAGGTTGACCAATCAGAAGCCGCCCAACACTGTATTCATAGTGTATAAAGGCGGCCATCTTGTTTCCTCCTACCAGAAGGACAAAAGGCGACCAGGAGAAGGATGAACTACACTCTGCTGTGATATCCACTGCGAACCTCCACTACGCTTTCCTACTGTCTCCGAAATATTCACTGCCAACCTCTGGATTCTATACTCGAGGACGACCGTCATGAAAATGTCTAACAAAGAGTTTGATGAAACTGGTGAGGGTAACAATCCTGATTTCATGTTGATGCGTTGTTTGGCAGTGGAGAAATTTCAGAGGGAAAATTAACAGGAGATAACTGATAACTGACATCCATCAAAACATGGCACGTGGAACTAGAACAGTCTACCCCAGTGAGCGAAATAAAGGGTTCAGTTCGACATTCCAACCACCTGAAGAAGGCCGGAGCGTACAACGGCCGAAACGTTGTGATAAATATGGCGACAAAGATGAGGACAATAGTCCGAATAATGTAAATAATAACTTGTGGAACATTTTATCACGAACGACTGTAATTTCGAAAACACTTTAAAATACACATTGTGAAAAAAAAATATTCAGAATCCACTGACCTTTCAACTCTTAATAAAGAAGATAATTACATATGCAAATTATTAATGTCCCATCTCGGGGGAATGAACAAAATGACAGGAGAGGTCGATAAAATTTATATTAAACGTTTTGATCAATTGTTTTTCCTAGTTAATTAATTTGAAGATTTACGACCCATCATGTTACTCACGTTTAAGTTGCATTCTGTTCACGCTGGATGTTTTTCATTTGCTTTGTTGCGTTGATTACAATTACAATTGATTTGCTCAAGACTAGCGAATTTTTGTACAGATTTGTATTTTTTTATATTTCATACTTGCATGCATTTGTAAGCATAACTTGAAGAAGAAAAACAGACATAATGTCGAAATATTGTTAAACGTTTTTAACATTCTTTTTCTTTTTTGAAAAATCGCGTCAATGTAATATCATTATTCGCGCTCTCCGTATTATTATTTTTTTTTAATTATTTTCTTTGATTATCCTCCCGGGTCCCAACCAGAGACCTAAGGTCAGAAATGGCTTCATAGCATTTTCTACTGAGTATTTTTGTAAAAAAACAAAACAGAAAAACCTTATGATCAAACACATTTTACACAGATAAAGCCCTTCGTATTGTGTGCGCTATACTTGTGAGTACAATATTTTTGTATTTCTTTAAGGCATGGATTATCAGAGTCTGTTCACTGAGTCTATTGCTCCCTTTTCCAATCAATACGATGGCTCCAACTACAACTAGTTTTGTTGATGTCCTCATGTGCCACATATTTGAGATTTCCACTTCAAGACCCTTGTATTTTGCTAGTTTTTTTGAAGATATTCAAAGACACATTACAATCTGCAGGAACTGTCATGTCAATAAAAGAACATTCTTTGATCACGATGTCAGGAAGATTAACTTTGATCGTTGTCTGTGCGCATTGTAAAGTCCCATAAAATTGTTACGGGTCCTATCTCTGTAATCCAATGATGTTCATACTAGTTGCTTGCTGTTTCCTTTCCGTAAAAGTAGTATATTTTCCAGTGCAGATATTGGCCCACTCTATCATGCCGAGTTTTATATTCAGTGGGTGCTAACACTGTGAAACCTGGTCAATTGTTTCTGGATATTTATCACAGAATATGCATTTCGGGTTAACACAATTTTTCAGTATAGGTGCTTAATTATTTCTAGTTAGCAAGCATTGGTCCTGTACAGCCTGAATAAAACTTTCGGTTTCAGCTTTCAACCCTGCATTACGTAACCACTGATGGGAACGGGGTTTGTCTACATCAGCTTGTTTGGTACAGACAAAGTTATTAACCATGAAGAGGTTTATCTTGCCATCGCTTTTGCATTTAGCACATTGCGTTTACATTATTATTTCTATTCTTCTTCTTCTTCTTCTTCTTATTATTATTATTATTATTATTATTAGTAGTAGTAGTAGTAGTATTTTCCTGATTTTCTGTATGGAAAACCATGTCTTTTTATTAAAGATCCTTTTCTTAGAAAGTTATCGAATATATTATAATGAGAAAATTTTCCTTTTGTATATCGGATAATAACGGATTTCCTGGGATTTATTCTAATGTGCCTATCAGTATTTTTTTAAAATCATTCCCAGTATTCTTCTCATTACTGGAATAGCAGTCGTCTTGATATATATATATATACTGTTGCTCAGTACACCAGTAGTTTCTTTCCTCTTCAGGACATTCCAAATTGTAGTGTTGGCTATGCCCAATGTCTGTCCAATGGCTCTGCTCGATTTTCCTTCTTTTCCCAGCTGCAAAATAGCTTGCTTTTTTCCCATAGACAACTCTCTCGTTTTCATGTTGGTTTAGCCTTTTTAACAAGAAATGAAGTCTTTACAGGTGAAACACATGATTAAAACCAAGAGTAGTCATTCAGAGCTATTTAATGTCTAAACAATCAATCTAAAAGGCAGCAACTGGTCTGCCAAGAAGAACAACAGCAGTTGATGACAGAAACATTGTGAGAGCTGTGAGGAAAAGCCCCCAAACAACAGTCAGTGACATCATCAACAACCTCCACAGTGCAAGGATGAAGGACTCACAGACCACAGTTCGAAGAAGACTCCAAATACAGAAATTTAGAGGCCATACTTCAAGATGAAAATCACTCATCAGCAGTAAGAATCGGAAGGCAAGATTGAAATTTGCAAGGAAGTACAGGAATGAGTGACAAAAGTTCTGGAAGAAAGTTTTATGGATTGATGATACGAAGATTAATCTCTACCGAAGTGACGGAAAGGCTTGCATGGCTGCTTCTGGAACAGACTCATTCATAATTATTGATGTAGATCATGACAGTAGCAGCAGAATAAATTCAAACAGCCACAGACACATTTTGTCTGCCAATTTACAGTGAAACACATCCAAACTAATCTTTTCAGCTACACAGTCGAAATCTACCTTCGGGCAGAGAGGAACCCGGACGAGGCTCTGCCGAAGGGCAGAGTCTTTTTCGGGGAGGTAGTCTGACCTGATCCCGTTTATGCGGGTTCTACGGGGATTTTTTGGCCGAGCCTACGGGAAGACCCATGTTATACTAGGCCTTGTGCCACATCTACCCTCGTGGGGCGGGGGTTAATAAATACCAACTAATCAGGAGGAAGTTTATCATACAGCAGAACAATGACCCAAAATGTACTACCAACACAACAGAGGACTTCATCATTTGTGTACAGTTTTAGACTAGCCAGTTAGTCACCGGACCTTAACCCAAGAGAGCATGCATTTCATCTGCTGAAGGAAGAAATTCCCGAAAAAAAAATCCGAGATTTCTTGACACCCTATAAAGTCAGGTTGTGACACAAGGTCGGTTTTTAACGTGGAGACCCGAGTGTTTCCACTCGGGCAGCTGGTCTAAGCTGGTCTTAGCTTGTCTAAGTTGGTCAAAGGTTATCTTAAGCTGGTCATAGCTGGACATAGCTTGTCTGAACTGGTCAGAGCTCGTCTAAGCGAGTCATAGTCGTTCATACCACCGCTACGTACTAGATGTCACGCATGAGTGGGGAGCGCAAGGGAGGAGAGAAGGCTTCCAGCATAGAACAGATACTACATCTGCAGCATCCATCCCGACGGGAAAAACTGACCTCTCCCCGTCAGCCTCCGGAAGGAAATCCCAATGAGGTAATTAACCCATCTAAATGCAATTACCAGGAAATAAAAGTTGAAATTCTGAACTATTGTCTCATATTCATCTTTTGATCTTGTTTTATAGGAGTAAAGTGTCGCTGCCGACACTGTAGTTTGAACATAAATCGCCAGTGAACAAACACGGGCGATTCCATTTTGGATAAGTAGATCACGTGATAGTAAAGGAGATGTATATATGGAAATTAGCGTGGCGTCTACTTGATCAGTATTTCTACACTATCCTCTATTAATATACGAATCACCATTTCTATTCTATCCTCTATTACTATACGGATCGCTTTTCTCTACTCTATCCACTTTACTATTTCTCTATACTGATCACTATGCGGTGGTTACTATTCGAGCGAGTATTATCGAGCAAGTAATATTCGAAGGCGTCTGACACTAGTATTGTTCAACGGCGTTACTATAGTTATATCTGCGATTACAAAGTCACTACTAAAACGAGCAATACGAAAGTGAAAACGAGTATTTGTTGGCATTACAAAAGTGAATTTGATTTGATCAGAAATGCAGTTCCTTGAAGGACATATTAATTCATAAAAAACTTTCTATATATACACATTCGGTTAAAAAGTATTCGTTGACATTACAAAAGCGAATTTGATTTGATCAGAAACGCAGTTCCTTGAAGGACATCTGAATTCATAAAAAGTTCTAATCACTCCGGATATTTATAAATCTACACATTCAGTTAAAAATTAAAATACAGTACTTATGACATAACCGAATATATATATATATATATATATATATATATAGAGAGAGAGAGAGAGAGAGAGAGAGAGAGATGATAAAAATATTGTTTTAAGTTATGCAATATTTATGAGTAAAAGTACTCAATATGAGGGATAGAGCGTGTACATATATAAAAGTGGAGGGTAAGGTCATACTGAATGGCAATAGTCTGTTTGATGCTTGAATACAATCTTCAGGTCATTCCTGCTCAATAACCGCATTCTGGCCCATAGTTATTTCTACACAATAGCCTTCAGAATAATTTAAAATATACACGTTCCTGCCTATCCAATAACCATTAGGATAACATAATAAACCGGAAACACTTTGCTAACCATCGACCAGCATATATAAATAGTCGAGCTAGCACATATGGCCTGAATATTGTGTTCATGCATCAAACTGCAGTATCCACTCACACACGCACACACACACACACACACACACACACACACACACACACACATATATATATATATATATATATATATACAGAGAGAGAGAGAGAGATAGATAGATAGATAGATAGATAGATAGATAGATAGATAATATTAGTGGTCAATATATATATATATATATATATATATATATATATATATATATATATATATATATATATATGTATATATATGTATAAATTTCAAAATTTTTACGATAGAATCCAGATAGAGCTCAATGTGCAGGACAGAGCAAGAATATAATATAAAGACACAAACACTAATATTCCATGGTAATAATTTATTACATTGGAATCAAATCACGATCCAATTCATCAGACTTACAAATTAAAAAAATGCATTGAATTTTTAGGTCTCATGAATTGAATCATGATTACAATTCCAATGTAATAAATTATAAATATGGAATATTAGTGTTTGAGCGTTTATATATATATATATATATATATATATATATATATATATATATATATATATATGTATATATATATATATATATAGTGATATCTGTCGAAGCTTTAATAAAAGTGAAAAGTGTTAGATTGAGATACATTTCGTAATTATTCTTTATTTCATTTTATCATCTTGTTGGATTCATATCTATATTTGATCTACATTTAATCATCCATTCATGTGTGTATATATATATATATATATATATATATATAAACGTATGTATGTACATTAGTACAACTAGTTTATTTTTCTCTGGTTATTCTTTGAATGTAACATGGCCTTGTACTCAAGACGACCTCGTCCAAGAAATCATTGCCTCCAAAATCGGCGCATTAACTGGAGAGTAAATCGAATGTTCGTGCCCGTCTTTCAAATTCTCCAAAACTTTGATAACTCCGTTGTATATACGTGTATGCATAGTTTAAGATATACACACACACACACACACACACACACACACACGAACACACACACACACACACACACACACACATATATATATATATATATATATATATATATATATATATACCGTTTCTAACAGCAAAATTGTCCAAATCGTAAGAGCATAATTATCCATCAAAAAATGTTTAATATCTAAAAAACACGAAACTAATTGAGCTTTTTTTTTTCCAGGCTTTCAGATAAGACCTTTAGTCATCTTGACGCCATTTCTCGTAAGAATCACCGAAAAACTCTTTGCGTTATTCCGCTAGAAAGCGAACAGGTTAAAATCGTTTTGTGTCAGCCGCACTCTCTTCCCAACTGTGCAATTGTATCAACATTCATACTCTGGCTTCCCTCCTCAAGGTCCATTCAAGAGAACAGTGAATAAGTTTTAAAAAGAGGTAACTGTAGAGAGGCAAACTGGATCAAGAGGTCACAACAGCAAGAGGAATCACCATGTCAACTTAGAGTTAAAGAGATTAATTAGAAAAGATCTAACTCAATCCATAAGATGTTTGGCACTTGAGAGTGGAGTTGAGAATGCAACGAGGCAGCCGCTATAAAGGTCCAAAAACAGTGGAAAAAGACTAGAAAATGAAATCGTACGTGAAACCTGTTAGGCACCTTATTAATCCAAGACAGAAAGTTAGAAAGTTAGAGAGGGCGAAGGTAATCTTGAATAAATAGGGAAATGATCCTGGAATATTATATATATATATATATATATGAAATTAATTTCAATCCTTCATGAGCTTCCGATCCTTAGCTATGATAAATTAATGAGAGTAATCATACATTCTTATTGCTCAAAGTCAAGTCCAATAGAGCTATAAAAACCTCGGAGAATTCCAGTGAGATATCTTTAATCATTTCTATGATATAACGGTTCAAAGCTTAATCTAACAATTGGACAATTTGGCTGTTACACGATTTGGACAATATTATTGTTACACCCGGTATATATATATATATATATATATATATATATATATATATATATATATATATATATATTCGCTCTGTCTTGGTGATCGAGACATAGTGTACTGTATATTACTGTTTAGATAGGTGTCGGTCTATTGTTTATTTCTTCTTATGTTTCACCTCTCCTCCTATCGGTTTTACACTTCGCTGTTGTTTTATTGGTTGTAATTTTTTTTCTATCATTTTCTTATTGGCCATCTGACAGGCTTTGTGTTGGCTTTTTATATGATATATATATATATATATATATATATATATATATATATATATATATATATATATATGAAAGAAGGAATGCTCCGTTTATAGACAATTTTGATCTATGTTTTAACAAAAAAATAACGTGGTTGCCAACTCAGGCCAAAACAATAAAATTTTTGCGAAAGGGAAATAATATAGTGCTTGTTATCAATGCTTTTTGTCTTTCCAAGCGTTTTTCCATATATTCGAGAGGCAAACAGTCGAGTGAAATCTGTAAAATATTCCCAGCGGTACAGATATATGTGTGAGGATCGCCCAGGCCATGTGACCGTAAAAGTCGGTTTGAATGGGATTGTGTTCAGAGCGTTGCGTCTCAAAAGTGTTGATCCCCCACAGAGAAAGGTTGCACAAAATAAGGAAAGTAACAAACTCGCGGCCTGGTTTCTTCTTGACCGCTTCCTGTGTAACAGCTTGAAATTCCGAAGCGACGATGATGAAAACCGTCTGGATTATCGACTGGATGATCATCATTAGGTTCGAAGCAATGGAAAGCACGTTGGTCAGACCGCTTTCCTCGTGGAAAATCGCCGCGATGATCCCGAAAATACAAAATATAAACACCCCGGTCAGTGAGATAAGAACGAGGACGTTCTCCAGCACGGAGGCGTGACCAGGGTGATAAGAGAGGCCTCTCATGCGCCAGGCGGCGGAGAGGGTGGCGATCATGCCGAGGAAGTAGATCGCAATTTCAGATAAGTGAACAAGTGTTAAAGCTGTGATGGTCATGTTCTTCTTGTTGACAAGGACATAAAAGGCGACCATTGTAATGACGGCCCCAACGAAGAGAAGGATACCAACAAAAAGACCACGGCTCGAACTGCCACAGTCGACACTCATTCGGTTATTTCGCATTTGCTCCAGACCATCTTTGTCTTTGTTCTTGCGGTCGACGCGTTTCAAGATTGGCTTCGGTCCACGCCCAACTTGCTGCCATAAAACGTACATTATACCTGGAATTAAATATAAGAGAAAATATTTAAAGAAAAAGAAGAAGAAATACGAGGTATGATAAAAACAAGTGTTGGGACTGTTCCTATGTATATAGAATGATGCAACTTGGCACAGGCACACAAAGTTATAACGTTCTCATTCGTTTCTGTTGTTTATAGAAGGGCTTTGGAAGGAAAGTGTGTAGAGTGTGGCCATCTCACCACACCACAACGGTTCCATCAGTATCCATGGTATATGCAGAAGTTTTTGGCCAAAGACAACATTCCACAGGTCCAAAAATCACCATATTCCTCGCTCTTCAAAAATCAAATCCAACTTGAAAGGAGCAAGATTTCAAGACATCGAGACAATCGAAGAGAATGCAACGAGGCAGCCGCTCGCTATCCCGAAAAGAAGTTCCAAGAATGCCTTCATTTTTGGAAATTATACTGAATACTGTTTGGTTTCAGACGGCGACTGTTTCGAATGAGATTAAATGCCGAATTGATATGTGTTGTAGTTTTCTTTCTATAGCATCAGTACGGGTATGATTTGATCAGATCTTGTATAGCATTGCATCATTAATTTTTGACTAGTATTTCTTTCATCCTAATTTTAGTTGCTTCAAACTCGCAATCTATTTTCCTCTTCACCGCTACAGTTGTAACACCTTGAAGTTCCGAAGCGACAATCATTAGCAAAAAAAAAAAAAAAAAAAGGGACAGAAAAAAAAGAAAAAAAAAACAATTAAATGACTAAGACTATACGAGGCCTGATCAAAAAGTATTGGGACTACATCCTTCCTAATTACCTGCACAAATTAGACTGTATTCGATACTACAGGGGTAAAGATAGGGCGCCGCTCGATCCACAACTTTTCCCATCATTTCGTTCCAATAACATTTGACGGCGGGAGATGATAGACCTAGCGAGAGAAAAAATTTTTAAAAAATTTTTAAAAATGACGTAAACATTTATTTGATTGGTTTGGTTTGTTTTACGACATACGAACATCAATGGGTTATTTAATGCCGACAAAATTTTTATTGCTGGTAATATTTAAAAAAAAATATATTGTTGGTTATATTTTTTTAAAAATGTATTGCTAGTAATATTTTTTTTCCTTCAAAAATGTATTGCTGTTATTAAAAGAGACGTTATTAAAACCTATTTTCAAACATTCATAGTGTATTGAACCCAGTTTTTATTGCTGGCATTTTTATTATAAAAATGTATTTTTATACTTTCATAGGATTTTGTTTTTGTTTGAGGGTTTACTATTTGCTCATAGCTGGGACTCTAACAGGTACTTCCACCTTGGGTCAAGGTGAACCTGGGAACACTAGCAATTAAGAGGTGTTTCCAAGTTCCTCAAAACCTCCTGATCAGAGGCATTGCTGTTGGACGTAGTTTATCGTCTTACCCAGGACGCCATTTATTTGATTCTACTTTTAACGCAAAACATATCTACAGAACAATTTTACGTATGTCAGTTGTATAATTCCTATCTTACTTTTTTGTGGGGGGTGAGGATTGATTATTATATTATTTACACACGGGCTATGTCTTCGTCTTTTTTATTATCACAACGTTTCGATCGGGGTTAGATTGTGCTAATTTCATTGACCATGTTTAACGATATCTCGTGTGGGTCTTATTTAGTACTGCTCAGTTTTTTTTTCTGGGATGAAGAGTTATCATTATTTACATTATTTATATTTGAATTTGTTCTGGGTAGCCTACAGGGAATTCTGAACTGAACCCTTTATCTAATCTACGGGGGCAGATTAAACAACAACAAAGATGAGGACAATAAATTTGAATTGAAACAGTATTCGGTTATTTCTCGGTATGTTTCTGCTGAGATCAAGTACACAACTGTCCGGTCCACGGATTGAACTCATGAATTCGCGAACCAATACTTTAACCCACTATGATATTGTTCTGTGGATTCACTTAATCGGTTCGATGAGAAAAGCTGGCAAGCACAAAGTTGTGATATCGACAACAGAGATGCGTACAAAAGTACGCAGGTGTAGGCTTTAAGAAAGATTTATTCAACTGATAATACAAGGTTTGGGGATAGTGTCCTTTTATAGTCCCAGTAAATAGAAATAGCTCTCTCAAAGAGGAGAGCAACGAAACAAGGGGAGACCACTCTTGATTATTTATGAGAAATAGTTTCGTTTTTTATGTTAGTTTAAAGAATGACGATTTTGTTAAAAATAGTAAGTGATTTTGGAAATTAGTTTTAGTGATCTCCCTGATAAATAATACGAGATTCATTTTTTTAAAGTGGCGTTCACCTTGTTCAAGGCTCGGGAGGTACTCGAGTTAGAGGGTTAGAGTAAGAGGCACAGCTTATGCGGATATGTGTGGAAGATAACAGTTAACCCTAGTCTTGAAAAGGATAAGATTGTAGTGATCGGGTAGCCCCTTGGAAGTCATTTCCACAAGGCAGAGGTTCGTATGATGAAGGTGTTTTAGTAGAACGTACATCTCAACAGGGGAATAGGAAGGGGATGAAAATGGTTAGCTACAATGTTTGTGGCATAGCAGGTCTTAGCAGTGGAGGCTAAGACTGTTGGAATTAAAGAATGTAGTTCATCTGACCGCTCACCATGGAAATAGCGATAGAATAGGGAGAGGCTTGCGACGTTTTGTCTGTGAGAAAGTGGTTACAGAGTAGCGAATAATTCGTAGCCTACAAAGAGACGGAGACACTTTGGGACTCTACCAAGAGTGGAAAGTGAACACAAGGAAGCTCTCGTCCATATATGGCAGCAGTACAAAGAGGCGGAGACACTTTGGGACTCTGCTAAGAGTGGAAATTGAACACAGGGAAGCTCTCGTCCATATATGGCAGCAGTACTCCATTTTAGGCCTGATCTGGCGCTTGTAAAGGTTGAGGATAGCTGAAGCGATACAGAAAACAGACCATTTTCCAAGCATTTATTTATCAGATAACTGTCTTTATTCGCTCACCGGAAGAGACTAAGGAATTAAGTCGTGGAAAAGAATCGTGGGTAATATCGATTGTAAGAGTTTTAGAATTACTGCATTTTACGATGTTTGAGAAAGGCGCCACGCTGTAAAAATAATCTTACTACTATAGTGAGTTGGATTCTCCAAGTGTGAGTGCTCTAAGTGTGAGGGAAAATTGGCTGTCATCAAAGAGGTGGAGTAAAAATTTAAATCTCAACGGATGTTACTTTTTCATTTCTGATTTATGCTGCTAATTTAATGGTTGTAGAGGGTAAACCCGACCTGAAAGTTCCACTACAATTTGAACTTCTTCGAGTTTAGCCTTAACCGTTATCTTCCACATATATCCTCATAAACTGCGCCCCTTACTCTTACCACGCACACAGCATCCTCTAACCTGAGCGGCTCTTGGATCTTCAATACGGGGAATATTAGTAAAAAAAAGGGGAAAAAAAGAGGAAAAATGAATGATGAACATCACACAATTTAAAACTCTGCTCTCTCTCTCCCCTTTCCCACTCACTTTGTTTCTCTACTATTTCTTTTTCCCAACTCTCTGTCTCCTCTTCCCACTACTCACCATGTCTCCCTCACCTCTCTCTGTCACTCTTTACTTTCCGTTTTCTCCGCTGTCTTTGTCTCCACCCGTTTCCCTCTCTCATTCACCCTCTTTCTCCTTCTACTCTCCCTCTCACTGTCTTTCTACCCCTCTCCTCACCTCTCCCCTCTCTCTGCCTCTTCCTTCTTTTCCTGGTTCTCTCTCCTGTCTCTGTCTTCTCCCTTTCTCTGTGTCCCTCTAGTCTCTCTCTCCCCTCTCATTTTTGTCTTTCTCTGTCACCTTCTCTTCTTCTCCGTCTCCCTCTACTATTTCTGGTTAGCTACTTTGTCTCCCTTCTTTGCTTACTCTGTCACTCTATTATCTTTCTCTCTGTCTTCTTCTACTCTTTTTACATCCCTTTCTCTCTCTCTCTCTCTCTTCCTTTCCCCACTCTATATTTGTGTTTGGTAATAAATAAATGTTAACACTGACCAGGTATCTGTTTATGCGTAATGTTTTCTTCCGACATATTGCCGTAAGTGTGAGAAACATTGTAAGAAGCGTTCTTGGCATCGTGCCCACTAGGGAGGTGGTGGTCGTTCGAGTGGTGATTATTGCCATGATTCTCCAGGGAACTCCCATGGTGCATTTCGTGAAGCGTCTCTACGACGATGTTGCGAAACCAGACGCAAATGTTGGTGCCGCACATGTGCATCAAGCCGAAACGGGCGAAGGTCTTATAGCGATGAATGCACACCTAAATATCGAAGAGAAAAGTCAAAAGTCATTTGATAAGAAACCGTAGAAATACATCGACACAATTGATTACTCAACATCAAGATGTATCCAGAGAAAATATGTTCAAAATTTTACTTCGAATTGTTAGTGCCATAATCATATAGATTCCGACTTTAGTATTTTCAGCCGCCTCGCGCCGCCTTAGGGTGCCTCAGTGTGCCTCAATGGTATAATGGGCGGGTATATAATGAGCTTACGGCCATATCACGTTGAAACACGGATTTTCGTACGATCCCGAAAGTTAAGCAACGTCGAGCTTGGTCAGTATCTAGATGAGTAACCGCCTGGGAATACCAAGTGTAGTAAGCTTGGTTGTGCGGGTGGTATAATGTGGTTACGGCCATATCACGTTGAAACACGGATTTTCGTACGATCTCGAAAGTTAACCAACGTCGAGCTTGATCAGTATCTAGATGGGTAACCGCCTGGGAATACCAAATGCAATAAGCTTGGATGTGCGGGTGGTATAATGTGGTTACGGCCATATTATTGACCAAAACGTTTTTCCACGACGCTTGCTATTTTAACATCACCATACGTCGCATTCTCTCTCTTTGAAATCAATGTTATAAATGTAACCTTGGAATAAAAGAAGTCTATCACCTCGTTGACTTTTTTCTGAAAATAAGATATTCATTGACTTTAAGGGACAAATATTTTTCGGCAAGTAGTGATGAATATATATATATATATATATATATATAATTTGCATGCAAATTATTGTAATCGTCCTTGTTGGTATTATCAAAAAGTTTTAGCCGTTGTGTTTTCCAACCTTCCACAGGTGTTTGTCGTTCCGGGTAGCCTTCAACGAATTTCCAATCGAACACTTTATTTATTCTACGGGGATAGACAAGCAACTGTTGAAGATCCGAGGGTACAACGGTCGAATAGTTGTGAAAGTAACATTAAAAATGAGAACAATAGTCCACATGTAAATTGTGATAACTACTTCACCCAGAAATTTAGATGGACATATATATATATATATATATATATATATATATATATATATATATATATTATAAGAGTTCTCAAATTTAGATGGACATACATATATATATATATATATATATATACAAGTATATGATTGGTGCATACGGAATAAATTCCAATAACCGACAATTACTATTCTTAAAAGAGTGGTCAAATTTTTTTAAATTATATATATATATATATATATATATATATATATATATATATATATATATATATAGAGAGAGAGAGAGAGAGAGAGAGAGAGGAGGAGGCACGGTGGAGTAATGCATAGCGGCTTGAATTGAAGAATCCTAGAGCCGAGTTCGAATTCCAGTCGATTTCATTACATTCACTTACCCTTAGGTATACCCTAATACCCCCTCCAGCTATGGGTAAATAGCAGGGCAGACTGGGTTCTATCGCCTTGGATGGCAACTGGTCTAGGAGAAGGACAACTCTGAATTCAAACCCGGAGTGGAGCCCCTAAGGCGGATGGACGGCACTTTGTGCAACCGCGCTGGTACCAAACTGTATTGGTTTATCTTCTCCTTTGGACTCTGCTAGCAAGGCCGAGAGGGGGAACTAGACGTCCGGGCAGTCCTATTTCTCCAGGCTCGTAGCGCTCTCGAGACGGACGGATGACAACAACAACGATATATATGTTTACGGTGACGACCACTTTATATCTACACCTCTATACCTAATACTGAGCAATTTGCCCCATAAATATCTTTCTTTTTATGTGCCATGTCCTTTCAGGATGTAGCCGATAATGGCTCTCCACCTCCTTCTATCTCTTGCGGCTCTCCCATATCACGTTCTGTCATCCACTTGCTTAAGCCCGCCAGGTATGTCACACGCTGTTTTCCCTTGTATCTCTTTCCCTCTATTCGACCCGTGAGTATCAGATTCACCAGGCCCTCCTTCCTCATTATGTGTCCCAGAGACTTCAGCTGCCTTTTCCTGATGTAACGTATAAGCCTCTTCCTTGTTTGCATCCTCTCTAAGAGCTTATCGTTGCTCACACGCTCGGTCCATGATATACTTAGTATCCTTCGGTAGAACTACATCTCGAGTCTCTTCTTCATCTTTGTGGAAATCGTCCAATACTCGCTACCGTAAAGGAGGACAGATGTCACGTAACAGCTCAGTATTCTTTTCTTTGTTACCAAAAAATCCTCCTGTTTCGCAATACTTTGCTCAGCTTTTGGAATGCGTCCTTGGCCATCCCAATACTTCTACAGATCTCAGTGTCGCACTTACCGTCCTCTGTCAAAACGCTTCCCAGATATTTAAACTTCCTATTGCTGATGACCATGCATTCCGTCTTCTTGTAGTTTATGCTTAGACCTTTCTTCTTACTCTCCGTCGCCACCTTCTGTAGGAGATTTTGTAATTTCATTTCTGGGTCTGCTATCAGTACTATGTCATCTGCGTATCTCATATTGTTAAGATTGTGGCAGCCAATGGTAAATCCCGGTAGGGTTTCCAATTCTCTCAGAATTGCCTCACTGCTTTGGATAAGCAGTTCGGGTGAGAAGACGCATCCTTGCCTTACACCCCTTTCTATTTTTGTATATTCACTGAACTCGTTCCCTATGCGCATATATGCTGTTTGTTGCCAGTATAGCTTCTTGGTTATTCTGATATCTTTCCGGAATATATCAAGGTTGCTGAGCAGTTCCATCAGATCTTTGTGGCGTACATTACCGAACGCCTTTGCATAGTCTATATTGTGGTACGATCCACCTAATTTACATAGTGGAGTACCGACCATATAAATATGGTTGGTACCGGGAAGACGGGGGGAGGAAGAAGAGATCCAATCCAGAGACTCTGCCTGACTGCGACTAAGTCAACCCATTCTACAGGAACGGTCTTCCCAAGAATATACCAAACTCTCTGTAAATATTGTGTTCACTTTCTTTGTTCAATACATTTTGTTTCAGTACATTTTGTGTTGTATTATTATTATTATTCCATGCTTTATTCAAGTTTCAACAGTCTATGAAACACAGATACACATTCTTCTGCATTTGTATTGCTTTTTCTGATAACATTCTGAGCATGAATATCACGTTCCTTGTTCCTCTGTCTTTAACGAACCCGTACTGTTCTTGTCCTATCTCTGGTGTGATAAAGCTGCGCGCTCTATTCATCAGAATACGGATAATTAGTTTTTTCACGTGGCTCATTAGGCTTGTTCGGTGGAGTTCGCATTCGTTTGCGTCTGGTTTCTTAGGCATAGCTATGAAGATAGATCTGATGAGATCTTCCGGCATATCCCCGCTGTTGTAGATATCATTTGTTATTTCAGTGATCTTGTCTATGCCAAAGTCAACTAAGGCTGTCAGTATTTCCGTTACAATTCCGTCTGGCCCAGCTGCTTTGTTTCTGTTCAATTTGGCCAGTGCGGCTTTTACATCGGTTTTCAGAATTCCAGATCCGTCGGTAGTTCTGTGTATTGCTGGTTGTTCCCTTACATCGTGGAAGAGTTCTCCAGCGTTGAAGAATTTTTTCCTTCTCTAATATGAGCGTTCCATTCTTTCATTTTAGGCAGTCTGTTGACGAGCATGTCTTTTGTCCTGCTAGTTGTCTTATTTATTTGTGCATGTCTCTTTTGTTGGGAGTAATCAATCTTTCTATTTCAGCACCTTTTTCGTTTAGCCATTCTTCTTTTGCTTGCCTGTATTTGGTTCTTATTTCATTGTGTAATTTTCTGTACTCCGTTCCGTATCTTGGCAAGGTTTTCTCTCTACTTTCATTATGTCGGGAATTTCATCAGTCACCTATTCGTTTTTTCGTAATCATCCTGTCTGTTTTGTGATGATATAGTTTGCTGATGTCACTATAGCATACAATTAAACCTATCGTAATCACACGCACACACGCATACACACATATACATGCATACATACATACATATATATATATATATATATATATATATATATATATATATATATATATATAATACACAAAAGGTTAATGGTGAATCAGGCCAGGAAACAGTAGTATTAGAAAGTGCTCAACACACGTGAAAAAAAATAAAATAAAAGTAAAAATAACATGTAGATCTTTTAACTTTAAAAATCAGGAGCTTTGTTGAACTCGCTACTTCGGTTTCAACCTTGCAGTATCCAGCCTCATATGTGCTTATAAAAAATGTACATTTCAATTAACCCCCAACGATACTACTAATACTACTACTATTATTATTATTATTATTATTATTATTATTCTCTCTTACTATTACCCCCAGCATCATGCGTCTGTTTATTTATTTTTTTCAAAAATAATATAGCGTTCATTATTTTCTTTTTTTAAATAAAGCGTTAAGAGGCTATTTGATAAAAATCGCCTGAGGATATCGTAAGGTTGAAACCAAAGTAGAGGATTCAACTGATTTGATTTTTTAAGTTATATATATATATATATATATATATATATATATATATATATATATATATTGTTGTATATTTTGGCAGCATTGAATAATTAGACAATTTTTGTCTACTTATTTTCAGCAGAATCCTTCACGGACAAGTTTCTTAGTATCCTTATTAAAGGAAGAGAGAAAATTACCATGCTGACACATATTCATTTATCCCGAGTACTTTCGAAATCAGCACAATGTCATCATCAAGGTGTTGTTTTTTCTAAGACGAAAATTATTGTGTTCATTTTTCTAAGACAAAATTGTTCTGTTCATCTGCGAGTTAAGTTTTTTAACATGTGAAGTGAAAAACGCTATGCTCATCTACTGTACGATTAAAGTTTCACGATGTAAACACCAGAGGAGGTAACTAAGTTATAAAATATATATTAAAAACAGCGTAAATTTATGTTACCGGCTTGAGCATTCTTAATACAACATTGTGCCTTTTGGAATGCTTCAAACCTTTTATAAAAAGGTTTTGGCGAGAAGGCTACAAACGAGTTACTGTCCAATCTTGAGTGGTCAGTTTACATTCTAGTGGGCGTCAGAAAGGACTCCGTAATTTACTTGATGCAATACATATATAAAGCAAACAAGAGAGAAGGATGACTGAAAAATATCATAAAAATAAGAAAGAAATTAGGTAAAAAATGTCAGCAAATGGCAATAATGCCTTATTATAGGTTATAAGTGTACGAATAACGTTCCACTTTACCTTTGGATTGAGGAAAACGAAATAAAGTTGTGAGAAAGTGAAGATCAAATGGAAAAGAGGCTTGACGGCTTGGATACGTGAATCGCAATGGGTATTGCCCCCAATTCCTTGAAAATGCATACCAAGTTGAAGACCACTGTGAATCATTCCACCGATTCCAAATCCTGCAAAGAAAATAATAATAATAATAATAATAATAATAATAATAATAATAATTTGGAGGTCCATGCCTCAGAGAGACACAAAAAATTGTTCTGACAAGTACAGCCCACACTTTACGAATGGCTTTATTCATGTAATTTTTTTTTTTTTTTTTTGTCAGTGGAAAGTGTCATGATGCCATTTCTAACCTTAGGTCACTGGGCGGGACCAGGAAAGAAATGTATAAACGCCAGGAAAGAAATGTATAAACGCCAGAAATGAAAAAAAAAAAATAATAATAATAATAATAAAATTGTTCTCAAGAGTACAGCCCACACATTACGAAGAGCTTTATCTATGTAAAATATGTGTGATCTTGGGTGTTTTGTCCTCACAAGTACAGTTCACACATTACAAAGAGTAAAATGTGTGTGATCTTTGTTTTTTTCCTCAAAAATGCTTAGTGGAAAATGTCCTGATGCCATTTCTAACCTTAGGTCTTTGATTGGGACCAGGAAAGAAATAAGTATACATCAGAAATCAAGAAAAATAAAATAAAATAATAATTATAATTATAATTATTATAATTATTATTATTATTATTATTATTATTATTATCATTTTTAATACACAGAAGAGAAGGCTAAATGTTTCACTAATGCGTGGATTGTCTGATTGAATGGCTTGTCTTTTACGACTTATCAACCCTTTGCAGTTTATTTAAAGTCAGAGAATATTTTATATTTTAAGAATTTTTAGAGATAATACTGATTTACTGATAATTCAATAATTAACGTTAATGGTTGACCACTCGTATTCAAGGATTCTCGTCTACTAGGGCGGCTAGATGCTTGCTCAGGTGCATTTTGTGTTTGTTCAACATCCACAGAGCCCATCTGCGGTTCATACTGCAATTATGCTGAGAAAACTTTAATTACAGTTTCTGATGGGGAAGCGCGTTACCTAGCGTGACCAACAATCTGAACAAGGCCAGCACACTCATAGTCCTCGGTCACGATGACTTGTGACTTCGTGCTAGCACAGCCATCAACTTCTCCCAAGTGTTCCATCTATCCAATTTCAATCACAAGTCTTGGGTCAAGTGCTTCGGGTGCTTTCCACAGGTGCTACACGCTGGAGTCGCCTCCCCCAGACCGGTAACATCAAGAAGTCACCTTCCTGACAAATCAACCGTGGTTAGTTTCACACCCAGGTCTCATGTTCAGAAAGCGAACGTTCTAACCACGTGTCCAATATTTACTGATACAAGCTTTACTAATTAACCCATAGCTGGGGAGAAAAGGTGGATTAATACCTTTCTAAACGGTGTTTGCGCGTAAGTAAAGATAACAAACCCGACTGGAATTGGAACTCGGCATTCTTCCATGTAACACGCGCTTTTTCAGCTTTCGGTGCACACCGACGAGATCAAGGATTAAAATGCAATGTGGTGTAATCATTGGCCGATCCGTGGAAAGCTTGGGGAAGCCTCTGATGAAAGCCGGAAGGCGCAAAAGTAACAACAAAGATGCGGACAATAGACCGTGTGTAAATAACCCGGGAATTCAGAAAGTGAGAGTAAATAAAAGCTTACCTACAGCTCCGAGCCGCAGGTAAAAGCTACCATTTGGGTTGTGCGGTCCTAAGTCAGTGGTGATTTTTCGTCGATACCAACTGTCGGTGCGTTGGGCATTTTCTTTATCGGATCTGCTCGTAAAAGACCACGAACGGGTAAAAGTGCGCGACCATGTACGATTCAGGGCGAACTTGAAACTGGCAGATTTCTTGTTGCGCCTCAAGAGGAAAGTGTAAACATACAAGATGAAGAGACCACTGCACGTAAACAGATAGATGTAAAAAGCCTAGTTTAAAAAAAAAAAAGAAAAAAAGATAATGATCTTTTAGTGAGAAACAGAAGTGACATCATCAGACTGTCGTGTCCATAAAAAATACATAAATAAAAAAAAATAATTATACTCTCCATGCGTCATATTTATAAAAAATAAAAATCAATTATAGTCTCAAAAATAATTATAAAAAATAATTATAACGATTATAATTATCCTTAATTCACTCATTCTAAACCAATAAAAATCGACCACACTTTTCTCCTCTACATGCACAAACACGTGATATTCTCACTCTCGGACAAGCAATCAACACGGACAGGCCGTCAACACCTGCGTCAACGAAAATTTTGTATCCTTTTTCTTTTTTCAGGCCATAATAGTAACATTTATCTCTTAACATTCCACAAAAATTCGAGGTAAGAAAACCCCAGACACTTCTTGCATTTTCCAACTAAATTATCTGGATTCTCATTACACACATCTATAAAAAAAGAAAAAGAAAAAAAATAACATACGAGAAAGATGGCATACACTTTACTAATTCTTTATCTTGTCATTCTGTCGGATTCCAGTCCATATTCAATCTACATTTAACCGCAAACTCATAATTTTACTCAGTATTACTGTATCTCGTATATATGTAAGGAATTTTTATAATTATTTACTAAAAGTTATATCCCACCACAAGGCGCACACGTATAAACTATAAAAATAGTTTAATGGACAAAGTCCGACAATTATTTTTAAGACATTTTTTTATGTTTATACATTCTTTTTAGAGATACAAATATTTAAGTAAATGCTCTGTTTATAATAAACAGTATTAATGACATTTACCGGCCTGAATGTCCAAGAAATTTTCAAAGAAAATATGCGCCCTACAACAACAATCAAACCCATATCCTATACGGGACCGTCATATAGCCTAACATGCTTTTACCGATTGAGCCACAAAGTCCAACAATTATTTTAAGACGTTTTTTATGTTTATACGTTCTTTTTATAGATACAAATATTTAAGCTCCTCTGTGGTTCAATCGGTTAAAGGCACGTCAGGCTATATGACGGTTCCGTATAGGATACAGGTTCGATTCCTGTCGGAGGACGAATATTTTCTATGAAAATTTCTCGGACATTTAGGCCTGTAAATGTTGTTAATACTGTTTATTATAAACAGAGTATTTACTTAAATATTTGTATCTATAAAAAGAACGTATAAATATAAAAAATATCTTAAAAATAATTGTCGGACTTTGTCCATTTCATAATGTGTGACGTCATTTGTTTACATTTGGATACGTATCGAGCAGATATGAATGTATGAGAGAAAATCATAGAAAATTGTAGTTTAAAAAGTGTAAAATCGACCTTGCTAACATAAACGTGAAAATAGGCTTATTTTGACCGACTAAATTGTCAGTCTTATTCAACCTCGTATAGACTGAGTTCGTGTCGGAATTAGAAATTTAACTGTGACAGCTACAAAAAAAAAAAAGAAAAAAAAAAGAAACCGTCGAATTTATCTAATTTAATGTTTCAGTCAGATGAAAGGCACGAATCTGGTCAGGAGAGGGTAGAAGGTATTAATCTTAAAGAGAAGAGGTTTTTTAAAAATATGACTTAATTTTGGATTTTATTATGCACTATTTATTTTTAGCTCAATGAATGCGTTATTCATGCATGAATCTATGCTTATAGGAATCTTTTTTCCTTTTTTCCAAACACGGTCAGCATTTTGTGGCCGTGTTCATAGTTGATGTTATTGAGTATTGGCTTTTTCATTTTTATTATTAGTGCTTCCATTCCATTTTAGTATTTTTTACGTGAGAATGAGGCTATTATACTTGCATTTTCTACAAGTATGTTGCGGATGGAGTTTGATAGGTTCTGGGTGTGTTTAAATGAATTCTAATTGTGCTGAGAGATCTAACGTGAGTCTTCTTGATAGGCATGTGGTTGTATGTCCAATATAATTATTCATGAATTTGGTTTGATTCAGAACTCGGTTCCTTAAGGGGCCTGTAAATTCATAAATAATATTTTTTTTTGGGGGGGGGGGGTAAGCGTTTCCCCCCAAGCAAGGCGGGAAGCCACTAGGACGCAAGGGGTTACAAAAGATTTGGAGCAAGATCAGATAGGAGTGATAGAAGAAAGGATGAGGAGAAGAGTAGTGGATAGATCAAGGCAACTGGAGATGTCGATTGACATTATATTTGAATAGCTGGAGATTATAGTTCTCAGGGAAACTGGAATAGGGAAGGGAGTTCCACAGGCGAGAGGTGCGAGACATGAAGCTATTGGAGTAGAAGAGACGGCTACATTTAGGAGTTTCGACAGTGATGGGGTGAGAGCGGGATGCCAGCCTCGTCGAGCGCTTGAACTCATGAAGTCTGGGAACCAGAGAATGCAGCTCCTCGGAGCAATTGCCATGAAAGTATTTGTAAAACAGACAGAGAGAGGCGACGGCGCGTCTGTGAGAAAGTGACTGTGATTTAGATCTTGTAGTTGGATTGTTATGTTGATGATAAGATTAGCTGTCATATGAATTTGGATCTTACCTTGCTTAAAATATTTTTACAAATACATACGGACCTACGCTAAAATACTCTGAGATTCATTCATTATTTACCATTTGTAAGACGGTTCTTTCGGATAAAAGGTTTCTTTAGTATGCCTAACTACTTCAGCACAAAATAATAGTTTGCGAGATCAGCTTGCTAGTCACTGATCTATGGCAAGGATCACAAGATTTGTAAAATATTTACGTCAAAGAAATTCGGTGTTTCCATTTCAGCAAATGTTTCAGATATTGGTATGACAGCTCCCAAGACCACGATCAACAAACCGTACATTCCGCTTAAGATGATAAAAAAACAGTCCCTGTGAAAAATAAAAAAAATAAATTGGAGGCTAATTTCGTGTTACGCAATCAGTTGTCTGAAATTCTAAATAGCGAAAAACTTCAAAATCCGGAATATTTTTTTTTCTCTGGAAAAAAAAAAAATTATTTTAATGAAAACAAAACAATAACATCTCTAGGGCAATAGTTCCCTTCAAAATCTCAGTAGAACTCCAGACATTTATCCCAGCACGTCTTTCACTTTTCGAAACTGTCTTCAAAGTTTGTTTTTTTTTGGGGGGGGGAATGCCATCAACTGCAAGTCATGTCCTCGTTAATCTCGTACATGGAGTTTCAACTTCGATTTTTACCTTTTCGAAAAGTCACAGGAGGTCAAAGCTAGACTGTAGATGTTAATCGTGCTCACATTATAAAATCTTTCAATTTTAGCTATGGGAAGAACCAAAAGTTGAAGTAACCAAATCTTGACTATAGGTATTATCTGTCTATATCTCTGAGATGAGGTATTATGATTACTTGCATTATTTATATTATTCTGACTTTTATCCTCATCTTCATTGTCATATTCATAACTAGAACAATCTACCCCGGCGAACGAGATAAAGAGTTCGGTTCGAAATTCCAATCACCTGAAGAAGGCCGGAACGTACAACGGCAGAAACATTGTGGATATGGCAATGAACATGAGGATAACAGTTCGAATAATGTAAATAAGGCAAGTAATCATAATACCTCATCTCAGAGATAGACAGATATTGAATAAAGATTCCAATCACCTGAAGAAGGCCGGAGCGTACAACGGCCGGAACGTTGTGGAAATGGCAATGAAGATGAGGATAATAGTTCGAATAATGTAAATAATGTATGGATTATGATGGCAATTATTCGTGATACAATGTTTTGAGAAAAAAAAAACTAAAAACCAATTGAACGAGATGTGAAGAATTTTCTCACTTGGACATTGTGAATACATTGATCTCGCAACACACAACTTTACACGTGACGTGTCACTGCTCACGGAGAAAACCTACAGAAGAATTTCTACATATGCAAAGTATAGTGCCCGCTGATAGCGTGCCAAATTTCATCAAGGACACGCGGACAATAATCGAGTTATTTAATATTGTTGGATGCGTCCCGGTATAGATTTCTTAGCATATAATAAAGACTTATTAATTCACGAAAATGATTAATATCTTAAATAAATATTTTCTTTTTAGAAAATCTGTTATTTCTAATAATGATTTTCCAACTTACTTTAGAGATTTATCACTTTCGACTTCCTTTTTCTCCTTCGTCGTTTCCTGCGATTGCTTTCGGGCCTTTCGGTTAACAAGACTGCGTTTCAAGATTGGCGCAACATTACCCAACTCTACCAAAAGAGAAAATAACAAACATATGACGGCGGAAAAAGATTATACAAAATGACCTCCAAATGTTGAATCGTGTTTTATGGAACATGTAAAGCTCAAAGTTTGTGTATGTATTCGCTTGAAAGCCTGAAAAATAAATATAAATTTTGTCGATATGTGCGAATGCAAATATCTTAATATATATATATATATATATATATATATATATATATATATATATATATATATATATATATAAAGTTTTAATATGTCAATTCGTTAGGCCGACAGTCTGACGATTGCTAGCATGAAACAGACTGTCGCCCTAAGTGTTGACTTTATGTTCACTTTTATATTTACACACGCTCTATCTCTGATATTGAGCACTTCATCCCATAAATATAGCACACCTTAAGACTATATTTTCATATATATATATATATATATATATATATATATATAGATAGATAGATAGATAGATAGATAGATAGATAGATAGATAGATAATATTAGTGGTAAATATACACATACGTATGCAAAATATATAAATATATATATATACATACATGCATACACATACATATGTATTTTTTTGAATAAAAAAATTCCAAGAGGATAGAATCCAGGTAGAACTCAATGTCCAGGACAGAGTAAGGATATAATAAAAAGGCTTAAACACTAATATTCCATGGTCATAATTTATTCCATTGGAATCGTAAATACGATCCAATTCATCAGACCTACAAATGCAAAGAGAAAACAGAAAAAAACAACTCCGGAAATAAAAAATAGAATTTAGAGATAATAAAGCTAACAAATCCGTTGGTATATAATCCAAGTGGATTCTACTAATATAAAATATTAAAACTGAATAGAGCTTGGTGTATTTATTAAAACAGACCAATATAGAACAAAAAGAAAAAAACAATGTATATCAATAAAAACAATTGTTTTGTTTATTAATTATCAATTATGTTTATTAATTATCAATTTATTTTATCAATTAAAACAATAGTTTTGTTTATTAATTTTATATATATACATATATATATATATGTATGTAATAACTTTAATAATTATATATATAATAATAATTATATGAATATATAATAATATATATAATAATTATAATAATTATATATATATAATATATAATATAATAATTATAATAATTATATATATATAATATATAATATAATAATTATAATAATTATATATATAATATAATAATTACATATATATATAAATATATACATATAATAATTATAAATATAATATAATAATTACTTATATATAAAATATATACATATAATAATTATATATATAATAATATATAATATAATAATTATAATTATTTATATGCAATAATTATATATAATTATATATATATATATATATATATATATATATATATATACATATATATATATATATATATATATATATATATATATATATATATATATATAGAGAGAGAGAGAGAGAGAGAGAGAGAGATCGTTATTCTGAGGCATCAAATAAATGTAGTTTGCTATTTTCCCGTACAACCACTCGAATGAAATATGTCACAAGTCTGCGTTTAAAGTGGAAGTATTAGCGTATACAGGACTAAGGATAAAAAAAACTGCTCAGTTCCATGAACTCTTCCCTTTTGAGGACGCCTCACTGTCAGAGAAAAGTATAGAAAATGCAAAAAATATTCGTTGTTTGCAGGAATGTCTATATCTTGTCTAGGAATGTGACCCAATTTATTCCCAATTAGTCTCCTGTTTTTATAATTTCTTTTCATATCTAATTTCAATTTTTTTCGAGTACCATATGTTGAAATATCTTTTTCAATACTCAAAACTTCTTTTTCGCCCACCAATATTTCTAATCGTTCACCATTTTCTGTTTAGTTGCTCATCGCCCACCCAACAGTTGAAACCGCCCACTGGTGGCGATATCGCCCAGGTTGGGATACCCTGATCTAGGGTTAATGTAAGAATATGGCAGAGCGTAGTTCGATTCCCGATAACGCCACGGTGAGAAAAGTAAAGACGAATCCTGATTTTAATATACTGGATGCTCTATTCATGAAATCACCTGGTGTTGAGGGTAGGTAAGTGACATTTGGGACATCTTTGTTGGTACTTCTCTAGTCTCTCGCAACAGACTAACAGACCAGACCTGTCTTTCGGCTAGTGAGAACATCGACTGCCACCTGCCGATCTCTGACAGTGACTCTGCTTCTCACAGCTCTCTCTACATCTTATGACTGAATAGAATATGCGTCCTGACTGTATGAACCTACGAGCGGAATTCCCTACCTTCCGATTTGTTTTGATTTGTTTCTTTAACGGTACATCAACACCTTATGGGTCACCTAATGCTGAAATTTAATTTTCTTGGAAGCTTTGAAGTAATAAAAATATGATATATGTTATTCTGTTTTCACAAATGAGTATATGGTAGATGATACTCAGCTTTAGTGTATTTTTACATGTTTGTGTGGACATAATTACTAGAAGTGGTGATACGTGTTTTTTATGTTGTAGTTTTGTTGAAGTTATATTTTGGAATAAATTTTGATTCTTTAAAAAAATGTAGTATATTATATGGATTAATGTCATCAAAGAGTTCCTTCATGTTGATTGATGTATTGTTGGTAATATTACTATAAATAGGTATTGTTGTTATCTTATATACCGTGTGTAATAGCAAAATTGTCCTAATCGTGTAGCAGCAAAATTGCCCAATTGTTAGATTAAGATTTAAATCGTTGTATCCTAGAAATGATTAACGATATCTTACTGGAATTTTCTGAGGTTTTTATACCACTATTTTTTCCATGTGAAATTGGGTGATGACGTAAAAAATGTTGGGAACCCCTGCCCTAGATCTTTCCTTGAAGGAAGGCGGGTCAGATCTTGGTGTTGAACTTAATAAGGACAGAATAAAAATGAAATTATTAGCTTTTGTTTTATATCTTGACTAACTTATTTGTTCTTGCTTCATGAAGATAACTAATTTGCATATTCAGTATTGTAATTCAAAATTTAAAAAAAAACTTCGAATACAATTTGGGAACCAGTAATAAGGAGTGCCAGAGAAAAGCGATAATAACAAAAATTGCAATATGAACTCTAGTAAAAACATGTAATGATAACAGCAAAAATTGCAATATGAGCACTGGTAAAAAATGGTTGCTGAAGACATTAGGTTTTATTAGGTTTATAATACCCAGAAATTCATACACAGATGTCCTCAAGGACACATGGCACATGGCGTTAGTTAGATCCAGTGACAGGACCCAAAGAGTGTGAGTTCAATACCCGGCTAAGGCAGAGGAGATAACTGATAACTGACATCCATTAAAACATGGCACGTGGAACTAGAACATTCTTCCCCAGTGAGCGAAATAAAGGGCTCAATTCGACATTCCACCTACATGAAGAAGGCCGGAGCGTACAACGGCCGAAACGTTGTAATAAATATGGCGACAAAAATGAGGACAATAGTCTGAATAATGTAAATAATATACATAATACCTCGTCTCAGAAATATAGACAGAAACTGAAAAAAAAACTTTTGTTATTCATTTCCTGATGTGTGCGGAAGCCTAGTAATTATGAGGTGAGGAATCTAAAACACGCGCTCTTGAGGCGTGTTCCGTATCAGCTGGGAAAACGGATTCCGCCGCTATAAACAGTCACGATGTGATATGACACATCACTGCATTTACACGTTCACATTTCCAGTACAACTTGTTTTTGTCGAAAAGCGGTTATTTTATTAATTTCAGCTAAGAGCTAGAAAAAGACACCATGAAGTTATGAGCTGGTAAAATATGTTGGCATTTCTGGAACACACTTTATTTATAGTCAACTGTGTCACTTAAAATATTTCAACCTGAATTGAAAATTGATTGTGTGATTCCCGCCTTCTAGGGAACAGTGACGCGTCAAGGTATCTAGCAACAGCGTACAGTACGTAAGAAAACCGGGATACTTATCTTCTGTAAAGGTTATTTAAAGCCAGAAAATATTTTTAGATTGTAAGAATTTTTTTTTTTTTTTTTGAGATAATAATGATTTAGTGACACTATTAGGGTTAAATAAATAATATGTTTGTCCGATAAATTCGTATAGTGCTAAACTGATAAGTCATATAATAGTCACTGAATGCTCGACAGTCTCCTTAATTGTGATTTTGATTTATTCATTTTTTACGGTTTATCAACACTTTGCAGGTTATTTAAAGCCAGAAAATATTTTATACATTGTAAGAATTTTTTTAGATAATAATATTTTAGTGATACAAATTTTACTAATTAATCCATAGCTGGGGGAGAAGAAGTAAATTCATGCTTTTCCCAAGACTATTTGCACGTAGGTGAATATAACGAATCCAACCGGAATTGGAACTCGGCTCTCCGATTAACAATTCCAAGCCATTATCCATTACACTCGGCTTACAGCATCTGGTATTCCCAAGTGGTCACCCATCTTGGTACTGACTAGGCTCGTCGTTGCTTAACATCTGTGATGGTATGGGAACCGGTGTTTCAACGAGATATGGCCGTAAGTCAAGTCAAGTCAAGCCATAACTGTGATCATCATTTAAAACTGTTGATTGCAATTTCTAGCGTCTTGTCTGCTACCTTATCTATTAGATCAATTTGCACCTTCCAATAATATACAGGGTGCGGCAAAAATATATACCACATATACCACTCATAAATACCTCCCACATAATGGTAAGGTTTAGTGGCAATGGTGTCTTCGTCTAGCTAATGTCTTACCATTATGTGGGAGGTATTTCTAATAGGTATTTCTACCGCACCCTGTATATTACTGGTATCTTCCATTTTAGCGTTCAGATTGATTTTGCATATCAAATACTGAAATGTCTTTCTTATACTGTTTCCCACAGAGGGGGAATATCATCTTGTGATATTATGGAGTCCTCCATACTTGCCTGTCACCCACTACGGGAAGATGCACTCTTCCCCAAATTAACCTTTAGCCGAAAGTGTGGAGCTCCCAGTGAGGATCAGACTCACTATTCAGTTGTAATTGAATCAGCGAGAGAAGCTCGCTAACCATGACACCACGTCGAAGTGCTATGATTTACTAAGCGTAGCTTAGATATGGCACAAGGCCGAAAGTATAGAGCACCCAGTGAGGATCGAACTCACTTCCCTATCCTTTGTAGCTTTTAATAAATTTTGTCTTTTTGTTATCTCTCCTAAATCTTGCTTTGCTATCCATTTACTCAAGCTCGCTAGGTTTGTTATGCGTAGTTTTTACTCTGTATCTCTTGCCTTCAATTTATCATGTGAGTATCAAATTTTCCAAGCCCTCTTTCCTCATTATGCGCCAAAGAAATATCAGCTGTCTCTTTCTGATGTTAATTTTGTGTTATTTTTGTTTTCATTTTCTCTAAATTTTTTGTTTTTTCTCACATGTTCAATCAATGGTATTAATTTCTTATTTTTTCCTCCCCCGTAAAACAATCTTACTCAATAACCTTCTACCTTGAGTGGCTCTTGGGCCTTGCATTGCGTGAACTAACAGTAAATTAAAAAAAACAACAAAAAAACTGGTTCTTTCCCTGGGCTCGAAAGTCAATCTCTAGCGCCGATTACTATCTCTGTCACTGTAGTTTGATTGTCTCCGACAATCCAGATAGATTATAAATCTCAATTGTAAAAATCTAACAGATCTCAATATAAGGATCGTTACGGATGCATACCCTGGGGATTTGGATAAGTCAAGCGACAATAGCTTCTAACGATTTCCTTTCACCTAAAGTTACTATTGTCTACTGCAATAAATACATATATTTTTAAGTGATAAAAACGAGAGAGCTACAAAAACCCCAGATGTCAAGGTCCTTCTCTAACGAGGCCAAAATGCTCGTGGACTTAAAAACAATAACGCATAACCATGTATTTGGTTCAAATATTCAGTCTTTTGACACGAAATGCAATAGGCCGTGAAATTTATATCCCATTTCTAAACAGCTGTCGTCTGACTTGAACGTGAGTCTGCTGATTCGATTGATATAGCAAGGATAACATAAAATAGAGAATATTTTAAATTGATCTTGACTGTATTAATAAAACTTCAATTTTTTAATTCTTCACGCTATATATATATATATATATATATATATATATATATATATATATTATATGCGCGCTACTTATTAGAAAGCGCACAATATCAGAGATAGAGCTAACATATTTGGTTGGATTAATGTGAGTTTGTGACCCTGCCCCCCCCTAATTCCATAATAACACCAATAAACGCAATCTACAAAAATCCAAAATTTAATAAAAGTAATCAGTTTGTCTGACGATCGCAAAAGCATGAAAACCAGGATCACAAACTCCTATCAATCCAACCAAATATATATATATATATATATATATATATATATATATATATAAAATGGTGGTATCGTTTGGAAAAAAAACGTCGGATAGCTCAACTTGCAGTAGAACAAATCGGTACCCGAGGAAAAATGGTGAATAAAAAAAGAAAGAACCAAGAACATTAAACCAAGGCGAAAACAATCGTCCAGTGTTCAAGTTCCAAGTCCAAAGAAGAAGAAAAAAACAAAAACAAAACGAGTGAAAATACAACTACGCAAAGTGCTCAATACACTAAGTAGTGTAAAACCTAAGATAATCCTAAGGAGCCAGGCAAACCTACCTAGGTTTCACCTAAACGGGTCTTCAGGGTAATCCTGGCTTAAAAAGAAAATTATGGAACCGTATTTATAGCTAAAACCAAAAATAAGCTTGACATGTGACAAAAAAAAAACCTTTAGGATTTTATTCCAAATTATATATCCGATTATCTTGGATGTGATGGTAAAGACTCTAGTCTTTAGGGATAATTAATTTATTTTAAAATTTTCTATTTATAGATTTTTTTTCTCGGCATCTTATTAATACGTAGCAATAACAAATCAGATTTCAGAGTTTACCGCAAACTCACTAACAAAAACGGTTTAATTACTGTATTTTCCGGCTAACAAGACGCACTTTTTTAACTAAAAAGTACCCGTGTGCGTCTTCTAACGCAACACCCAGGTTCAAGTCAGCTTTGACTTTTGATAGATTTGTATGTTGAGTCCTTACACTATAATGTTAGCTATCTATCTAATTCAGCCTCTTATAAGATGTAACCTCAGTACTTAGCTGTTACAAGTATTTCCTAGACTATAAACCTTCCTGGAGCCGAGCCACAAGCTTAAACATACTCTGTTTACTAACAGCGGCGGGAGCCTTTCTGATCTGACTAGTATGTCATTGCCATACAAACAAAATCGGACGAGTGATTAATGTAAACAATACGTGGCGCCAGTATGTGAGGGACGCATGGTGAATGTGTTGTTGCATGAGAATGATTTTTTTTTTCTTAGAAGTTTCTTTCCAAAATTAGGGCGCGTTTTCCAAGCCTCAGTGTCTTGTAAGCTGGAAAATACGGTAATTTCTATTCCCATCACTGTCAAAAAATAAAATCAGGAGTAGTCATAGGATACCACCTCAGAGCCCTTAGAATATATTGCCTAGATTACCTAGGAGAAGAAGAGAAATACATTGGAAAAGCATTTAAACTTCTTCACGCCCCACATCAACGGTAAGAAACGGTTCATCAATCGCCAACACACACACACACACACACACAAAAAAAAACAAAAAAAAAACACGTAAATATCACTTCTACTCTAACAATTTATTTTCTCACACTTCTTAACTGTTGAACTCCCTTCCGGTTTCTTACTTCCCTGATAACTACAATCTTCAAAAATTTCAATCAGTTTTGTTTCAAATAATTTTCTCAAGTTATCTCCCTTAGGTTTCTATCTCCGCATTATGTTTTCTCGATAAATCCTAAGTTTCTAACTTAGTTGCCTCTAAGTTAAATCCAATTATCCAGTTATCTTCCTTAGAGATAACTGAATAACAAAACAGTTTATTCAAATGTATATTTACGAAATATAACGTTTATTAAGTCAAATACCACAGTTTCATCCCCCTTGGCAATAATTCGCCTACGGGTGATGGTAGAAGGGGTAAATATCAACGTGACTTGAGTAATCTTTGTCCGTAGTTTTATCTACATGTGAGACCCCCACTGAAACCTCAGGCTTGTGATACATTTCATTTGAGTCGGGACCCAGTTAAAGAGGTAAAACTACAAAGACCAGAGAAAATTTCACGGTTTTCCTATTTTAAATTTTCTAATGAATCTTAATTCTTCAGTTAATGATTGAATAAGCTCATGGCGAAATCTATATCCGTAGAAATTCTCTGATCACATCGTTAAATATTCGAGCTTAACAACACAAAAATATTGCAATAACAATCATAAATATGAATGCTGGTCGTTAGTAAGGGGGTACAAATGACAAAATTTGAAATTGACGATTTTTTCCATTTAACTGAAACAGCCGTTAAATTTTTCTTTCTTTCTTTCTTTCTTTCTTTCTTTCTTTCTTTCTTTCTTTCAATCATTCATTCATCAATTAGTCTTTTTACTTCTTTCCACGCAATTAAAATGGAATAGTCCAGTTATTTCTGAGCTATTGGCAGGAAACTTCAAACAGTTTTAGCTTCCCTTATTTATTTATTTCTAACCATATCCCTGTCTTACGAACATTTCTCTTAATAATAAATTTTAATTAAAATAATTTTAATAAAATAATTCAGCAGGCGATGTTAGTTAATTGAATTTAAGGTAATTGGAGTTTTAACGGTTTTCGGGCTGAGATCAAAGTGTAGTATCTGTTTTTATCAGCTTAATTTGATTCTCTCTCGACTTCTTTCTTTCTTTCTTTCTTTCTTTCTTTCTTTCTTTCTTTCTTTCTTTCTTTCTTTCATTTTATCCCTGAAACCAAGTAATGTATTTTCCCCTCTTATCACGCGAAATAGTCCATTATTTATGAGGTATTCACAGGAAGTAACGGTCATGCTAAATAAGACACTACCAATAAAATTTCCTCTGCCCAGGTTAAAAATAAATTTCTTAAAAACCGAAATGTTCAAGAAACGACTTTTCTAAGAAATCCAACTCATCGTTGTAAGGAGTGGAGCATCGTAGCGCATATGAAAGGCGTGTAACCTTTTCAGCTGAGGGTCCCGTTAAAACGTTTGAGCCAGTGAATTTGCGGTATCTTTTGAGGAAAATATCGACAAGGCCCATCAAAGAAAGCTGAAAAAGTACGAAATTCTGCGTGAAAAACAACGTATGAGAAATAAATGGACGGCCAATATATTTCCAATCGAAGTCGGATGCCAATTCTCGGGTGATCCCCAACAGAAAAAGACAAAATATATCAATTATATGCAAAATCGGATAAAGTATTTCTGATGCGTCCTGCGTGTGGGGTAATCATGTTTTGGTCTGAAACCATGTCGAACGTTGTGTTGCTGAAGACTTTGTTCTAGGAGCTACTACTATTTGCAGAGTTGCTTATTAGATATGAAATTTCGCCCATTACAAGGTTCGGGAGCCAATCAAAATAGAGTGTTAGAATTCAAACGGTAATGCTGAATTATCTGTTTGATATGAATGGAAGAAAAGGTGTCAGAAAATTAAGAATATGAGGACAAAGTGGGGAAATGATGATTGACTGTTGACTTTTTTTTAAGTCAAAAGGTCGATCGTCATCTTTCTATGTAACGCGAAAAAATGGAGAAAAAAATCCTATGTAACGTGTTTTATCCTTCAAAAGGATTTCTTCAAACTAAAGCCTAGTTTTATTTGTGGAATCATATGTATGTAGAAGGAATGAAATATAAAAAAACGATGATTAAAATAAAATATGAAGAGAAACGTAGAAAATGAGGGGGGGAAGATCATCATCAACATCAAAGTTGTTTCGATTTGAAGGCAAAAAGCAAATCAGTGTATTTTCTCATCTTCTGCAACTTGGTAATTACCTCTTATTATTCTTCTCCAAACATTTCTGTCTTGTGCTAACTTACCAAAATGCTGAAGGTCTGTTCTGCCTGCCTATCTATCTATCTATCTATCTATCTCGTTCTGTTCATATCTATCTATCTATCTATCTATCTATCTATCTATCTATCAATCTATCTATCTATCTCGTTCTGTTTATATCTATCTATCTCGTTCATATCTATCTATCTATCTATCTCGTTCTGTTCATATCTATCTATCTATCTATCTATCTATATATCTATCTATCTATCTATCTATCTATCTCGTTCTGTTTATATCTATCTATCTCGTTCTGTTCATATCTATCTATCTATCTATCTATCTATCTATCTATCTATCTATCTATCTATCTATCTATCTATCTATCTATCCCAGTCTGTTCTTTCGTTCTATCTATTACAGTCTGTTCTTTCTTTCTTTCTTTCTTTCTTTCTTTCTTTCTATTAGTCTGTTTTTTATCCAAATGTGACAAACACCCGCAGAAATCCAGAGAACCAACTGTTTGAAATGCTCCGGTCGATAAAAAAAAAGAAAAAAAATGGTAGGTGTACTAATTCAATTAATTTAGCCTATATTGCCAGAACACCTGACAGTAGTCAATGATTGTATTTACCTTAATTTGGGTCATGTTTCGAAACCCCCATCCACACCACCCCATAACACTTGTAAGTATTTAACAACTAGGTCGCATAGTTTCCCATTACACTCCTATTCTTAATTACTATCCGCTCTTCTTCTACGTCTTTTTCCTTCTAAACATAATCATAATAATAAGGTCAAATGATGACACTACCAACCGTAACGATAATAATAGGGATAAACGCTTTAGAATAAACTTCAATAAATATATAACCGAAGAGTTCTTTATATATTTATTCGGCTTAACTTAATACGCCAGTTTGGCAAATGATAGAAGATTATGTTACGCCAAGAATCAGTGTGTGTTGGGCTGTCTGAGGTCTTACGACTTGACAGAGGACATCAAGGTCTACGATTGAAAAAGAAAAGTGTGGGAAAGATAATAATAATAATAATAATAATAATAATAATAATAATAATAATAATAATAGTAGTAGTAGTAGTAAAATAATTGAAGGGATTCCTGGAAGCCCATGCCTTAAAGAAATACAAAAAAAATTGATTCACGTGTACAGCCCACACCTTAGGAAGGGCTTTATCTATGTAAAACATGTTTGTATTTTTTAATTTTTTTTTTTTAATTGGCCAGTGGAAAATGTCATGATGCCATTTCTAACCTTAGGTCTCTGGGCGGGAACGGAAGAAGAAATGTGTACACATCAGAAATCATAGGAAAAAATATTATTAATAATAAAACACCGGTATTCTGCTCCAGCCGACAAAAACACATCTTTAAAAACGTTTGAGAAAATAATTTAATACAAGGACCTCGAGATAGAAATCAATAGAATGTGGCATCTCAGGACAACAACATTACTTGCTATTGGTGGCTTTGGGAATGATATCAAAACGCTCAAACTTATCGGTGGATCAAATTCCGGGTAAATATAATACATAATATAATACATTCAATGACTACAATGATCTTTTATCTCCTTTATTGCATAGCATCTCATCTGCTGGCATTTTCTGATATACAAATCTTTCTTTGAGACTTGGAGGCAACGCGGATTACACAAAGCAAAGGCAAAACACAACAACAATAATAATAATGATGACCGTTTCGAGTCTAGCTGTCCAATCTTGACACCGAAGCAAGATCAACATGATAACGTTGGGAAGTATGTTCGCTGTAAGATATGTCAGAGAGATACTGAAACATGTTATGTACATGGTGTTCCAAAAGTCGCGTTACTATTGATAACCTTATAAATTTTATATTTATTTACCAAATGGAATCATGTTTTTGTCTGTGACAATATTTTATTAAGAAATTATATTGGTCGAATTATGGAATATGATGTTATACGAATATTTCCCCGGTTGCTAATTCACAAGTACATGTTTTCTGCTATTTGTCGCGTGACTTTTGGGACACCCTGTACTTCATCCTGAAACAATCATAGAAGGCCTTGAAGTCACTATTCTTTAGGATTTTACCATTCATACTGACAGCAACTTTATATATATATATATATATATATATATATATATATATATATATATATATATATATATATATATAACTAATATACCAGAAATTTTAGACTTCAGGTGACTTGCGGTTAGTTAATCTCCAGTGATAATCACCAGATAAGTGGTTTTAATATAAAAAATGAGATAATAATAACTTAATATACCCGGTGTATTCTAAAACTTACAATGTGTAAACATAATAATAATAATAATAGTAGTAGTAGTAGTAGTAATAAAACAAAGTTTTTCTGATAAGTGCTGCAACCCCAGCTGACAAAAACACATAACTATCAAAATGCAATGATCTTGAAATGGAAATCTAAAAAAAAATTTGGAACACCAGGACATCAATAATTCCAGTTGTAGTTGGAGCCCTCGGATTGATTGCAAAAGATTCCGATAGACTCATTGAAGGGATTCCTGGTAGCCCATACCTTAAAGAAAAATTGTACTCACAAGTATAGCTCATACATTACGAAGAGCTTTATCTATGTAAAACGTATGTGATCTTTGTTGTTTTTTTTTTGTTTTTTTTGTTTTTTGTTTTTTGTTTGTTTGTTTTGTTTCATTTTTACAATGATCAGTGGAAAATGTCATGGAGCCATTTTTGACTTTAGGTCTCTCGTTGAAACCTGGAAGGAAATGTGTATACAAAAGAAATCCAAGGATATAATAACCCGTACCCCTCAGTAGCTACGTAGTGCAGGGTTGAAAGCTGAAACCAAAGGTTTTATCCTTGCTGCACAGGACCAATGCTTGCTAACTAGGAATCATCAAGCACATATACTAAAATATTGTGTTAGCCCAAAATGCAGATTCTGTGATAAATATCCAGAAACGAAGGATCATCTTGTATCAGGTTACACGGTGTTGGCACCCACTGAATATAAAACCCGGCATGACAGAGTGGGCCAATATCTGCACTGGAAAATATGCAACTTCTACGTGAAGAAAACTGAAAGAAACTGGTATGAACACCACCCAGACCCGGTTACGGAGATAGGACCTGTTACAATTCTATGGGACTACACAATACACACTGACAGAACAATCAAAGCCAACTGCCCAGACATTGTTATTAAAGACCGCAAACAAAAAAGTGCCTCCTTATTGATATGGCAGTCCCAGCAGATTGCAATGTATCTTTGAAGATATTCAAAAAGCTGTCAAAATACGTGGACCTTGAAATAGAAATCTCAAATATGTGGCACATGGGAACATCAACAATCCTTGTTGTAGTTGGAGCCCTAGGATTAGTTGGAAAAGATTCCAGTAGACTAATTGAAAGGATTCCTGGAATTCCATGCCTCAAAAGATACAAAAAATTGTTCTCACAAGTACAGCCCACACTATACGAAGGGCTTTATCTATGTAATTTTTTTTTTTTTTTGTCAGTGGAAAGTGCCATGATGCCATTTCTAGCTCTCTGGGCGGGACCCGGAAAGAAATGTGTACACGCCAGAAATCAAAGGTAATAACAACAACAACAATAATAATAATAATAATAATAATAATAATAAAGCACAGGTTTTCTGATAGATGCTGCAACCCCAGCTGCCAAGACATATTTGAAAAACTAAGTAAATACAAGGATATCGAGATTGAAATCAGAAGAATGTGTCATTTGACGATGGCAACATTACTTGTTGTTATTGGGGCTTTAGGAATGTTATCAAAAGGATCAAACAAACATGTGGGTCAAATTCCTGCTACCTCAAAAATATTGGAACTGCAAAAAATCATATTCATGGCTACCTCTCACATCTTGCGTAGATTTCTCGCCATGAAGTGGCGGCAATTAATTTTTTTCTAATTGTATAATACCTTATCTGTTGGTATCTCCTGATAAAAAAAACCCCCAAAAACTTGTTTATCTCTTGAAGTCTCTAGTTTAAACTCAGAGGCAATCCGTATTACACAAAACAAAGGTAAAACACAGCAACAACTACAAAAATAATAATAATAACATAACGCTTTAAAATATGAATATTCAAGTCGTGAAACAATTGACCATCTTGTATCAGGTTTCAAAGTGTTAGCACCAACTAAATATAAAATAAATAATAGATAGAGTTGGCCACAGGAAAATATGTCATTTTCACGCGAAGGAAACTACAAGAAATTGGTATGAACATCACCCAGACCCGGTTACAGATATAGGACCTGTAACAATTTTATGGGACTTTACAATACACACAGACAGAAGAATCAAAGGTAATCGCCCTGGCACATGACCAATGATCACAAGAACACAATCTGCATTCTTATTAAGAAGGCAGTCTGGAAAAGGTTCCGATACATTCATTGAAGGGATTCCTGGTAGCCCATGACTTAAAGAAATACAAAGTAAGTACTCACAAGTAAAGCTCACATATTACGAAGAGCTTTATCTATGTAAAATGTGTGTAATCTTAAGGGGTTTTTTTCTCAAAAAATGCTCAGTGGAAAATGTCATAAAGCCATTTCTGATCTTAAGTCTCAAGTTGGGACCTAGAAGGAAATGTGTATATGCCCGAAATCAAAGATAATAATAATAAGAAGAAGAATAAGAATCTATGTAAAATGTGTTTTTTCATTTTTTTTTAATTTTTCTTCTTTGTCAGTGGAAAGTGTCATGATGCCATTTCTAACCTTAGGTCCCTCGGTGGGACCCGGAAAGAAATGTGTAAACGCCAGAAATTAAAGGAAATAATAATAATAATAATAATAATAATAATAATAATAATAATAATAACATGACGCTTTAAAATCTGAATGTTCGAGTTGCGATCATAAAACGAGAAAATGGAAGTGTGCCAAAAACACTAGAGAATGGATTATAGAAAGTGAAGATTGTACTCGTTATAATAGCGCCTTTGGAATTGTCCCAATGACTTTTGCAAAGAGATTTGTGGTGTGGGAGACGGAGGAAGAGTCGAAACAGTCTAGATGACATCATGGCTAAAATCAGAAAGATTACTGTGAAAAGCGCCGAAATATTGAGGCAGCTTGCTGTCACATGTTCTTCATTGAGATACCCCAACTACCAGTGTTGCAAAAACACAAGTGTAGAAAATAAAATCAGCACATAAAGCACAAAACCCAAGGGATGAAACCGCGATAACTAGGTTTTTATACTAATATTGAGCACTCTAATATCTACAGGAATTGGGCGATTTCGGGGTTAACTTCATCCCGTTAATTTCTTTGCGCGTGAAAATTATATATATATATGTATATATATATATATATATATATATATATATATATATATATATATATATATATATATCGCGAATCACGTAACACATCAGGGTCGTAGGGGAGACATCACATGTACTGCAGCCGCTGTAGAAATGGTGTTTATTGGGAAAAATTCTGACGGAGCCCAACTCTATCCAGGTTGGTTTTGAATTCAGAGTTTACCTTCTCCTCGAAGGCAATATATCCCGTCCTTCTGGAGCGGGGGAGAAGAAGAGGATTCATTCCTTTCGCAAGGGTATTAGCACGTAAGTAAATGTAATCGACCCGACTAGAATTCGAACTCGGCTCTCCGATTCCACCACCGTGCCTCTACATATATATATATATATATATATATATATATATATATATATATATATATATATATATATATATAAAAATAAAAATATCAATTAAGAACACCGGTTTATATATCTTACTGTTCTTTCTTTTTATTATATATATATATATATATATATATATATATATATTTCAATACTTTGATTGTACTTTTTTAGGTGATGGTGAGTAACTGTAATTTCAAGTCTGATCTCTGAAAAGGCACTCAATAACTGTAAATACAATCATAGTATTGAAACATGAGATTTTTTGTGTAGCGATTTCAAATGTGTTTATTATAATATATATATATATATATATGTATATATATATATATATATATATATATATATATATATATATATATATATATATAGGTCTGTCTGAAAAGTCTGATGTCACAAACAACAAACTATATGTTTTCCCCTTCAAAGTAATCCCCGTTGAGTCTAATACACTTTTCCTTCCTTCTGTGTCACGCTTCTATGTACTGCTGGAAGGATTTTTCTTGGATGCCCTCTCAGCTCCGTCGTCACGTCTCTCTTGTTGGCCTACACTTTTTCAAAATGTCTTCCCTTAATGATCCCCTTGAGCTTAGGGAAAAGAAAAATGTCATCCTGGGCAAGATCAGGTGATTAGGGAGATTGTTTCAGTACGGTGAGTTTTTTTTTTCTCGACTAGGAATAGCCGGATGCACAGGGCGTTGTGTGAGGGTGCATTGTTGTGGTGAAGCCGCTACGATTTGTCCTGCCATGAAATCATGTGAAAAAAAATACAGTGTTTGCAAAAGGCTAATGTTACAGTTATACACTCCCAAGATATTAAATGATGACAAAATCCACTTATCCCTCGTTTGCCCAGAGCTCTTACAGCACTTTCCAGTCCCGTTACTTTACAGACAGAACTTGTATATATCTAAATTCAAACGTTCACAACATTAATTTAAAAATAGTTCTCATTGCAATAGTAGAGCAATATTCTTTATTATGGGATATTACATTCGAACATATGTAAAACCGCTACATAAATGCATTCATGGTTCAATGCATATCTTCTCATCTCATCAGGTGGTAGTAAATAATGAAATGCGATGATATGCATTTATGTAGCGGTTTTACATATGCTCGAATGTAATATCCCATAATATATATATATATATATATATATATATATATGGATAAAAAAGAAGACAATTGTGAAATATACTTTTTAGTCATTGCCCACACGTTTCGTCAATCCGACTTTATCAAGGCAAGTTGCAAAGCGAATTTTTCTTTTTTAGTTACATTAAATTCAAATATAAAGGGAACACTCCTGTGTAATCCCAGCATCCAGAATGAGGTTTACACAGGAGCATTGCCTTTATATTTGAATTTAATGTAATTAAAAACATTTCGCTTTTAAACTTGCCTTGTTAAAGTCAGATTGACGAAACGCGCTGGCAATGACTAAGAAAATTATATTTCAATTGTCTTCTTTTTTATCCAAATTGTCATATTCTCAGAATTATTCTGAGAAATTTAACAATATATATATATATATATATATATATTTGTGTGTGTGTGTATGTGTGAGAGAGAGAGTTTTTAGTGGAAAGTACATATTTTTCTTTTATATTCAGGCCGGTAGACGAAAATAAATAAATATACTGTTTAATAAATAAACAGAACATCTACTTAAATATGGGTATCCACTAAAAATAATGCCTCAGTGATAAAATGTGTCGGATTAATAAATTTAAAAAATCCATTACTTCTTTAGAAATTGCTTTGTTTACGTTTGGATACGAAACTGAGCAGATATAAATATTTCGAGAATCTGTGAAAGGTTTGCGTTTATAAAAGAACTATTCGACTTGACTGAGTCGGTCTAGACTACGACGGCTCGAACGACGGTTTCTCTTGCAAAGGAGGATCAGGTTCGAATCAGGCCGGTAAAATATGGTTATCTAGTAAAAATAACGTATATGTTTAATATCTGTAGGAGGCACGGTGGAGTAATGGATAGCAGCTCGGATTGAGGAATTGGAGAGCCGAGTTCGATTTCTAGTCGAATACCCTTGGTAAAGGTATGAATTCCTTTTATTCTCCCACCAGCTATGAGTAAATAGCAGGGCAGACTGGGTTCTATAGCCTTGGATGTCAACTGGTCTAGGAGAATGACAACTCTGAATCCAAAACCTTGTAGCATGTTGGTCTCTGTATTCGGCTCTTCAAAAAGTGTGGTTGGTTCTGCACAAAGCCTTTATATAACCACATATAATCAAATCATATGTGCAGGTGTCTAGATGTCGGAACTGAGTTGCTTGAAAAAACGACGGGAGAGTCCAGCATATATATATATATATATATATATATATATGCAAGACTTTCCAAGCTGAGTGACTGGTGTTTTTCTGAAAAAATAAATAGGTAAAAATTCGCTTTTCTCTCTGCAGGGTTTCGATGTGGCCTAGGGGTTAGAATCTCCGACTGATACCGGTCTGAGTCTATCGGGTGTCTAACTACACTGATGAGCTGTGATACAGTGGAACAGTCTGTGGACGACTGTGTATATATATATATATATATATATTTACTATTAAATGTTTTTGTGGATACACGTGAGAATCCGGGAAGTCCGATTCGGTTTTAAATAATCCACAAAAGGTTGATAAACCATAAAATTCAAATCAATCAACAATAGATATTCATGAACTAGAGTGCATGATCTATAATAATTTGAGAAAACATTTTAAAAAATAATGGAAGAAAAAAAGATTACTTCTGTTCGCAGTGTCTATTGTGCAACTCTCGCAAAATAAAATCTGAACAGAAATAAGAAAAATAAACTCACCTGTTTCAGATACATGGGATAACTTTCGTGGAATTTCCAAAAGTAAGTCGCAAAAGCTACGCCTCTTTTTAATTGCACCCAAAGGCAGATCTGCTCCAAGACATTTTCTCTCATTTAACGCCTTCTGGTTTTCCTGAAGAATTTGGTTTGCGAGATTGTTTAGCGACTGGCCCATTGTCGGGTGCTCGGAATTCAAACTGGCTTTATTATTTGCTGCTACAGGAACCTCTGAGGTATCGCTTCCACGATGCAGAATGGACACGGGCAGGTTCGCTTCAAGGCGGCTAGTATTATCCGGAGATACCGATCGCCGACGCAGAGGAGTCCTTCTTGAACTGAGAAGTCTTTTTTTTTCTTTACAGGGCCCGTCTTCATCATCGTCATCTGATTTCGAACGAATATTTTTGGAAGCTTCGTCGTTCGTCGACAGCAAGGCGTTTTCCTCTCTCTCCGTCTTAACATCGTTTCCACCGGTTTCGTTTTCCTCCGACATTTTCAATATTTCCTCACTCCCTTTTTCCTCTCTTCCGCTGAGCCCATCGGGGACGGGCTTATTCATATCTTCTTTCTCGCAAGAGTTTAAACTTTCAGAGCCCGTTACTGATGTCAACGGCGGAGGTGGAGGTGGAGGCGGAGGCGGGGGTGGAGGCAGTGGTGTGCCTGGCGAAATGGAAACCTGTTTCAAAGGGTCCTCTATGTCGATCGCAACAGCGTCCTCTACCGGAGTGTCAGGCCAAATGACTATTTTCGGCACGCTCATTTCTTTCCAGTTTACAGCCTTTGGGTGCTTCGCTGACGACCGTTTTAACCATCTATCTTCTTCGTGGGGTGAAGTGCCCATCGGAGTTGCCTCTCGTATGCTTCTTGGCTCTTGTCTCGTGAAGTCAGTCGGTGCATTAAACTCAGTGCAGTTCTCTGTTTTACGATTTTTGTGGCTTGCAAAATTTGTTTTCTTAGACATTTTCAACACTGGGGTCTGATCTTCGTTCCAGTTTATTTCGGAAGTGCCGGATGGTTTGCTGGAAAGAACAGGCGATATTCTGGAATGTGTCTTGTTACTATCCTCTGTTACGTCCTGGGAAGTCTTTTCGGGGCTATCTTTTTTATATTGGTCTTTATTGAGAGGAGTATGTTTTGAATGTTGACTCTCTTGGTCATTGAACGTTGACTCTCTGCTGGTTACGGTGTGGTCATATGAAGAAACTTGACTTTGACTTCGACGCTCTTGGAGTGAAGACAGAAGTTTCTGGCTGTGTGTTAACAGTTTGTAGGTGCTGTCCATATCACGATGTATCTCGCTGTAAAACAAGACAAAGAAAGAAAGTAACGGAGGTCAGACAGAAAAACAAAGAAAAGAGAAATCGTGAGCTGACGTTTCTTCTGAACAGGAGGATAAATAAATAAATAAATAATAGAAAAGAAAAGAAAAAAAGAGAGAGAAAAAGAGGATTTAAATGACAATACCCTGCCTATATTTTCACAAATATTTATCTTTCTACAAAACCGTATGAGTTTAACAGTTTTTAAAAGCGTTAAAGATTAAAGTAAATATTTCTGAAGATTACGTTAGTCTGACACAAGGTCAAAATAACTAGGCATCGGACGACAGCTTAACTGGCAATATCTCGCTAGAAATTTATTAACCAATTGTTTACGGGATGTGTCTATTCAAAGTTAATTCAGCAACACATAAACTTAGAGAATCAATATTAAAAAAAACTACAGTTCTTAATTTATAACTGAATCTATTTTAAATATCTCTAAATCCGTGCATGCTTTGAATATTGTGGCAATGTATTGCCCGGTGCTTCAGCTATATATTTAGAGATTCTTGATAAAACTCAAAGAAGAATCAGCAATATTATTGGTCCTTACCTGGCCTCTCGGCTTCAGTCACTTCCTCACCGCCGTAATGTAGCTTCCCTGTGCCTTTTCTATAAATACTTTCATGGTAGTTGTTCGGATGAACCCTTCGCTATGGTACCTAGACTTTATGAATTTAAGCTTTAAGTAGATTGGCGTCAAAGTCGCATCAATTCACAGTTGAATTGGCCACATGTAACTGTAAGTTCTATGTTAACAGTTTCTTTTCTCGCACTTCTCGCTTGTGGAACTCTCTTCTGACTCCATACTTTCCAGCTAACACTGATCTTCAAAAATATCAATGTAATGTCAATCGTTATCCACTGTCTCCCTGATTACTCTTCTATTGTTATCATTCCTTAATAACGATTCTCTTTTTTCCTTATTTTTTTAACACTCAGTAACCCCATGAGTTTTAGTGGATTTACTGCCTTGCATGGGGTAATAATATTGAATATTGTATTTGTTAAAAATATGATTTTCACAATTATTTTATGATCATATCGTTCTTCTTTTCTTTCATTATACATTTCTTTAATATATATATATATATATATATAAGTGTACATTGAGGTCAATACCCAATGGCGACAGTCTGCTTAGTACTTAAACGCAATCTTCATTATGTCCTGAAGATTGTCTTAACATGAAACAGACTGTCGCCAATAGGTGTTGTCTTCAATGTCCACTTTCACATTTACATACGCTCTATCCCTGATATTCAGTACTTTAACCCATAAATATAGTATACCTATCATCCTATCATTATCATATACATTTTAATCTCTCTCTCTCTCTGTCTGTGTGTATATATATATATATATATATATATATATATATATATATATATATATATAAATTATTTTTTACGCCGAGCAAGGCGATAAGCCACTAAGACACAAGTGGTTAATAAGAACATTGAGGAGAGAGAAGACAATAACAGATCAGAATTCAATGAGACAGAAGCTAACAATTGAATTAAAGTTTTTGAACATCAAAGTTGACAGGAAAGTAAAAAGGCGGAAGAGAGTTCCACAACTGAGAAGTGCGAGAAAAGAAATTATTGGAATAGAACTTATGTTTATATCTATCTATTTCAGCAGTAAAAGTATGAGATCTAATTGACAATCTAGCACTACGCTTAAGAATAAAACTATTAATAAAACCCCAACTTTTTGTATTCATCTCTTTCCACACGTTCAGAGGGTTAAATAGCAGGGTTGACTGGAATCTCTGGCCAATGTGCTGTTGTTCTGGTTTCTGTAGCAAGCAGGTCGTTTTTACGAGGTAGAATAGGTAGCCCCACGCCCGGCCGGTTTTGAATTCAGAATTATCCTTCGCCTAGAGTGATTGCCAACCAGAGCTAGAGAACTCAGTCTACACTGCTATTAAACCCTAGCTTGGGCTGGGGAGAAGAGATTAATTCATACCTTTCCCGAGAGTATTTGTGCAAAAGCGAATACAACACCGATGACTATAATTGGAACTTGAGACACTTATCCCGCTTTCTACGTCAGTAACCACTACGCTACGCGCACATCCATCCATCCATCCACACGCAAACACAAACACACGCACACACACACATGCACACACGTCTGGAAAACCGGAAGTAAAAATGGGTACAACGAAATAAAAAAAGAAGAGAAAAAGAGAGAAAAGGTGAAAAAAGAAAGCATTGTGTATAAAGTAAAAAAAAAAAAAACGACGAGGAGGACAAATAGCTATGACATTCTACACATACGTATATATGTGCAGAATTCACGCACACATACAAAATAAAAATAAAAAACTTGCACCAATGTAAAAGTGAATATAAAAAAGAAAAATCGAGAAGCATAGCCAGTTGCTGATAGCCCCTGAGGAGTGAACGGTGTGATTGCCGGTGGGTCCGTCTACGAAAATTTGGAGTCGGAATGGAGATATGTAGAAAAATAGGAAAGAACACGTTAGGTAAATAATCCGGAGTTCTTTAGTATTTTTGTTTTTATTTTTAAAAAAACAGTGCTCCATACAGAAGTAGAGCTTAAATTATAATTATTTTAAAAAAAATATGATTCGTTCGCTACATAAGAGTTCTCATGTTTCAAAAACGAAAGCCGAAAACCTCAATATTATTATTAAAATTAAATTGAGTTAAAGTATCAAGCTGTGTTTCATCCTCAAGCGAAAATTTAGGAATAACCTATCTTGAAATTTACGCATCTTTATAGGCATGTTCATTCGCAAAATTAATTACTATGGAAACGGCTGGGGCGACCATTTTGGTAAAGGGCCTAAGAGATAATTTTTGTCCACATATCAATCACATTCGGAAAGATGTCAAGCCGAGGTATGGTGGGGGTATCTATTTCAAAGCGAATGATGGCATTCATGTGCGCACATCGTCTTGTCAGTCATAGCGAAAGATAGCTTTTGGCACCATAATATGTCGTTAAGTGTCTAGAGAATTTTGTTTTATTTTATTTATTTATCCTTTTGTTTTGTTTTGGGGTTTTTTTCTCCAAAGGGCTGTTTCGTACTTAAACGCGTTGCACTGAACTACAATTTGTTTTTTTGCCGACTTCATAAAGAGTTTTCTATCTTATGATTGGGTTAAGCTTTTAAAATTTTATTAGACTATGAAATTTAATTTCTTTTATGCTAATTATTTAATGCGAAAATTTCTTGATGTCGGCAGAAAACCGTTAACTCATGTCTATGGTTTAATAAATTTTCATTATTTAGAAACTTAATAATGTGTACTTTTTCATGTAGGCATAAAGGGCATGCGTCATCCCAGGTTTTACTTGTTCTTGTTCTATTTATTATTTTCCATTTTACTTTTGGTGTTTTATTCATTTCTTTTAAATGCCAAAAATATTTGGATAGAGATGTCTGATTTCTATTTCTAATATTATTGAAGGAGTTTTTTGTGTTGTCTCCATCTAATTTTAAATTCATTCTTCGTTGAACCAATGTATATTCTTTCAGTGTTAGGACTCTCAATGGGTGAGATAGTGCATTGGTATACCACAGTTTTTGTGCGGCATTTATTTTCCAACGGGCAGTCTTCAGAGTTTCTACAATCACATAAATTTTCATTATTTTTGTTTAATTTTAGTTTAGGATTTTTATTAATACTGTTTTGGCATGCGTGTCTTTCCCGGGTTTCATTATTATGTTTTTTATGATCCTTTCTAGATTCTCAGTGCGATTGTAACTTAATTCTAATTTTTTTTTTTTATTAAAGATCTTGCTAAGTCTGCTATTAGTAGGAAAGTGTTTTTCAATTAAAGCTAGGAACTTATGTCCTAGCTTAATACTAACCATTTGGTTGAACGGAGGGGTATACCAAATGATTTTCCTTTTCGTGTTTTTCTTCTGGTTAATACTATTGTTTCGATAATTTATGTTAGCGTTTTTGTATCCGCCATTTTTTAGGGATGTGTTATAAAAATTATTGTGTTGTTGGAATATTTCCTTATTAGCGGAGTTCATGCTGATTCTTTTCTCTATTGATGTGGGTATATGCTGAATTATAGATGGAGGGTGGTTTGACTTAGGGTGTACATACAAGGGATTAGTGTTAGGTTTTCTGTAAGGTAGGTATATGTTGTTCATTAAGTCTAGAGTTACGTCGAGGAAGTTTACCCTTATTAATTTAGTATTGACTGTAGTTTTTAAGTTTAGTTTTCTGAATTCACTATATATTATCTTTCTAGTTTTATCTATTTTAAAATTTATCAAAAATTATCTCTTAGGCCAAAATGGTCGCCCCAGCCGTTTCCACAGTAATAAAATTTTGCGAATGAACATGCTTATAAAGATGCGTAAATTTCAAGATTGGTTATTCCTAAATTTTCGCTTGAGTATGAAACAGGGCTTGATACTTTAACTCGATTTAATTTTAATAATTATATTGAGGTTTTCGGCTCTCGTTTTTGAAACATGAGAACTCTTATGTAGCGAAGGAATCATATTTTTTTTAAAATAATTATTATATATATATATATATATATATAGAATGGGGTGTTTGACATATCTGGCTGGTGCTGCCCAATTCTCATTGTCCAGCCTCGATAGAGTTCAGAAGCGCTTACGCGGTCTTGAGGGTGATGGATTATTTTTCACCATGCAACCCTTATGTCACAGACGATACACTTCACTGCCATATCCCAATTTCTATGACAGATGTTCGAGCGAGTTACATTAGCTAGGTGCCACCAGTTCAGCCCTTCATATTTCGGACCCGCCACGCCGTGTTCACGATGTCAAATCATCACCTTTCCCTTCGTGTTCCTTTGATAAAAAGCAAGTTCCACTCAAACAGGTTCTTCCCAAGACCTATTAGTTTCTAGTACAATTTCCTAAGCGAATGGTTACCTGAAAACTACAACCTTGGGCTCTTTTAAGTTCAGTGTTCACCGGTATCTATCCTACTCGTCCTTATAATATTCTCTTACTTCCCCCTTACTTACAATCTCATTCAGTAACCCTCTACCGTGAGTGGCTCATGGGCCTTGGATTGGGTGAACTAACATTAAAAAAATAAGTTTTAGATTCATGCTTTCCTGTGTGTTTTCCTTTTGGTAATACTCTGATTGCTGGCTAATAGAATTTCAAACTGTTTTTTTTTTTTTTGTTATTTCCAGTCACACTTATTGATATCATTAACAGGTGATCTGATATTACGTATCAGCAAGAGAAAAAAAAGACCCGAAAAAATTGAACAGTGAACGCAAGTCACTGATTGATGTCATTGTTACATTTGAGAGCGAACGAAACCGGTCGACTCTGCAACTGTTGCGGGAGGGAAAGTGAATAGCGAGATGAAACTCGCCTTAGCTGACCAGGATCAAAATTCAGTATTGGGTTCATCTCATAAAGCCTGATTGAGAAAACAATAACCGAATGTGTCACCAACTCCAGTGATTAGCGAACTGTGACATTAACACACAATGGGCCTATTGAGAACCGGGTAACTTTGTATAAGAGAAAGAATTTTATCAAGCCAAATGAAACTACGCGCTACGACGCAAGTCATCTTCATTTTACTATATGACATCCAAGGAATTTTCTCATGAATTCTGAAATGAGGAATTATTGTTATCATATGATAATTCTGCATGTTTCTTCGTTAGGCGGTAAGGTGATTTTCTAAGCGGGGATTAGATGTGGCACAAGGCCGAAATTATGGGGCACCCAGTGAGGATCGAACTCACTACTCAGTCGTAGTTGATCTAGCGAGACAAAGCTTGCTCATCATTAAACCACGTCGAAATGCCCTAAATAAGTTTCTAAGCGTAGCTCAGGTGTGTTTACAAGGCCGAAAGTGTGGAGCACCCAGTGAGGATCGAAGTAACTACTCAAGCATTACTTAAATGTTTAAATGATTAAGTGTAACTTAGATTTAGCTCAAGGCCCAAAGTATGGGGCACCCAGTGAGGATAGAACTCACTACTCAGTCGTACTTGATCTAGTGAGACATGTTTGCTAATCATTACACCAGGTCGAAAGGCCGTAAATAAGTTTCTAAGCGTAGCTCAGGTGTGGTACAAGGCCGAAATTGTAGCGCACCCAGTGAGGATCGATCTCGTTACTTAGTAGTTATTGACCTAGGAAGACAAGCCTGCTGACTATTATACCACGTTGATGTGCCCCAGTTAGTAAGTTAGTTTGCACGTGGGTTACGCCCTGCCATTACCTCAGATAAATAATGGACCATTTCGTTTTGACAGTGATGAAAAATACGGAAGAAAAAGATACGTTTGTTTTGTTTTGGTGAGAAAAAGAACGTATAATTAATAAAAAAGAAAGAAAAAAAGAAAGAAAGAATGAATGAATGAATGAATGAAATAAAGACAGAAAGAAAGAAGGAAAGAAAGAAAAGATAGCGGAAGCGATAACGCTCTCATGTATTTCACGTTAACTTCAGTGAAACAGAAAACGTTTTCAATTCTTAATCTTTTCATTCTTTTTTTTTAATTTATCAATTCACCCCAACATAGGCGATAATGCCACTAAGACGCAAGGGGCTACTGGGAGTGAAAGGGAATGAAACGAGTTTAGAAGTAACCGAAAACTCAATTCTAAGCAGGGAATAAGGGATGAATCTCTACCCTTGTTCAAATAACTAGAGAGGAGTATGAACCGAACGACAGGCAAACCTACTCGCTCCTATTGAGGAGAAGAAGAGAAAAAAATGAAATAAATAATTAGTAAATAAAATTTCAGAGTCCAGACGAGGACGTCAGAAGTATGGAGTTGAAGTAGATTGTGGAAGAAACCGGAAACCCAGTCCTAAACAGGAAACAAAGGATAAACCTCTATTCCTGATTAAAAGAGCCAGGGGATGTGTGAATCGGGCATTACGTCATTTTTCTCCACCACGTCATTTTTCTCTACAACCGGCAAAGCGGTGGTCAGGGCTCAAAGGGTTAAGAATTAAGATTTATCAGAAAATTTAAATAGAGAAACCGTGAAACGTTCACCGATGCTGCTTGTTATACATTCTTTTATTAGAATTGTTAAATATAACAGAAGAATTATCTACAAAGAGTTATCTCCCCTAACATCAACAGTACAATGACAAACAGTCTCCATTGAATAAAGTGTTCACTTTCAAATTCCAAGAACGTTACGGGATACGATAGGTACTTGAGAAGGCCGGAGAATACAGCGGTTGAACCGTTTCGACTAAAACAGGCAAAAGTGCGAATAGAGCCTGAATAAATCAGTGTATAACAAACGGCCAGGTTGCATTTTAAAATAGTCAAGTATCATTATTTACGCTATAGATATTCGGACTTTTGTCTTCATCTTTATTGTTGTGATCACAATGTTTCGGCCGTTATGCTTTCCAGCATTCCACTAGGTAGATGGTTACTAAAAAGAGTTTGTTTTATGAACGGTTAGGGTAAGAGGTAATAAGCGCAGTTCATGGGGATATGTGGGGAAGATAACGGTTAATCCTAGATATGAAAAAGTTAAGATTGCAGTGTTGGGGAAAGCATTACCTCGGGAGTCGGGTTCACAAAGTAGCGGTTCGTAGGTGCGAGTAGAATTTCCTTCTTACTAATGGAATACGAAGGTAGTGTGGATGGTTTGACACTTTGTACGTGGCATGGCGGATTTTAGCTGTGAAAATAAAACTAAAGCACGTCAGAAGGTTTTCAGTGTTCAGTGATAACGAGAGGATTGCGTGAGAAAGGGTTTGTAGGTAGAGTTGCTGCCACATAGCTTTTCCAGTTTTGCCATTTGCAAGTCATTAGAAGGCACCGTGAAGCAGCTATAAGAACGGGACACTTCCTGTCGTTCTTGCTTTTCCTCTCAGCATTCTGGATCGACAATGACAACCAGGACCTGAGAAAATATTTCCCTTTAGTAACTGAACTTTTTGACCCCACCCCTGCACGTGTATCACTCACATAATTTCTAACTTGTCTTTTTTCTTTAAGATGCATACTACTGTATTTTCTCTCGAAATCGAACTCACTACACAGTCGTAATTGATCTAGCGAGACAAGCTTGCTAACCATTACACCAGGCCGAGGTGCCCTTAAATGATTTTCTAAGTGTAGCTTAGATGTGGTACAAGGCCTATAGTATGTGACACTCATTGAGGATCGAACTCACTACTCAGTCGTAATTGTTCTAGTGAGACAAGCTTGCTAAACATTACATCGCCTCGAGGTGTATTAAAATGATTTTCTAAGCGTAGCTTAGATGTGGCACAAGGCCGAAAGCATGAGGCATCCAGTGAGGATCGAACTCACTATTCAGTAGTAAATGTTCTAGCGAGACAAGCTTGTTAACCATTACACCGCCTCGAGGTGCCTTAAAATAGTTTTCTAAGCGTAGCTTAGATGTGGCACAAGGCCGCAAGTAGTGGCCCCCAGTGAGGATTGAACTCACTACACAGTCGTAATTGATCTAGCGAGACAAGCTTGATAACCATTACATCACGACGAAGTGACCAAATCGATGACATATATTCGATGGGGAATCAGTACATCTAACTCGTTGTTATTCGCTAAATTAGATCTAAAAAATTTACATTATTATATATGGGATTAATATCCACCAATGTACTATACCCTTGTGCAAATTAATTGAAACAACCGCTTTAGTTTCCTTTCTTTCACCATACGGTCAGTTTTAGACCCACTGGAGTGACAGGGTGTAATCGATTTCTATTTTTTCCTCGGATTAGGCTTTTTGCAGTGGTGTGCAGTAATATGAATCTATTTTGGGGTGAATAATGAAATTTGTTTAGCCCTGAACAATATTGTGTCATCCGTGATTGCATCATATTTTTATCACGCGCAGACATTATTGTTTCGACTATCGATTAGTTGTCCTACAGCCATTGCCTGCGATTAACGTTAATCCACGGAAGCGTACGAAGATTGTAACGCTGCACGAACACACTGGCAAGCTTTACCAGTGAGCAAATTAAAGTACCTTCGAGAATCTGCGGTCAATCTGCAAGGAACGACTTCATGGAATGGGCATACGAAGAACTAACATGTGTTGTGTTTCACTGGGAAAATACGAAAAAGTGTAAATAATAACAGAATTCATTTTGTTTCAATTAATTTTCACAAGGGTGTAAGTACATTGACAAGGAAATTATGATGCGAATTATAAATATAGATAACTACAAGTCTGTCTAGCTCTATTGTACAGTGGTTCTGTGTAGAGTAATGCCGAGCGAGCGAGTCTAGTAAAATCTTTACAAGTGACAATTTATTTAGATCCTCACTTGGTGTTGCTCGCTTAAAGCTTTGTGCCAGATTAAGTTTTACTTATGAAATAACTTTACAGTAACAAATCCTATCTCATAGACACAACGTCACAAGTCTATCGCTTCTTCCAAGAAATATGTTCTGACGAGCCGCATTCTTTAATGCCACGAGTTCAGTCCTTTACAGCCAAGACCCGCTTTGCTGCATCCACAGGATTGAATCACCCTCATTTCCCATGTATATATTTGGTAAGAAGCGTTACATTGGAACGCTACTTTGTGGAACTGACTCCTGCGAGGATACTTACCAGAATGCTACAATCTTAACCTCTTCATGTCTAGGGTCATCGTTATCCATGCGCCATATTCTCATAATCTTCACTTCCTTCTTCCTCCTCCTCTTATACGCATATCACACACCTCCTTCAGTAATCCTCTACCTGGAGTGACTCTTGGGCCTTGTATTGGACGGACTTTAATATAAAAACAATGTGAACCGCATTGCTGTAAGATCAAATTCTAAATTGAGTTGCCTACGTGCCGTATACCACCACTGGTTTTAAATTTGCCTTCAAGTCAATGAGTTCCGGGTCAGTCGGCAAATCAGAAGCATAAACGGTATTTGAAACAATTTTCAGTTTTCTGAGTTGTGAAGTTAGGTACCAACCATAGTGTGACGACGAGCATGCGTCTCTGGCGTCCTGTTTTCGCTACAGAAATTTAAACATATGGGAAGTGTCTACACTATTTACATTGCTCGGACTGTTATTCTCATCTTCATTGACACATTCACTACTTTTCGGCCGTTGTATGCTCCGGGCTTCTTTAGGTGATATTCATTTGAATGTCGAGCCGAACCCAGTCAATCTGTATGTTGGTGTTTCTGAAGATTGTTCATAGATTCAAATTACACTGGCACTAGGAAGTGCTCACACTTACAAACAAAAAGCGGCGAAAAATAAAAGTTACTCTTGCTTTTCGAATAAACGCTGTGGCTAAGCTTATTAAAATTTAGAAAATTAAGAAACCCTCCCGCACTTTATTTGAACAGGTCAGGAGAATTGAGTTTCTTGTTCTTTTGGGCGAGTGTTTTTTGAAAATGGCATTACAATGAATCGTGAAAATGAATCCTTTTTTTCGATTCGATTACGGACAATTTTGTATTAATATTAATAACATTATTACCATGTATATAAGTCTATTTCATACGTAGTGAAACCCCTGAATTTTTTTGTGAAAAACCTGATTCTTTTCATATGGTGGACTCTCCTGTCGTATTCGACGTATGAGGGTCAAGCAGCTCAGTTTCTAGGAACAAACAACACAGACACGAGCACATATGATTTGATTATAGTAGTGAAGGCGTTGTGAAGAACCAACTACATATTTGGAAGGGCTGAATACAGAGACCTGGTGAACTACGTGCAACAAGGTCCCCCAAACAACCCTCCGCAGGTTTTGAATTCAGAGTTGTCCTTCTCCTAAACCAGATGTCATCCAAGGCTATAGAACCCAGTCTGTCCTGCTATTTACCCATAACTGGAGGGAGAAGAAAGATTAATACCTTTCCCAAGAGTATTAGCACGTAAGTGAATGTAATAGATTCGACTGGAATTTGAACTCGATCCCTCAATCCGAACCGCTATCCACTACGGTGCCTACCTAAACATGTTTCATACAGCTCGTGTATAATGCGTCCCCAGCCTCTAAGCAATACTAGCAGGCCTACCGTAGTCAAATATTGTTCTTCTGGGCATTGTCCTTGACATATTTTATAGCAAAGAAATTGTTTTCTTTTATAATGCTTCTAAATTTTGTTGACTGCTTTTGATAATATTACTGTATACCGTAAATAAAGATACTAGACTTAAAATTCATTTGGCATTTCACTCTGTGCAATAAAAATTCATCGTATGTTGGAGTGCATCTTGTCAAAATATTTTAAGAATACGGAGCTGAGAATTACAAGATAAAATAATACCAGTAAATGTAAAGAATTTAAGAAAAACAATAAATATAAATAAACAGACGAAGACAGAATAAGGAACACAACTGAATCATATACAGTATATATATATATATATATATATATATATATATATATATATATATGTGTGTGTGTGTGTGCACATTTCACTGAATACGACAGACAAGGTGCTTTTATTTAGTTTTTTTTTTTTTTTATACAATTTCTCATGCGGTCTAATAATTTTTTTTCTTTTTGGATGATAAATTATATAAAAACTGTCCAAATGTTCTTTTTATCCGAGCGCTTTCGGCTATACATTTAGCCATTTTCAAGGATTAAATATTTTAACTGTTAAATAAGAAATAGTTTGTTGTATGTATGTTTTATAAAATGTTTTCATTTTTCAAAACACGGTCAAGATATTGTGTCCATGTTCAAAGATAATGTTATTAAGTGTTGTTTTTTTTTGTTTTTATTAATAAGGCTTCCATTATTTTTAGCCTTTTTTTTTTGCGTGTAGATGATGCTATTATATTAATGTTGTCAACAAGTATGTTACGAATAGGGTCCGGTAGGTCACCGTGAATATTTAAATGAGATCTAATTGAGCTATGGTCAGAAAGGTGTAGAGTGAGTCAGCGTGTCAGACATATTGTAGTGTGGCTGATATAATTATTTATGAATTTTGATTGATCAGAAATACAATTGCTGAATGGGCATTTAAATTCGTAAATAATATTTGCCCTATTTAATTTTGTTCTAGGAGGTGAATTATTATTTTTAACTATAAGTTTAGAGGTTTTAAATTTGTTGTAATAAATAATTAATCTAATTTTTTGCTATTGTCAACTGGTGTTATGCATTTTTTTATAATGTTCTTAATTCTGCTTTCATCCAGGTTATAATTTTCGTTCATCTGATTTTTATAAAAATATTAATGGCATTGTTTATGTTTCTATTCTCGCCGTTGCTATATATATATATATATATATATATATATATATATCAGACAAAAGGGGTTCCGCTGTTAAAGCAATGTAAACACGTGCGAACGAAAATGAACGGAAATTGGAGAAAGGGAAAAAAAACATTGTTATTTCTTCATTTATATAAGTTATTTGTAGATTTTAAGCGGCACACATAGTGAATGACGTTCTACTGTAGCGACAAAAAGAATCTAGGCTACGGGGCTCAGACTGAAGGTAACTTTCCTCTTAATGGGTCAGCTATATCTACAGGGAAACGACTCAGAGGGTGACACACAAAGCCTTGGCAACTAACTATTGGCCTGAGCGGAATACTATCTTTGTGAATTTTGCAGAGACCGTATATGTAAGGTAGCTTGATGTAACGCTGCGACAATTGCCTATATGTCCTAGGTGAGAAGTGGGTCCTTGTTCTTGATTAGGATCTGCGACAGTTCTCGTTCTGTTTTCATTGTTCGATCTTTCTTTACTGTAGCTATCATTTCTAATGAGTTCTTCCAGCTTTCCTGTATATTACGATTTGTCTATCACTACAGTCGCATTGTTTTTTGTCAGCTGGTAGTATGACGATGTTTTCTTTCCTCTGTCGGGTTATAAATGCCAACCAATCCAAAAAATCGGATAATTGATAGGAAAGCCACTTTCATATGTCCGAAACTCCGGCCACTTCGTGGAAATAATCAAAGATACTCCCATCCAAACCAACAAGATGGTGAGCCTGGACGTGATGAATTTGGGAGAAACAGGCCGCCCGCTTAACGTAAGACTGCAAGAACATCATAAAGCCATAAGACGAAGGGAAATAAAAAAAATCAAACGTAGATGACTACATAAAGAGAGAAAAGGGATATAACTGTACCCTGTGGGATGAGGTTGAAATAATAAACAGAGAACATCACTGGAAAATATGAAAACTTAAGGAATCAGAACATATGTTAGGCAACAAAAATCTCCTAAGCCGGCCAAGCTTAGAAATGAATACAACATGGGAACCAGTAATACGGAATGCTAGAGAAAAGCAATCCGGTCAAAAATGGTTACTGAGACATTAAGTTTATAAGTCCCAAAAATTCATACACTGATGGACACATAGATAAAAGCGTTGGTTGAACCCAGTGACTTAACCCAAAGAATTGTGAATTCAATACCTGGCTACTGTAGTCGTGAACAAAAACTTGGATAGTTGAGTTAAAGGAATATAAGTGAGACATAAGGAAGAGGCATGGCACGTAGAACTAGAACAACCTATGCCAATTATCTGAAGAAGGCCGGAACGTATAACGGCCGAAACGTTGTGAATATGGCAACAAAGATGACCGAAACTGTCCGAACAATGTAAATAGTGTAAATAATTACATCATCACAGAAATAGAGATAGATATTATTATGTCAGTTTTTCTCACGCGCACACATATCACGCGCCGTTAGACGCACAGGGGTACACCTTTACGGTCATCACTGACAATGGATGAATGGTGGATCTTTCACTTTCGGCTGGGAGGGGTCACCTGAAATCAACTTGGCGCCTAACTTACTTGATAGCCACGATGTCTTTTCTGGCATCATATTACAGTTACATGAATATAAAGTACGTTCCAGAACTGTCCATAATTGAGTTGTATTTGCTGGGTGTGGCTGTATGAAGCGCGGCAGGGTGGGGCGGGTAGTGAGCAAATGATTGACTGGAACTTAGCCGTGTATCGATGAAATAATTTTTGCGTAACCCGGCCACGATGGGTAGAGCTTCGTTACCTTGCTGGGGCACACCATCACCAACTGGTAAATATGGCGTTCAGAAAACGGTGTAAATTGTCTGTAACAAGATCTGTTTATGTTATGCGTGTCAAAAACAGGTCCCACTAGCGGTTCTTGCAGGCTAAAAACCGAACACATCCAATGACATTACAGAGCCGCTAACAGCTAGCACAACACTCTGCTTGAATACATGGCCACATTTTGTCTCCTTTACACATGAAGTAACTTTCTGCTTAAAGGAGCTGTAATTGTGTCTCGTCTGACCAGGCAAACGAGTGGAATCCTTCCATCGATCAGACGAATTTATAAAAAAAAATTTTAAATGAATGAAAAAGATTTTACATTAAAAATCAATTTCTTTTGTCTCGGTAAAACTTTTTGTTTTTGTTTTTGCGGTAAATTGTATTTCTACCAATTTCCATTAATGGTTATATTCTTCAGGCATTATGGGCGGGGTGGGGGTATAAATTTTAATTTATGTAGTAATCTCTATGCGGTATTCTGAAATATGTTGAACTTAATTTTCTTAAAGAGATTATCTACATTCTATGATTTTGTTTTCCTCCCAAACAATGAAGTAAGATGAACGGTATTAGAATTTTTTCTGGTATTCATTTAATGAATATACGTCATTACCCATTTGTTTGATATTTTTATTCGAAGATACACTGCGTTCTTATCGTTAGTCGTTGAAAACAATCTTTTGGCGTTAATAGTTTTTTGCGTATTTAATGATTAATAGTCTTTTCCGTATATAATGTTTAATAGCTTTTTCCGTGTATAATGTTTAATAGTTTCTTCTGTATTTAATATTTCATAGCTTTTTACGTATTTAATGTTTAGTCGCTTTTTCCTTATTTAATGATTAATAGTTTGGTTTTTTTTCGTATTTAATGTTTAATAGATTCTTCCTTATTCAATGATTAATAGCTTTTTACAAAATTAATTATGAATAGTTTTTTTGCGTATTTAATGATTAATAGTTTTTCGCGTATTAAATGATTATTAGTTTATTTACATATTTAATAATTAATCATTCTTTGCGTATTTAATGGCGTGTATTTGTTTGTGTACTTAATGTTCTGGATAAGCGTACGAATTGGATTTTGTAAACCTAGGGATTTTATGCGCATGTCAGTTATTGTAAAACTGCCCTCTGCTTCTCATGTCTTTGTTCGCACCTGGTCAAATATAGCCTTTCATACGGATGTCATGAATAGCCTCGTGGACCAGTGCTGCAGAATCACAAAGAACTGAAGATCTATACAAAACAACAGAAACCACATCACTTGAGGACTTTCAACAGCAGCGTGATAAAGTAATCGGGAGTAATTTTCCTTGTTTTATGATTACCTCCCTTTGGAGAAGACTTTCGTTTGTAGAAGACTATAAATAGTCACTACGCTGGTATCAATTATTCTAAATAGAATAAAGCTTCCTTAAGCCTACTCTTGTTATCCTTTGTTATTTCAATTTATTCTGCTTGGAATCAGCACCAAACAACTAATGCACCCACAGTGATTTGACGTAGAACCGGATACTCTATATTCTGAAAAACGCTGGATTCATTGACAAGTGTCGTTTGAAAACTATTTGCAAACATTAAACAAACCCAAACCGGCCAATTAACAAGGTCTGATTCCTGACGAATTATGTATCTCACACGATACATGAAATTATTATTGACTGTTCTACTTATGAAGAGACTGTTGGAGTACTACTTCACTTTCTTCATATGTTTAGGTTTTATTACAATTCTAATAATCGTTTTTTTAAAACAAACATTGCCGAGGGAGTGAAGGTAGTTAAAATAATAGCTGTGTCAATGGAAAAATCAAATCTGAAACAGGCCTAAGCCGACTAAAACAATTAACTATAAGTTATTTATACACAGTTTTTTTTTTAGTCCTCTGTCCTTTCAGGGTGTAGGCGGTTATGGCTCTCCACAGATTTAATAGCTGTGAACGTGACAATGTTGGGAAAAATAATGGAGTGGTCTCCTGTTGGCGTTTCCTTGGTTTTTGAATTCAGAACAATCTTTCTGCTAAACGGGTAGTTGGCCAAGGGTGAAATAGCCCAGTCTATTCTGCTATTTAACCGATAGATGAGCGTAGGGAAAAGGGATTGATTCAGGCCTGTCCCAAGGGCATTTATGTTAAAGTGAATATAAACGGAAATTTGAACCCGACTTACCAAATTCACTTTCCGCGTTGATAACCGCTATACTACCTGCACATACTAATACGACTTGAGAAAACTTCAGAAATCGATACCTAAATTGAAGAGAGGACACCAGAAAGAAATATTCGATTTCAGAAGAAAATCAACAAGGTTTTTTTCCCACTTGATCTAACATCTGATATTTTGTGATTTTTTTTTACACTTCCTTGTTGCCATTATACCTAAAGATTTCATAGCTTGACGAAAACTGATGTTTTTTTTTTTTATAATTTTTGGCACCGAACACAAAGCATCGAGATAAAGCCCTGTACTTGCCATTATAAAAACTGCATTGGAATAGTCCAGGATCTTCAACGAACGTCTTCAAAGTTCAATAATTTTTAAAAAAAATAATTTCCAGCGTTGTTTTGTTTTCCTTTTATATGCTGTATCCCTACAGGGCGTAGGCGATCATGGCTCTCCACTTCCTCCTATCCCTTGTAGTTATCAATATATTTTGTCCTTTTGCTACTTCTCCAAAACTCTGTTCTGCTATCCACTTGCTTAAGCCCGCTAGGTATGTCACGCGTTGCTTTCCCTTGTCTCTTTTTCCCTCTGTCCACCCAGTGAGTATCAGATTCTCCAAGCCCTCCTTTCTCGTTACGTGTCCCATAAATGTCAGCTGCCTCTTCCTGATGTTAAGCATAAGCTTCTTCCTTGTTTGTTTTTCCAAAACCTCATCGTTGCTCCCACGCTCGGTCCATGGTATCCTTAGCCAGCTTCTGTAGAAGCATAGCTCCGTTGCCTCAAGTCTCTTCTTCATTTTTGAGGAGACCGTCCAAAATTCGTTGTCGTAGTGGAGGACAGATATCACGTAACATTTCAATACTCTTTTCTTTGTTACCAACGAAATCCTCCTGTCTCGTAATACTCTGCCTAGCTTTTGGAATGCGTCTTGGGCCATCCCAATGTATCTTTGGATCTCAGCGTCGCTGTTACACCCACCGGTGGTCGCGGTCGCAGCGCCAATATGTGACGTCCTCTGGTCGCGACGCCAATATGTGACACTGCGCTGTCGGCTCGTGGTCAACTCCCAGTTGCGGCGCGAAGCTGTAAGGTTTCTTCCACCAGCGTTTTGGGGTTGACTATTTTTCGCTGCCACCAGCCTGTGTCCCGGTCGATCTGGTCGTTCCCGGTTCGATACCAACTTTGTCGTTCCCAGCTCACTTCCAACGTCTGGTTACCGAATTAGCTACTCAAGTCTAATCTACCCACGTTGTGACTTTGATCTTAGGTAGACGAAATCAATCAGGCGTCGGGCCGTAGTGCAAGCTGAATCCGGGGTAAAGGTGATATCTCACAAGCGTAAGTAAAAGAAACAATAAAACAAAACTCAAGAAGTTCAAATATGTTGAGAAATAACAAATTATCTTTATCCGTCTGTTGAATACAGGAGTGTGTTTCTCTCCCAGCCCGTTTCTATGGATTCGTGACACTTGCGTTTCTTAAGCGAGTTTTGGTATCTTAAGTCGTTCGTCAATATAACTTGCTTTTAGTAGGAAGGCTAAGTCGGAAGGACGTGGAATTTCTCGGTCAGCTTCTGCGAGGCAACGGCCTGACTGCAACTGCGAATCAACTGCTGGAACTCCTGGAACTAACTAACTCCAAACTGATCAGCTGCCTCGAGACATTCGCTTATATGGATACCGACCAAAACCCGGTGCGTGGGCCTGACGTGGCTTGGGTTCCCGATAATTCTCGATTCCCAGCAAGAATTCTCTTTGTTCTTAGGCCAGGAAAATGAATTACTTCCCATTTTTGGAAGATTAATTAATTTCCATTTCGGGGGTTTCTCCCTCGTTCGTGAGGGAAGATCGGAGGAGAGTTATCCTCCTAGACTCTTCCTCTCACACATTGGTATCTCATACCAATTCCCTTAGTGGGTGTTAACAACTTCCCCGTCTTTCTCATACATTCACCTCCGCCTATCACCCATGCTACCACTTGACCAATGATCTCTCGGCAGTGTGGGTGTGGCTACACTGGCCCTCTTGAAATTATTATCCATAATTTTGTTTACAAAATTCTTTTTTTTTCTCTCTCTCTCTCGGTCAAAAGATTTACAAATCCCAGATTGCCAAATAATTTTTATCACATCTTTCTTTCGGGGATACCCAAAATTCACTTAGTCGGGTCTCTCTACCGACTCATCAAAACCCGACACCTGGCTTCTTCTGCTAAGTCAACTTTTAGCTGGGAGGTCCGTATTTTACACGAGAATCAAATTCTTTATTTTTCTCATGCCTTAAAATCCTCTTATCACCAAATGCCCATTTTCGACGACGCTGTGCCTGCCGTCAACAGTTTGAATAAGCAATAATACGATTTTCTTCCTCATGCCAGAATTCTAACACACACCAGATGGCTCCCTCCGTTGGACCCAGGAATTAAAATTAAATGATATCTCTGAAAGATAACTAATATCTATTCTCCGTGGTGGTCTCAAGCCGAATTTTTTTTATGGCCGCATGTGTCGGTTGGCTTTGTTTTTCGTTCTGAATTCTGTTTCCCTTGGCGCGTCATTCTCTTATCGTGACATTAATCAGTTTTGACAGAAATCTCGCTTTTTCTTACGGATTTTCTGTCTCGTGCGAAAAGTATCTTTCTTCGTAAATAAAATAAAATCTTTTTTTTTTAACGTCGATCAGTCTATCTTTCTCGCCTTAAGTCTTTCCTGTTTTTAATTTCTATGATTAATTAGTTAGCCAATTACCATAGCTAAATAGTGTCACATCGCACTTACACTGTCAGAATACTTCCCAGATATTTAAATTTCCACACTAGCTTGATTTTAGTGTCCCCAACCTGTAAATCATATTTCGGGCTCATTTTTTACTGATGACCATGCATTCTGTCTTCTTGTAATTTATGTTTAGTTCTTTCCTCTCTCTCTCTCTCTCTCTCTCTCTCTCTCATTCGCTACCTTCTGTAGGTGGGTTTGTAATTTCTTTTCCGTGCCTGCTATCAGTACTGTGTCATCTGTGTATCTTATGTTGTTAAGATTATGGCCGCCAATGATGAATCCTGGGAGGATTTCCAGTTCTCTCGGAACTGCCTCGCTGTATAGGTTGAATAAGTCCGGTGAGAAGACACATCCTTGCCTTACGCCGCTTTCTATTTTTGTATATCTGCTGAACTTATTCACTATCCGCAGCAGGCCGTTTGCAGCCAGTATAGATCTTTGATTAATCTAATATCTTTCCCAAATATATCAACGTTGCTGAGAAGTTTCAACGGATCTTTGTCACCTACTTTGCCGAACGCCTTTGCGTAGTCTATAAAAAATAGGTACACGTCCTTCTGCATTTGTATTGCTCTTTCTGATAACATTCTGAGCATGAATATCGCGTTTCTTGTTTCGCTGTCTTTAACGAACCTGCACTGTTCTTGTCCTATCTCTGGCCTGATTATACTGCGTGCTTTATTTCCTCAGAATACGGATGATGAGTTTTGTTACGTGGCTCATTAGGTTGATTGTTCGTTTGCGCCTGGTTTCTTAGGCAGTGCTATGAAAATAGATCTGCTGTGATCTTCCGGTATATCACCACTGTTGTAGCGTTGTTTTACCATTTGCAAACCCTGAAGTTGTTAAAAAGTTATCTTTATCCGTCAAATCAACATTCTTATCCTTCTTTGTCTCGTATCTTTTCTGGGCGTGGGTGATCATGGCTCTCCACAACTTCCTATCCTTTATAGCTCTTCGTAACTTTTGTCTTTTCGATATCCTTCCCAATCCCCGTTCTGTAATCCATTTACCAAGATTATTAGGCAGGTTACTCGCTGTGAGTGTCAAATTCTCCAAGCCTTCTTTCTTCATTATGTGACCTAAAAATTTCAACTGATTCTAATTATAAGTTTCTTTTCGTTTGCATTTTCTCTAAAACATGTTCAGTCTATGGTATTCTCAGTATCTTTCTGTAGAACCACATTTCTGTTGCTTCAAGTCTCTTATCTGTGAGGAGATTGTCCAGCACTCACTGTCATATGGGAGGACCGATATTATATAACAGTTCAACGCTATTTTTTAACGAACTTTTCCTGTTACTTAATGCTTTGACTATGACAGTCATATTGAAACAGCGGTTCTCGCCTGATCACTAAAGTTAAGCAACGTCAAGACTGGTCAGTACCTAGTTAGGTGACCGCTTGGGAATACCAGGTGCTTATGTTTGGATGTGTAACGGGTTGTAATAGGCAATGGCCCGGGTTCGTTACATTCACTTACACGCAAATACCCTTCGTAAAGGCGTGAATCAAATTCTTCGCCCTCGCCAGCTATGGGTTAAATAGCAGGACAAACTGGGTCTTATAGCCTTGGTTGGCAACCAGCCTACCGGAGAAAATAACGGCAGCACACTGCAGGTGTGTCAAATCAAGCATGATTCGAAAAGAAAGATGGCAGCCCAAACGTGCATCATGCATGACACCTAAGGAAGAAAGCTTTAGGAGGCACGGTGGAGTAATGGATAGCGGCTTGGATTGAGGAATCGGAGAGCCGAGTTCGAATTCCAGTCGAATCCATTAGATTCACTTACCTAATCCTATTCTTCTCACTCCAGCTATGGGTAAATAGCAGGACAGACTGGCAACTGGTCTAGAAGAAGGAAAACTCTTAATTCAAAACCTTCGGAGAGTCGTTTGGGGTGCACCAGGTCTCTGTAATCGGCCCTTCAAAAAGTGTGGATGGTCCTGCTCGAAACCTTCACCCCTATAATCAAATCTCATGTGCTATACATGCGGGTTTGGGGACCGCTTGAGAATTCCAAATTCCCATGAAACTCCAATATTGGAGCCGGCTCAACCCACCTTGGGTGAATGCCGTTACAAGAACAAGAGGAGAAGATTAGCTTTTGGAAAGCAAATTTCTCTATACCAATGCATCTCAGGATTTCAGATGCTTAACGTCTCTATTAATTCGAAACCTCAAAGTGGCTGCGCAGAACAAACCGGTTTTCATCCTGACTGCGCAGATAGATATTGACGTCGTTCAGGTATTCATTTTACATATCGACAATACATGAAATGTCTAACACTGTGAGACGCAGTGTAAACCATACATTTTTTTAAAAATCATTTCACCCCAAACAAGGCAATAAAGCCTCTAAGACGCAGGGGGGGGGGTTACTGAGTGTGGCAGAAAATGAGAATATGAGAAAAAGAAAACATTACTAAGGGGAGCGAACAATAAAAGAACATGAATTAAAAAGACACACGATAACGATTGACATTGCATTTAATTTTTGAAGATCAAAATTGGCCGGAAAGCAAGACGCCGGAAAAGAAAAAGCGAAAAATGAGAGAGAGGAAACTGTTAGCATAGAACTCACGGCTATATCTCGCCATCTCAACTGTAAAATGATGAGACCTTGCCACCGATCTAATACTGGGATTAAATCCATAAGGTCTAGGCACCATCATAACAAGAAAATATTTCGCTCACTGGGGTAGACTGTTCTAGTTCCACGTGCCGTGTTTAATGGATGTCAGTTATCAGTTATCTCCTGTTAATTCCCCTCTGAAAGTTCTCCACTGCCTTAACCGGGTATTGAACTCACACTCTTTGGGTCCTGTCACTGGATCTAATCAACGCCTTTATCCACTGTGCCATGTGTCCTTGAGGAGCGAAATAAAGGGTTCAGTTCGAAATTGCAAGAAAATATTTATAGAAAAAAGACAGGGAAGCTACATTACGGTGGTGGGGGATGTGACTGAAGCCGAGATGCCAGATCAGGACCAATAACATTCTTTGTATTTTATCAAGCATCTCTAAATACATAGCAAGCTAATAGATTAAATCTAATATTTCGAATCAGCATAATTCGTTGTGGTATTTCAAACCTAATTTAAATATTTTTTTCCTGATTTATCAGTAAAATGAGTTAAATCGTCCATATTGACGTCCACTACATAATTCTCTTCATTAAAAACTCTTTAAAAATTAAAATATATATTTCTGAAACGTTACTCAAGAAAAAATAGCTGATTTAAAGTTTAATTAATCTGAATTAAAACAAATTTTACCAACTTTTACTTTAAAATATCACAGAAAAGCATTTTTAACACGGGGGTGGGTGTTCTTATGAGGCGTTGACACATATATCATCGACTGCCTGATGTTTGACAAATTAATGTAAGGAGATAATGAACATGAAATTACATGCCAAATACAACGTAAAGGCCTTTTTGCATATTTTTTTTTTTTTTTTGACTACCAAGTAATCTTTAAAAATTTTAATATTTTAAGCATTCTAGTATTTTATTGAATTTTATGTACTTTCGCTTTTTAGTCTAAAATATTACAAAATTACTAACAAATTTTAAATTTACCACAATTACCGTTCTTATTTTCTGATAATGCCGTCTATAGAGGTCCGTATTTGCAGGAACTGATACGTTTATACAGACATAAAATAAATTAAAATTTCTTTTTAAAATACCTGAGTTCGCTGAATTGCTGTACGTTATTCTATTTATGATTAGTAAAAATAGATTAATTTAATAACAATATCACTTGATCTCTATAAATTAATACATAATTTTTGAAAAATTTAAAGTTTATAAATTACTCTAATTAACATTTTTAAAAATGCAAACAATTGTTGTAAAAATTCATTATTCATCGGGAATAAATTTCCTTATGAGAGTCGTGTCCATAATATATTTTATTCATAAAAGCAATTTCTAATTAATGTCTGAGTTTTATTACATGTGTTATTTTACGATTCAGAGCAAATTTTCTGTAACCCAGGAAGAGGGGGGGGTCTTGTTTGAGCCCCAATATTTGGTGATTTATGTTTTCTTAGGATTTGTCCTTATAAGCGTTAAGCACAACGAAAAAAGAATTTTTAGAAAAATTTCCTAAAATGAAATAAGTGTGTTTGGGGTGGGGGTTCCGGTTAACGGATTTAAAAAAAAAATTGTAAGGAAGTTTTAAAGAAATATTTCAAAAAAGTTTAATTAAAAACCGATTATTATCTTTGTTTTTGCAAGAATTTCCAAATGAATATCTTTTTCATCGCAAAAAGACGCTCATAATTCACGTGTTAATTTACGGGTGCACGTTAACGACAGAAAAACAAAATTTTTAACAAACATTTCAAAGGTTCTAAAAAGGAATTAGAAAAGATTTTGACACAAAAAATCTTTTAGTTTTTTCTCTTAATAATAACATTGACAATTTGACGATAAAATTTGGTTTTGTTAAGTTTGGGGCATTTTTCCATTGAGTATGGTCATTTTTGAGCGAATCTTTGGATATAACTAGTTTATTAAATACATATATATATATATATATATATATATATATATATATAATGTTATGAGCACAAAATAATTAAAAAAAAATATCCAGGCTTTTTTTCGAATTAATCTGAATTATCGTAATTCTCAGGACCTATCAATAAGAAGGTAGTAATATTTTTGTATAATAGATTATATGTAGAGCAGTGGAATCAGATTCCAAAGCTACTTAACATATCCTAATATCTTTTTTTTTCTTATATATATATATATATATATATATATATATATATATATATATATATATATATATATATATATATATATATATATTAGGCAGAACATTCTTTGTTTTCAGAAGACTCCACCACATTCGGAGGATGGTGGGTCGCCCCATCTCTATACAAAGACTTTTCTAATGACATGCAAATAATAAATTCCATGATGAAGAGAACATTATTTGTTTCATTTAATATTGAAAACAAACAAGAAAGTGCAGAGCCACAAAGAGTCTTTGATAGTTTATAAGTAAAAAGCAAACTATTTACCGCCATTTCTGACGGCACAGGTAAACTATTATATAAAAGAGAATTAAAATAAAAAAAAAAAACTTACCTTCTATTTTTGCGTGTATGCATGCATATGCATAAGTGATTGTGTTCGTATGTATGTGTGTGAGATACCCAATATCCGTAGGCAAACCTGAGCCACTAGTCAAATGAATTAACTTGTAAGATGAATTAGATGACAATCATTCCAATGTGCCTTTTTCTTTTATTAAATATTTTAATAAAAGCTAAGGATACTAGATTGGCTGAACAAAAATCAAAATAGAATCGAGAATGTTTCCAGAATACGTGTGTTTGTGTGTGCATTATATATATATATATATGTATATTTTATTTAGTGAGTATTTTTTTTTATCCAGTTTGAAAATGAATAACAAGCATACCCGGTCATTCTATATTTTTGTCTGAGTTCATAACACAATCCAAAAGTTGTTTGAAATCGAGGTCGTTCTGCTTTAAAAAATCCAGGTGAAACTTAGCCTTACGAAATAAGCTAAACACATACGAAAAAAAAAAATTAAAAAGGGAAAAGGTTCGACAACAACTTACAGGAGATGAAATATCGATCGATTTCCTTTTTAAAAAACAATTTGAAAAAACAAGAAACTTTTTAAAAAATTGGGGCTGGTCTGTAGACATTAATTTTCTCACCGCTTCTGTCAGTTTTCTCCTTCGGGCTATGCTTGTAGGGGACTTTGTATCTGTGTGGGAAGTGGTTTTCAACTCAACGGTTTGCGATTCTTTCTGGTCCGTAACGCGTCAAACGATCGAATAGCTCAAGAGAAATTGAAACTGACGATAATAATGAGCAGGAAATAGAACAGAATTAGGCTTCTTTCTCATCTTACAACCGAGGCCGAGTCTCTGCAGATGAATCTGTTACTGTTTAGTACGTCGTGTCGTCTTCATTTTATATATATATATATATATATATATATAGTGTATATGTAGGCAGCATATTTTCATTCAAACAGGTTTGGTTAAATAATTTCGACAAGTCATGTCGATCGCGGACTACTTTCAAGGTAACCTAGGTTTCTTAATCAATTTTAAAAATTGATTAAGAAAATACCAAAATTTTCTTTCAAATAGTTTTTTTTATTTTCCAAATTACTTTCAATCTCATCTGAGATCGTCTTCAGAGTTTTAAGATGTCTGCGAGTATGTATATTTAAATTCAAAACATTTCAACTGTTCGTTTTTACTGCTTGTGCTTAAGGCTACCAAGAAATTAATCCTCGAACTTGAAAGGATCACAACGAAAACTAATCGAAATGATATATATGTCTAAATTATTTAACAAAGCTTATATATATATATATATATATATATATATATATATATATATATATATATCATGAATTATTCATACAAAAACAAAAAACAAATACAAAAGGTTAATGATTTAATTGTCGAGAAATCCGTCGGCGCGAACAATTCAAATAATATACAAAAAACCCGAACCTGTTTATGAATGAAAAAATCCTTGTTTCTATAAATTCCTGTTGCATAAGTTCTTATTATTTTTACAAGCTTTCGTCTGTTCCTACGCTCAATTTCTTGGAGAAAGAGAGAGAGAGAGAGAAAGAAAGAAAGAAAGAGACAGAGAGAGAGAAAGAAAGAAAGAGACAGAGAGAGATAAAGGAGAGAAAAAGAGAGACGGAGGGAAAGCGAGAGGGAAAGAGAGCGCATAATATGTCATGATCAGCAGATTGTACAATGCCAGAACACTCAAATCCTTGATAATGATGACTTCATCCAAGCACAGCCCTCGACGGACTCCGAGCAGTTCTGTCGACGCATTTTCACTTGCCAGGCAATCCGTGGTATGGTTTTCTGGTATAATTTCCAAAGGGGCGTACGCTGAGATCTTTTCATCAGATTGATAAAATCATATATGCGCCCATATATATATATATATATATATATATATATATATATATATATATATATATATATATATATATGTCTGTGTATGTGTGTGTAAGATTATACATAGTCTTATGCATGTATGTAAGATTATTCCTATGTATATATAGATTTTCCTTCTATGTGCCGTGTCCCTTCAGGACGTGGGTGATCATGGCACTCCACAATTTCATGTCCTTTGTAGCTCATAGTAAATTTTGTCTTCTCGCTATGTCCCCTAATCTCTTTACACAAGTTCATTAGGTAGGTTATACGCCTCTTTCCTCGGTCGCTCTTGCCTTCAATATGCCCTGTGAGTATCAAATTTTCTAATCCGTCTTTCTTCATTATATACCTGTTTGATGTTTGTTTCCATCTTCTCTAATATTCTCAACATCCTTCTGTGCAACCAAATCTGTTGACTCAAATTACTCCTTCATGTTTGAGGAGATTGTCCAGTATTCACTTTCATATAAGAGGACCGATATTATATAACAGTTGAGTACTCTTGTCTTTTTTTTCTAACAAGATTTTCCAGTTTGTTAATACTTTGTTTAGCTTTTGTAAGGTATCTTTCGCTATCCCGATACACCTTCAAATTTCGTTATCGTATTTTCTGTTGGCTTTTAAATATGTCCTAGATATTTAAATTTTTGTACTTTTTTTAATTTTGGCATTTCCAATTGGTAATTAGCATATTGGGCTCTTTTTTATGCTGACAACCGTACATTCTGTCTTTTTTACAATTGATGCTTAGTCCTTTCTTCTCACTTTCCTTTACTACCTTCTGTAGGAGCTGCCGTAGTTTCCTTTCTGTGTCTGCTATCAACACTATGTCATCTGTATATCAAATGCTGTTACCAGAATCACAATTGGAAAAAAATCCTAGTTTTAGATGATGCGTTTCGTCTTCCGACTTTTCAAAGCAAAAATGAAATCAAAATGCTTTTTGTTGCTATAGTTACATTAAAAAATTCAAATTTAAAAAAGAGAGATGGCTTCTGCGTAAGCCTCTTTATGATTAATGTAAATTTCCTTTATACTAAGAGATTTTTTCTTTCCATGTCGACAATACAGTTAACTTCCCACAACGATTCTGTGGGCAAGAAAGAGGCTTACTAGGATATTTTATTGCAGAGATTTTAACACATTCTTTTCGATTAATGCTCATGTTAAAATGCATACATTTACTGAAATATATATATATATATATATATATATATATATATATATATATATAGATAGATAGATAGATAGATAGATAGATAGATAATATTAGTGGTAAATATACACATGCAAAATATATAAATATATATACATAGATGCATACACATAGATATATATTTTTTGAATAAAAAATTCCAAGAGGATAGAATACAAGTAGAACTCAATGTCCAGGACAGAGTAAGGATATAATAAAAAGGCTTAAACACTAATATTCCATGGTCATAATTTATTCCATTGGAATCGTAAATACGATCCAATTCATCAGACCTACAAATTTGTCAATTCGTGGTACGGTTTTCAGGCACTTTCCAAAGGTACCACACGCTGGGGTCGATAAACATCAAGAAATCATCTGACAAATCGGCCATAGTGAGATTCGAACCCGGGTTTTATGGTCACAAAGTGAACGGTCTAACTACTCGGCCACGCACCCATAACCAATACCATGTTCTATACGAAGTTAAGCATACCAAAAACTAAACGTGCATTTTAAGGTTACTGAATGTATGTATTCCTACGTTTCATAGATTATGCAAAAGCGTTTGATAAAGTACATCACAAAAAACTGCTTCAATTGCAAGGGAAGCTTGATTTATTTGGGAAAGATATTAGAATAATCCAGAACTTCTCCTGGGAGAAAGATACCAACAAAAAAAGCATTACAAATTAAAAAGGATGTATACCTATGTTTTATAGATTATGCAAAAGCGTTTCATAAAGTACATCACAAAGAACTATTTGAACTGCTAAGGAAGCTTGATTTATTTTGGAAGGATATTAGAATAATCCAGAACTTCTACTGGTAGCAAACCACCTGCATACGGATAGAAAATAAATTCAGTAAATACACAAAAATAGAAAGAGGTGTAAGACAAGGATGTGTTTTCGCACTAAACTTATTCAACCATTACAGTGAGGCAATCCTGAGATAATTAAAAGTCCTATCATGATTCATTATTGACAGTAACAATCTTAACATAATTAGATATACAGATGGTGTTGACTGCAGACACAGAACAGAAACTACAGAACTTCTACAGAAAATAAAAGAAAGTAAGAAGAAAGGACTAAACCTCAATTGTATTTAAGATAAAATATAAAGCTGTCAGCAAATGGAACAATCCAACATGTCAACTACAAATTGGAGATACCAAAATCAAGCAAGTACAAAAATTAAAATATCTAGGAAATGTTTTAAATCAGACTTATTCCATAATGCCATTCATATGTTAGTGTTTTAGTTGAACTTTGCACTAAAGTCAAGCCCTTCAATCATTATGGCTGCACAAATAGGTACATTGCAAAAGCGAACATTGTCCAATTCGGTGATATGCACACCATTTAACCTTTTGATAATATCCATACCCAGGAGCAGGTCGATGTCTAATAACTCACCGTCGACAATGTCTACATTAACTCTGACAAGTTAACAGTTGCCCACACAGTGTTTTATACTTCTAACTCTTCGGCTCAGCAGATTTTTTCCATTGACTGCGAGCACCACCACTTCCGGTTTTCTCTATGATCAACAAACTGATTTGCTAGGGAACAAGACCAGCACTGATGTCATATCACCTATTCTTATTTCCTGGACACTTTGACGCAATGAGGCTGAGTTTGTGGCATCTAAAGCATTGTACCTTAATGCTTACCATTTACACCGAACCGCTCCACGTCAATGCTGACAGTCCTTGACAAAATGGTTGGGCCCTGGAAAGAAAGATACCAACAAAAAAAGCATTACAAATTCAAAAGGATGTATACCTATGTTTTATAGAGTATGTAAAAGCGTTTGATAAAGTACATCACAAAGAACTGTTTGAACTGCTAGGGAAGCTTGATTTATTTAGAAAAGATATTAGAATAATCGAGAACTTCTACTGGGAGAAAGTGGTGGAATTTAATTTGAGAACAACAATTTTACAAGTTCACATTCTCACTATTTTTTCTATCCTCACTCCAACCTCTTTTTAATTTCAAAACCGGCTCCCAAGGCCTTGATTCTTATCAGAGATAAGAATATATTTTCTGACTAACGAGAGAGTTGGAAAATATAAAAAGGAATTCCACCACCATTATTCTTTCCATGGTGCCATAAAGTCTGGGGAAAACCTCACAGCTTCTTCACCTCATCCTGTTTTCAGTACGTTCAAAACCGGCTCCCAGGGCCCTGATTCTTATCAGTGATAAGAATGTGTTTTCTGACCAATAGAGGGGCCAGGAAATTTGTACAACGACTTTGGCGGGAAAAGTCCCCGATCCATCGGAGCCTACCAAAACTGCATAAATTTGGAGAATCTTGCCTATTTTGCCAGTGAGATTTCCGCCCACCGTCTGTGAAGTCGACATTAGGGAGCTCCAGAACCTCTTTCACCAAAGAACTACCTACTAAAGGGCTGTCAAGAACGAACGTCGGACCACTATTCAAGACCAATCCAAAGCTGCAGCCCTTCATCACTCTTTCTGACGAACCCACTGTACTTCTGTCGTCGACCTACCAACTCACTCAAATTGCAGGATTCCTTCATCTGCGAACAGTTTTCCCACTCTCTAAGAACTGTGAGTGTTTCTATCAGAACCTTAAGAATAATATTCTAACCGCTTAAAGAACTCTTTAGGCGCTCAGAGAAATATTTTGAGCAAGCCTTTTTTAAGTTAAGAACATTTTCTCTTTTCCTTTTCTTTCTCTCCTAACTGTCCTTTTATCCCTTTACCTTTTTTTTTCTGTATATGTTGTAAATAAACACTTTATTCTTTTGTTGTTACTCACCGAGCAGGAGTTTTTTCTTTATTCGTAGGCGCCTAAAAGAGAGAGTTTGTCCGCTCTAATCTTGCTGTTTTAATCGCGTTTTGTCGCAATTTTTAACCTCAACCCTTTGATGCGGAAAAGCCGGGACAAATTTCCTTGCATTAGATACCAGAAAAAACATTACAAATTCAAAAAGATGTATATACCTATGTTTTATAGATTATGCAAAAGCGTTTGATAAAGTACATCGTTTGATAAAGTACATCACAAAGAACTATTTGAACTGCTAGGGAAGATTGATTTATTTGGGAAAGATATTAGAATAATCCAGAACTTCTACCGGGAGAAAGATACCAGAAAAAGCATTACAAATTCAAAAAGATGTATATACCTATGTTTTATAGATTATGCAAAAGCGTTTGATAAAGTACATCGTTTGATAAAGTACATCACAAAGAACTGTTTGAACTGCTAGGGAAGATTGATTTATTTGGGAAAGATATTAGAATAATCCAGAACTTCTACTGGGAGGAAGATACCAGAAAAAGCATTACAAATTCAAAAAGATGTATATACCTATGTTTTATAGATTATGCAAAAGCGTTTGATAAAGTACATCACAAAGAACTGTTTGAACTGCTAGGGAAGCTTGATTTATTTGGGAAGGATATGAGAATAATCCAGAACTTCTACTGGGAGAAAACCGCCTGTATAGAGGATAAAAAATGAAGTCAGTCAATATACAAAAATAGAAACGGGTGTAAGACAAAGATGTGTCTTATTCAACTTTTACAGTAAGGGGATCTTCAAAGAATTAGTCCAAACAGGATTAATTATTGTCAACTCCATTTTTAACATCATAAATTATACAAATGACATATTGTTGATAGCAAACATAGAAAGGAAATTATTAGAACTCCTATAGAAGGTAGTGAAGGACTAAACCTCGATTGCAAGAATGTCTGGTTGTCTGCTAAAGCCGAACATGCAAATTATAAATTGGAGATAACAAAATGAAGCAAGTACAAAATGTTAATATTTAGGAAGTCTCTTAAGAGAGGACTGAAAAATGTGACATTGAACTCAGAAGCAGGACGTTTTCCAAAAGCTAAGCAAAGTATTAAGAAACTGGAAAATTCCGTTAGAAACAAAGAAAAAAATACTGAACTGTTACATAATATCAGTCCTCCTATATGGCAATGGATGTTGGACAGTCTTCTCACAGAAAAAGAAGAAACTTGAAACAAAGATCTATGTGATGCCGGATAAGTGATGTTACCGAATTACTGATGTTTTTTTTTACTCTGTTTCTTGACGTCATAAACTGAAGGCAAGCAAATGCTGTATAAATCAGGCTATAATCCGTACTCTCCTGTCCTATTTCGCTATAATCCGTACTCTACTGACCTAACTTATACTGAAGCTGGTAATCAAAGCAACGCCTCGTTCAGGTGTCGAATACCTGGAAGTAGGCTACACTTCCGTGACAGTGGCTTTTCTTCATCAGTGATATCTGTCCTCCTATATGTCAGTGAATGCTGGACAATTTCCTTAAAGTTCAAGAAGACACTTGAAGCAACAGAACTGTGGTTCTATAGAAGAATGCTGAGAATAGAGAAAATGGAAGCAAAAAGGAAATCTATAGTTAACATCAGGAAAAGCCAGTTGAAATTTCTAAGACAAATAATGAGGAATGGGGGCTTGGAAAATCTGATACTCGCGGGACAGATTGGAGGCATGAGGGACAGAGGAAAACGCATAACATACTTAATGGGCTTGGGTAAATAGATGGCGGAACAAAGTTTAGGAGAAATAACAAAAAAACAAAATTTATTAAAAGCTACAAAGGACAGGAAATTGCGGAGAGCCATGCTCACCAACGTCCTGAAGGAACACGGCACATAAAGATGTGTCGTCTGGAACTCATGAGACGCTGATGTTGGTTTGGGAAAAAACACGATCGTACCGCTTCTTCAATGCCGGGCGATCCTGCTAAAAGAGGTGTAACGAGAACACAAAAGAAATGACGCTGATGAAAAATTATCAAGTTTAATTACGGGTGAAATGTAAAAAAATCGTACAGCAGCTAATTCATTCCAATTACTTTCTTGCTAAACTTGAAGCACTGAGAGAAATCTGATTTTAAGAGACGCATGAGTGGTAACGCCTTCGCAATAACTGATATCTGCGGCGAATGGCACTCTTCGATAGAGTCTTTTCTGCGAGGCGCGCGCTTCGACGAGTCTGGCCTCTATCTAATTTCATTCTCTTTCTCTTTTCTGCGCATGCTTATCTCACTTGTATAGACTTCCGGGCATGATTAATTAGCTTCACGAACCTCCTGTTAGAAAAACAGTTGGCCAAGCATAAAGTTCTTTTCGATTTGGGGCCTGGATTTTTAAGTTTCATCGATAGTAACGCAAATACGACGAATTGGTTTCTAAATAATAATAATAATAATAATAAAAACCTAGAGCGATTAAAAACCCGTGGACCAGCTTCCTCGGCGTTATGGACTTCAAAATTTTCCAAGGCCCACCTTATAAGTATTTTTTGGGTTTAAATGAATTTTTTCCATTAGTCACCAATTAGATTAACCACTCACCCATATTCGCTCAGAATTATCAAGTCTCTCAATACATCAAGTCCCAAACTACATTGTATGCACTGGTATGACTCAATCAGAGCCACTGCCCTGTTACAAAACGAACACAAACACAAGCACGCCGCCGTCAAGTTCTACCTCATCTGTTATGGACAAAGTATAGTTTCACGTGTAGTGTAAGGGATATCAGCGATTTAACTTAAACCGGAGAGCCAAGTTCAAATTTCAGACTACCCTCCTAGACTGTTTAACGTGCAAGCACCTCGTCATAATTTCGAGTGGACGAGGGGTTAGAGCGTTCACTTTCCAACTATGAGTCCCGGGTTTGGATCTCACCGTTGTCGATTTGCCAGAAAGGTGACTTCTTGATATGAACCACCTGTATAGAATATGGTTTTCAGGTACTTTCCTGAAAAGCATACCACGGGTTGAACCAAACCTTGTGAGTGAAATTGGGTAGACGAAACTTTTCAGAAGTCGTCGATGGTTGTGTTAGCACGAATTCCGAGGGTGTGAGCGTGCTGGCCTTGTTCAGACTGTTGATCGTCCTGGGTATGACGATAAACTACATCCGCGTCCCGGGTAAGACGATAAACAGCAAGGCCTCTGATCAGGAAGTTTTGAGAAGCGTGGAACCATCTCTTAATTGCTGGTATTCCTAGGTCCATCCACACCTGGGGTAGTAGCACCTGTTAGGGTCCCAGCTATGGGCAAATAGTTAATCCCAAAACTGGGGTCAAAACACTATAAAAATGTAAAAATATGTTTTAATACCAGCAATACATTTTTGTAAAAAATTATTACCAGCAATGAATTTTTGAAAAAAAATATAATATATTTTTGAAAAAAAAAATATTACCAGCAATACATTTTTGAAAAAAAATATTACCAGCAATACATATTTAAAAAAATAATATTACCAGCAATACATTTTGAAAAAAAATATTACCAGCAATACATATTTAAAAAAAAAATATTACCAGCAATATATTTTTGAAAAAAAATATTACCAGCAATACATTTTTGAAAAAAAAATATTACCAGCAATACTTTTTTGAAGGAAAAATATTACCAGCAATAAAAATATTGTCGGCATTAAATAAGCCATCTAGGTTGATATGACGTAAAACAAAATAAACCAAACCAAACTAGACTGTTGATCATGCTAAGTAATGCGCTCTCTCGCTGAAACTGTAACTAAGGTCTGAACAGTGGAGTTGCAGTATAAAGCAAAAGATATGCTATGTAGATGTTGAGCAAACACAAATGTGCCTGAGCAGTCGTCTGCAATAGGGATTGGTTAGTAGACAGATATATTCGGATACGTGCGGCCAGCCATTATTTGTTATTGCAATATTTTCTCAAGCTGAGAGATTTTACATGGTTATTGTACCTCTTTTTGAACGAGCCAATATAATGAGGAAGCCTTCCACTTTGACTTCGGTTCTATAAACAACATTTTCAGTCAAACACTGGCCGTTTAAAAGGGCAGTTGTAGATTTTACGGTGACTATACCTATTTATATTAAGAGTTGCCATACCCTTCAACTCTTTCTGATTATGCAAGATGTGGCTTATTAATTTTACCCCCCTACCCAAAACGAAACTTATCTTTTACTCGTCCGAGAGAACCCTTTCCATCAGTATGGCCGATGCTAACCACCAAGAGAATAACTCATTGTGCTTTCTCGGAGTAATGTTTTCCGCTGATATGAAGTAGAAAGAGTATATTGAATCAATTGCTAAGCTTGCAGCTCGGAAAGTTGGTTCGCTGTGTCGAGCTAGATTTATAAGTCTACCATTCGTCCTTGCTTTGAATATTGCTGCCACATTAGGTTTGATGCGGCTGCTATATATTTAGAGATTCTTGATAAAATCCAAAGAAGAATCTGCCATGTTATTGGTTGTGATCTGGCATCTCAACTTCAGTCACTTTCCCACCATAGTTGCGTAGCTTCTCTGTGCCTTTTCTATAAACACTTCCATGGTAATTGTTCTGATGAACTTTCCTCTATGGTACCTAGACTTTATGAATTTAAGCACAGTACTAGCAGAATTATTGACGGGAAAGGTCTCATCATTTTACAGTTGAAATGGTTAAATGTAACCGTAAGTTTTATGCTAACAATTTCTTCTATCGCACTTTTCGCTTGTGGAACGATCTTCCGGTTTCTTCATTGATCTTCGAAAGTTTAAATGCAATGTCAATCGTTATCTTCTGTCTTCTTAATTATTGTTCTTTTATGGTCTTCTATCCTTAATAGTATATTTTCCTCATATTTTCTAGCATTAAGTAACCCTTGCGTCTTAGTGGCTTTATTGCCTTGCTTGGCGTGAAATGAAAAAGGGAACGGATAGAGAAGTAAGATATAAACTGACAGGATTGCCAATATGAGTTTTATCATACCTTTATCCATAAGTCAAAATTCAGTCAATTATATTGTTTATTTTATTTTGGAACCTGACGCGAGACAAGCTTGTTAATCATTACACCAGGTCGAAGCGCCCAATTTAATCAATTAATCTTTGTTTTGAATGTTATTTATTATTATAGACGTTAACGTTTCTTATAACACGGCAAGGTTAATGTCCTTTTAAATAAATATCTATACATCTCCCTTATTGTGTCTATTGGGCTTCTTGGATATGTAGACATTAATCTCACAGTTTCTAAATAAACACCCGCACCCGCTAAATATAACGTTTATACAGACTACGTTAGAAATACCTCCCACATTTTAATATTTGACAAAAAGGTCAACGTGACTGTTATTAAAAGAAATTATTTTATTCTTGTACTTCACCATATATGGGCATTACTACTCCAGTACTTCACCATATATGGGCAACACTACTCCAGTATTTCACTTTTCCAGTCTTTATCAAGACTGGAAAGTGAAGACTGGGTAGGTCCTGCCCATATATGGCAAAAGTACTCCAAAAGCGTCTATTTTCCACCCTATAACTCCTTTCTCACAGACGAAATGTCACAAGCTTCTCTTTGCTATATCACTATTTCCAAGGAAAGTGCTCAGATTAATGACATTCCTTAGTTCCAGCAGTTGTAACCTTCATGGCTAAGACTAGACATACTATGCACATTGTAGTAAACTACATTCACTCCTTTCATATTCCATTCATGAGATGTAAGTTCCCACAGTTTCTAAATAAATGGCATTGTCCAATCTAACACGTGTACCCACAAAATATAAAGTTTATACAGGGTGAGTCAGAAATACCTCCCACATTTTAAAGGTTGACAAAAAGGCCAACGTAACTGTTATTAAAAAAAATTATATTATTGTTATTTGAACAAAGGGATGTTATTTTTTTTTATTCATATCGTTTTAAAAATGACATCCTCCAAATAGTGACCTCTATTCGTCATACACTGTTGTAGACGATTTCTAAAGTTTTCCATTACCCAGAAGTTCGAGCACTTCGAGGTCTTCCAGGCGGCTTTCTTTTAAGTGCTGAAGCTGTAGTCCTGAAATTTTCAGCCAGTAGCAATATCGATTTTCTATCTGGAACACTATCATTCTGTTGTAAGATGACATGAGTACGAAAAGCTCCCTGTGTTGCAATTACAGATCCACCAATCTTGAAAAAAAAAACAAAAAAAAAACGTTTCAACAACAAACGCACAGTATGCATCGCTCCAAGCCACGATAGTATCTGAAATAAAATTATAAGACATTAGCTTGATGAAGACACCATTGCCAGTTGCCTAAGTTCCCCAACACCACTCAGCTGATAGTTTTAAAATGTGTGCGGTATTTCTGCCGCACCCTATAGTAATAAGAAGACAATGTCGGATTATTAAAAAAAAGTCCATTAACTCTTTAGTAATTACTTTGTTTGTATTTCGGATACCAAAATAAATTTAACGAATAAAGTGTTCAAATGAGAGATGTAGATTTCTCAAAAAGAGTGAGTGAATCTTGCTTTGCTTGGAAGCCTTTCGTGGCTGGGCGATCTAAAGCACACCTGGTTTGAAAGTGGTTTCCCCAGTGCAAAAGGAACGCATTTTCGGTATCTACAGAAAGCCGCATTTTCCTTATTAAGACTTTAGATCTCTAGGCCGGTAGACGTTATCTTCACTGTTTAGAAAACCAGTGGTATCTACTGAAACACGAACACCTACTAAATGCTGACGTTAATTCAACTGTTTTGATAAAAAAAAATCATAAAGACTTTCATATGGATATAACCTCCTCTCTTCCAGTACACACGTCTCCTAGGTCCCGTTGACCTCGTCCCGTTTTCTGTCGACGTGCAGCCGCACAGTTCGGACCCCGCTTGTTCCGAGATCTCAATCTTCGCACGTCTATGAGATAAGGAGGGTTATACTGTACAGCTTCTCCGAATTGGTTGAGGGATTGGTGCCAGTATATGTCGTCGATCGCCCAGTCTTTGTTCTTTAGGTGTTGTTATTCTTACTGACGAAGAATGTTGTCTTTCTTCTTTTAGTCAGTAAGTAAGCCGTGGTAAACTTCTTGTTTACGACTGGGCTGACTGGAAATAAAGTCAAACTCTCACCGAAGAAATATCAATGACGGTTTTGGTTAAATATAAACGATTTAATGAAGGTGAATAAAATAATTTACAATCGGATATATTTAGCATCTATTAATACAAAATATCAGGAGGCGGCGTTTAGGAATCTCGATCTATGTGTTCAGTAAGGTTCAATCAGAAATTCCAAAATTGAAAAACTCAATAGATTCCAAAATTTAAAAAAAAAAACGCCAGGAACTTAGTTGCCAACCCCCAAAATATATTTTTATTACGAATTTAGAAAATGAACTAAATACGGAACATTTGGAGTGTTAATTTTTTTTTTTTAAGCTAAAAGTTTATCAACATATTTTCAGCTTTACAGAATTCTTTCAACTGTCTCACAGTGAACATTTTGAACGGCAAGTTCATTCAACTTTTTATGAGCTCAGATAAAAAAAATATTTAATTCCAGTCGAAGGGAAGTAACTCCTATTAACTATTCATGTATATCATTTGACATACATAAAATATAAATATTATTCTTGTTATAAAAAGTTAATTTGTTGTGTTCTTTCTCTTGTTGCTTTTCGTTTGCTTACACATTCGTAAAGTAAAAAATGTACGGGTTGATTTAGGCTGTTAATATCGCTACAATTTCACTTCAATAGAACTTCTTTTTCTTACAGAAAATATTGTTCAGATGATTTTTTACTTTTATTTTTTTCATAACCCATAAAAAAACCATTGCTTTATGTTTTTAACAAATCTATCCTTATATTGGACTGGGTGTGTAGACATATATAAATTTATATATACAAACAAATCTACGGACTCCTATCAACGGACTTCGGATGCAATGGACAAAATCTGCAGGTAAAATTTGTAAAAATCTGCAAGGGAAAAAAAAAACTTTCAAATCGTCAGCGATGTATTTTGCGGGCGAAGCGGAACGAGTCGTATTAGTTCTCAAAGTGACCGCTTGGCGGCGGTGGCGCGCCTTTCAATTGTAAACAAGGGCAGGTGTAGAGAGTATAAAGTTAAAGTACAATTAGCGTGAGAAAGTAGCCGTGAGAAATCTATTATTTTTGTTATTTGGGTTAATATTGATTGTTCCACCCTCAGCATGGCATCAAAGCAGAAAGAAAGGGTACAAAAACCTATCAGAGCTTCTCTGATTCAGAATAATAAACATAGCTTAGATGTGGCACAAAGCTGAAAGTATGGGACACCCAATGACGACTGAACTCACTATTCAGTCGTAAGTATTTTACTTTTAGAGAAACAAGCTTGCTAACCATTGCACCACGCCGAGGGGCCCTATCTGACTTAAGATAATAAACCACTCTGAGTCTCCACTATATGATCAATACAGAAAAAAATCCATTTTTAACTATATACACAAAGTAAATAAATTTTAACACGCTGTAGTGTACATTTTAATATTAATGTTAATTGTATTTCTAATTGTATATATATATATATATATATATATATATATATATATATATATATATATATATATATATTATTATTATTATTATTATATGTTATATGTATTATATGTATACTATTATTTCCTTTGGGAGGAAGCGCTATCGATGCTATTCTTCGTAAGCCAGTCATGCAATATTTTGTTATTACAGTAGTAAACAGTATACTGTATATATATATATATATATATATATATATATATATATATATATATATACTGTACTGCTATTTAAAATGCCAAAAAATAAGTTTTTTTTTATTTCACATATGAATAAATATCAATGATTCTATTCTAGCCATACTTTCGCCTGGTCACTCTGTTCTTAAATTTGTTATCATTTCTGCTCCTGTTTTCGAATGAAAGACATTTACTTTACCGCTGTCTGATTAACTGAACCTAACTTTACGATTTATGATTAGCAAATATAGTTTTTAACTTAACTACACCAACCAACCAATACAATTCAATACAGAATTTGAAAAAATTCAAAACCCTATAAATTTTCTTCAAATAAAATTTCTTCAAGGCGTTCTGCTTTTAAATCTATCACAAACAGCAGGCGACTTCCAAAACCCGATTTTAATTTAATTCTCCACTAAAAAATTATTTTGGTCGATCCTTTGACGATAAAATTTTTCATCATTAAGTTCGGGGCATTAACCCCCATTTCAATTTCAAACATTTTCTTGAATTTCATTGGTTGTTAAATAAAAATAAGCTTCGAGAAATTTCGATAACAAGTCAAAATTTGTGCAAAAATAGGCTCAACCGACGTAAAAAAATCTTTCTCAAATTCCTCCCTAATTTAAATGTTTCAAGAAATCCTATTGGCTAAAAAATAAAAAAATACAACATTCGCTCATGCATTTCTCAGAAAAATTCACAACAGCTACCAAACCCTGTTGGAGGCGATTTCGTTGTTAAAAAAAAAAAAAAAAAAAAACTATAAATAGAAATATTAAACGAATTTTCGTCGCATTTGAGACTCACACACGCAAAAGATATACACGGGTATTATGTGCCACCAAAGAAACAAACTTTTACACAACAAACTTTTTCACTCAATATCTTTCATAGAAAATCTTTTGTCTAAGTTAAATTCAACCTTTTTAATCAAAGGCAAAGAACTTTTTAGACATTGAACATTTCCGAAACAGCAAAGACCTTTTCCTTAAAATATACCTTTGCACAAATCATTACAAACAAAGAAATTGTATATAAAATTTAATATGTTGTTTCAAACATGTATTTTTTGTCGTGATTGAATATCGTTACCATTTGGCCATTTCTTATAATTTATGTTTGTCGATATTGCATATTTTATTTACAGCACAATCTTAAATATTCACGCAACCTTCTTAGATCCACTACACATTTTTCCCATACTCCGCAGTATCGGTATTTGCTTACCAAGCCTGTATCTTCCTATCTTATCAACAGCCAACAATTCTCTCTTTATCTAGCCTGTCTCTCCCGGCGGGATATATGTATACAGCATATATATACTGTATAATTAATACAATATATGTATGTGTGTGTGTGTGTGTGTGTGTGTGTGTGTGCCGTAGATATATGATTATATATATACGTTATGCTGTATATATATACACAGTACAGTGTATATTTATTTATGCCATATACATATGTTTATAGTATTTGCATTTTGATCATAACTACTGGTAGTTACTATAACGGTTTTATAACTCAAAAATAATCCCTTCCCATCTACGGACAATCGGTTTTAACGACTCCTATTAGTCCGTTGATATATATATATATATGTGGAATAACACAGTAATTACACCTACATTTTACGCGCGCGCGAGTTTTTCCTCCCTTCCTTCCACACTTGTGCGTGTGTGCGCGCCTGCGCCCGCGGATTGCACCCCTTCCTCTCTCGTTAAGCAAGACATAGCAGTAAACAGCCTTTTTGGCTAGCTGCTCCTGATAACGTCTAAAATCAGAATTTGAATTTTTCCCGCGCGTTTTCCTGACGTCCAGCGTTTCCAACTCAGTTGCATCCCAATTTTCAAGCTAGACGGACAACTCATTTATTCCGTGCCCTTAACCCATACGCGGGCCGGAATATCTTATTCTTAACTAACTAAAACTTCAACATGTCGATATTACACTTTTCCAAGACTCATCCTTGTCTTGATGCAACAGCATGTTGAACCTTCTCCGTTTTCAACTAGAAAATGTCGAGTCCCTACGACACTGTCGTCAATATATATTTTTCCAAGACTTATCCCCGTCTTGATGCAACAGCTTGTTGAACCTTTTCTCCGTTTTCAACTAGAAAATGTCGAGTTCCTACGACACCGTCGTCAATATATATATATTTCCAGGACCAACATCTTGTCTTGATGCGAACAACTTTCGAACTTTCCTCTATTCACTACCAGAGTTCTACAACACGGTCGCTCTCACACCATTCCAAGACTCAACCTCGTCTTGATGCAAACAACTCTGAATTCTCCTCAATGAAAGTTGATAATCTGTTCATACACCTTTGAACCTTCTAACTACTTTGAACCAGTACCTAAAAAATATTACATACACTCACACTATCAAACTTCACAGTGAGTACTTTTCCTATTTGTGTACACATACACCTTTCGTTTAACAAGTCATTTTCCCAGAACTTTTCCCGCCTTGGCCATCTTGGTTTTCTGTTTTGGCGCGGAACACTTTTACTAATGGTCTCAACTGTTAAGACAATTACTTGTTTAAATATAATAAAATTTCATATATGTTTTTCAACCAGACTCATTTTGTCGTTTAATTCCGTCTATCTACTTGTATTATATTTATGCACTTGTTGAATGACCCCTTTTCCTCACTAAGTTCACTCACTCAATATTTTTACTTTGTTTGTGGATTCGGTAGTTTTGTGTAGTGTCTGGCACAAGGCCACTTTTTAATAAACCAGCACTGCACGCTACCGGACCAGCAACATATATATATATATATATATATATATATATATATGGAAGAGTTGCGAAACTACTGTCTGTGAATAGCATATATATATATATGCTATTCACAGACAGTAGTTTCGCAGCTCTTCAGTGCGACTAGACATCCGAATTGAAACCCAACCGATTTGATGTTAGTCAGAGTCTCTACCACTGAGCTATCTTCACTCGACAAATTGAGTCAGCCACATCTAGCCGCTAGCGTATTGTTTTACAACCGATTTGGTGGAGAGAGAGAGAGAGAGAGAGAGAGAGAGAGAGAGAGAGAGAGAGAGAGAGAACGATGGGTAAATTGTCGCCATTTTATATTTTTAATTTCGCGCATGCGCGTTGTTTGTTTTTTATTTTGTCGACTGCACAGTAGTAGGGTCAGTTGGGCAACGTCTGTGAGAAAAAGAGCACTATGACGCAATTCACTCCGCCATAAATTTGGAAACGACATGCTGTACTGCTTAGCATTCGTGCCAGAAGCTCCAATACAAAAATTTCAGAGTGTTTGGTTGTCAATCTGAGAACAGTTCGGAGGATTCGGAAAAAGTTATGATATATCCAGTCAACATAATGGTGTTTGGAGGTTTCACTCGTGATGGCGACGTTATGCCTCCATTCATCTTCCCAGGGGGCCTCAGACTCAACACGGAGACCCACATCAAGTGCATTGAGTAGGTAATACTGCCCTGGTTGAAGAGGATGGGTGCTGGAAGACCGTATGTCTGGCAACATGACTCTGTACCATGCCACACAAGCAGGAGAACCCAGTCACGTCTGTCAGACAATTTCTGCAACCACATCAGTGCTTACATCTGGTCACCTAACTCCCCAGACTGCAACTCCGTTGATTATTGTGTGTGGGGCGCAGTTGAGCAAGAGACCAACAAAACTCTTTGTAACACCAATGATGAACTGAATGGCAGCATTCACTAACTTAAACAAGGCGACCGCTCAGAAGAGTTGCAAGAAATTCCAAAGTCGTCTGGAGGCCATGGTTGAAACCAATGGCGATTTTATTGAATAAATTTAATCTTTAGTATTTCAAGATATTTTTTGTGTAATTTTGGTAAATATATCTGTTAAAATGAGATGTTAGTGTTATTTTAATTTTTGCGTAATTTGGACGACAATATACCCATCGCACCCTTTCCTCCCTCTCTCTCTCATTCTCTCTCTCTCTCTCTCTCTCTCTCTCTCTCTCTTATATATTTATATATATATATATATATATATATATATATATATATATATATATATATATATATGTAGAGAGGAGAGAGAGAGGGATAGAAGAACGTATTTTAATTTTCTAATCTAGCAACACTAATCTTGCCTCTTCTTACGCACACACAAATTTTTGCGTAATTTGACGGCAATATATCCATCACACCCTCTCTCTCTCTCTCTCTCTCTCTCTATATATATATATATATATATATATATATATATATATATATATATATAGATTTTAAGAATGTATTTTAATTTTCTAATCTAGCAACCTTAATCTTGCCTCTTCTTATACACACGCAAAGAAATCACATTTGTTTTCATCTTCACAAACAACTGCAAACAAGAATTGGAAGAATTTTAGCGCTCATACACGCGAAGAAATATTTAGTTTAAAAAAAAACACGAAAATAAAAATATCTTATATTTTTATATTTAAGCACCTTTTTCACCCTTTTTTTTTGTTGTTGTTGTGCAAGATTTATTTTTTGGAGAAACACCCATTTTCCTGAGAAATTATTTTAAGAGAAAGATTTTATTAATTTCAGCCGATAGTGGAACTGGCTGCTCTGTCAGTGAATGCCAAATATATGGAAACAGCTTAATATTAACTATTATCCTTTGAGTAGGTATATAGGTTCGCCTATCATCTGGTTCGCACGGTCTTTTGAACAGGAATAGCGCTTTATCCCTTGTTTCCTGTTTAAGATGGGGTTTCCGATTTCTTTTAAAGTTTTTTCGTTCTTGTTCACTCCAATATCCCACTTGCGTCTTATTGGCATTATTGCCTTGCTTGGGGTGAATTGATTTAAAAAGAAAAGCAAGCCCGGTAAACCGTAACAGACCCTATCTTTTTGTACCGTTTCTTTTTTCGCACATTTATGAAGTGTAATTCAGGGGAGACAACTATATTTTCATAATGGCATATGAAGTAATCTCCCCTGAAATCTGGACTCATTTTCGTGTAGATTTCAATAAATACGCAGTATCGATCTTATTCAACTGCGCAGAATCTGTCGCAGGGCAATATTTTACCATGTCAGTGATGAGGAAATAGCTCATTGTTAGTACTTCCCTGATACTAATTCACTAACTACAACTGGAATAAATTTATAGTAAGGATGAAGAAAAAAATCACATACACACACGTACAGATTAAAATCCGGCAATTATTTGATTTTTTCAAGAATTTACAAAATGTGTCCGTCACCGAAAAAAACACGCTAAAATTTGCTCTGTTAAATTATAATACACCCGATGACGCAAGAAAAAGATTTTTAATCAAAATTTCAAATATTAAAGGATTAAAAAATAATTAAAGTAAACATTTTAAAAAAATACTTGATCTTTCCTTTTTTTAATTATAACAAAGATTTTTAACGATAAAATTGTGTTTTCATTATTTTTGGATCATTTTTTTTCATCACAGGATGCTATTTTGTTAGATATTTTATGGAGGTACCTATATCTATCTATCTATCTATCTATCTATCTATCTATGTCTGTCGGTCTCTATCTATCTATCTATCTGATAATGGTAATATTAGCCGTTTCCCTATAAAGAAACATTTGGCATTTATTGACCGAGCAATCAGTACTGATTTCAGTTTAAATTTATAAAATCTTTCTCTTAAAACAATTTCTTTGGAAAACAGGTTTCTCAACTCCAGTAGCTGTTATCGTTCTTTTTTTATATATATATATATATATATATATATATATATATATATATATATATATATATATATATATATATATATTATAATTTTATCATATAGACAAAACAGTTTTACTCACTACAAAGATGCAACTTCGTTTCACTGCATTTCAACTGCACTTCGGCAGATCACCCATCGAAGTGCAGTTGAAATGCACTGAAACGAAGTTGCATCTTTGTAGTGAATAAAATGGTTTTGTCTGTATGATAAAATTATAATAAATAAATAATTATCGCTCTACTATCGGTGTCGAACACTATTTTTGGATTAATGCTGTGAACGTTGGAATTTATATATTACTTTCGTTCTCATCACATTGGATATATATATATATATATATATATACTAAATTTAACTCAGTAAAAGGCTTAAGTGCCACTCAAGGTAGAACGGTACAGTCTAAATTATAATGATGAATGATGTGCGTGATATGAAGAGAAGTGGCTGGAAGTGAAGATTATGAATATAAGAAGGAAATATAATGATTGGCCATTGACTTAAAGAAGTTAAGACTGAAGTGCTCAGGGAAGCCTTAGAAAAGGAATCAATCAATCAAAACGAGTATAATCAGTCTTCCCACCACCTGCTAATATGAGACAAACAATTCTATTTTACACGACACAAAAGTACCTTTTATTTATGATTATTTGCATACGTAGCTATGGGTTCACCTCTAGGTCCCACTTGTGGCGGGCGTTGATCAGTTTGCAGAAGAGGGATATATTCTTGTATCGCAAAGAGATATATTTATGTGGTAATTTGTAGTGGAGATATTATTGTGGTCGAATGAAAATATAGTGAAATGATAATATTGTGTTGTATGCGACATGAAGTTGGCCTGGGGACTAAAAAGCCCCGATGGGAAATGAAACACGTCTTGTCACTCAGGCATAATTTCATTGGAGAATAAAAGAAGAAAGAAGACGGTTTATACCCTTTCCTTTTATACTTCTTTATACAAGGCCATCTCGGAATGGAAACTCGGAGAGCCGAGTTCGAATTCCAGTCAAGTTCGCTGACATTTAATTACACACAAATTCCCTTGGAAAAGGTATAAATCCATCTTGTCTACGCTAGCTATTGGTTAGATATCTGGAAAGATTGCTATCTCCCCCAAATTGTTAATGCAATTTTCACTTACAAAAAAGAATAAGGGATTATTTTTACAATTCAAAATATTTCGGCTTTAAATAACCCAGAAAGGGTTGATATGCCGTAAAGAAAATCAGTCAACCGCTTTACTAAGCTCAGGTCAATTTGGAGACAAAACTATAAATATGGGGCACCTAGTGAGGATCGCACTCACTACTCATTACTAATTGTCACACATCGAGTTTGATACCCTGAGGCGACAAGTAGTTAACATGTTGACCTCCAGAGGTCAATTACGAAATTTGACTTCAAATGCCAAATTTATAATAACCAACTGAGGCAACAAAATATTTTTATGAGTTGATTTATAGCCATGGTTCCCAACGTAGGGTGCAAGCACTACAGGGAGACAATTTCATTTTTAAAGGGGACAATTTCATTTTTAAAGGGGACAATTCGAGAATGGGTTATTAACAGTGATTTTTTTTCTAGTGAGTCTGTGTAAGTATGAGTGTGTGTGTAAGTTAATACATATAGCACATATACAGTATGTATACATAAAAATATTTCTGTGTATGTACATATGTAATTACGTACTGTATATAATATAAATATATATATTATTTTTTTAACAATTTCTTAGTAATTTCTTCCTCGGTACTTCAACTGTTCTTTTATTTTTCTCTTTCATGGACGCCATGTTCTTTGGAAGCTTGTTTAGACTAAGTTAATGGCGTTTTAGGCTTCCTAGGAGTTCACATTTTGAATAATAAGAATTATATGTCATAGGCAGTGGGGGGGGCATCAGGATTTCAGAGATGCTTTAGTTGGACATGCCCCCCCCCACCTCCCCAAAAGTTGGGAACCAATGAGATATAGCTTCAACTGAATTCTTAACATTGTTCTCACACTAAAAGTATCACAGCAAATAAACTCGTTGTTGGTGCCCGGAGACAAAAATGTACCAAAAAATGCCAAATACGAGATCTGATAACTCGTAATTAGTACTACATGTTATCTCATAGTTGGCACTCAATTTGTTAAAAGTTTATTTTGTATTTAAAAAATGAATGAATGTATTTTTTAAATATAAAAATATTCGAAATATTTCCTCCGTAAAGAATTAATTAGAAAAGAACATAATTTTTTACGAAGGAAATATTTCAAGAGAGTTTTGCATAAATATTTTGCCATCTCTAAGCACACGTTAAACACACATTTATTATATCACCAACTAAAATCCATACTTGAAGTATTTAAGATATGTCTATCTAATACAACCGGTAGAACTTAAACCTCACCCTCTCTCTCTCACTCTCTCTCTCTCACGCACACAAACACCTCACATATATATATATATATATATATATATATATATAGTGATAATATTAGTGGTAAATATATATATATATATATATATATATATATTATTTTTTATAAAAAAAAATTTATAACATAAATATGCTATAAAATCACTACAAAAATAGCCATTTTGTTTCAACACCTTCGGTGTCTTATCAAGTGATCATATCGAATATAAAATAAATGGTTTTAAAAGTTTCAAATTAATTAACGATCCTTCGCTAGGGGAAAACATTGTTACAAAAGCTAGAATGACCAATCAAAACCCAAGTATAGGAAGATTCAAAAGCTTGACAACGAAATCATGTTATAATAGCTATTCATATATATATATATATATATATATATATATATATATATATATATATAAAAAATTCCCAAGAGGATAGAATCTAGGTATGACTCAACGTCCAGGACAGAGTAAGAATATGATATATAATATAAAAGGCTCAAACACTATTGCATGGTTATAATTTATTACATTGGAATCGTAATCACGATCCAAATTATCAGACCTACAAATTAAAAAAAATTGAATTTAAAGGTCTGGTGATTTGGATCGTGATTATGATTCCAATGTAATAAATTATAACCATGGAATATTAGTGTTTGAGCCTTTTATATATATTATTCTTTCGCCGATAGCAAGACTCGGAATTTTAAGCACAACGCAATCTTCAGGTGCTAGAGACTAACCATTTATTAGTAGATACTTAATAGTTCTGTTATATTATATATATATATATATATATATATATATATATATATATATATATATATATATATATATATATATATATATATATATATAGATATATTGCACAATGAGTATTGGTGTTGTTAATAAAATTGTGCTCGATGTAATATAACAGAACTATTAAGTATCTACTAATATATATATATACTGGATACACGTGTTTGAAATAAGCACCCCGTTCTTATTTTTAAGCAGAGTGAATTACGCCTATCAGCATGCGCACTCGATCAATTTTAATAAAAAAATGTACTCGAAACTGCGTCACCCTTTGTAGGAGAAACCACCGTTTGGTCTGGCATGTTTTAACAATCTCGGCCACAGAGAACGTCACGCAATGTTTTATTATCACTTTTAAGGAATGCATCCCCCCCTACCCGATTAGATTTTTTTTCGAAAGCCCATAATTTCACGATAATTGATTGAGAAGAGAATGGGTTTATGAGCATTTGGGCAAAGTACTCCACCTGAACGTACTTAACCCTAGTTAGTAGTTGCAGTAAATCTCTGTTACACCCATTGACAAAGGGAGCAGGAACTTAGGCTTTCACAGCCAACACCCGCAGTAACAATTCTATTTCGGTATCTGATATCTAATTTTACATAGTAGGTACCAGAAACTTGAAGCAAATCCAAATTCAAATATAATTGACAATTTTAGATCCAATAAGAAACTTTTTTTTTTAAATTAAAATCTTCTAATTCTAACTTCAAAGAATTCGGCCATTGAAATTAGGATAAGTTACTCTAGGTTGAAAAAACAAAAAAAAGGAACACTTTTAGATTTATCGACCAATCAGAACGACTCTCATGAAATAGCATGCTTATCTGATCTGACTAACCTTTAGTCAATAAACGCTGTCCTTATGTAGAGTCAGAGTCGAATCCGTTCGTTCGTCTCTCCGAGTCGTAGACACGCACACACATACGCGCGTGCATACACACACACACACATACATTCTCTCACTGAACACATAGGCCTTCTAGTCAAAGAGAGTCAAGTGACCACTTTGCAACGTACCCACGCACACATTCATTCATTCACAGCGTGATTTACTTTTTTCAGCGATAGACTGGAATTTCTTGTTTAACCACAAATATGCATTTCACTTAAACACTGGCTTTAAAGACGAGGCTTTTTGTATCATTTGTTAAAACAAAAATAATCATTTCAACTGTCACTGAAACCACTTTTGTCTTCTCGTTGACGCATTAAATTTAATTTAAAACTTTTGTTTCCACTCATTTGTCACAAGGCCATATTTTTGTCGACGGAAAACAATTTAACTAGTTAGAATTAAATTATTGTCAAATTCACCATCAAGCTTTTTAGCTCAACTTAGTCTGGCACAAGGCCACAATAGTGGAACATTTTGTGAGGCCTATACACTGGCATAGGCAGAGTTAGTAATGTGGCTCGCTCTTGGTGTATGAAAGCTAGTTTTAAGCTCTTTGTAAAAACCTGTTTGTTGATGCGAGAAACAGACTGTGGTCGCTAACAGCTACCGCTGTGGACTCCTCACGCTAGAGTTGCCTGACTTGCCAGGTTGAAATACCGTTGCTTTGGTGGGTGGGGGGAAAAACTTACTAAAAAAATACTGATAACAAGCCATCAGGGTTTAAATTCGAAAATTTTTTAAATGTTGCAATTTGTCTTTTTTTTTAATCTTATTATAGGGCATTTTTTTTTTTTAAATCTTAATATATAGGGCATTTTTATAAGGCGTCCTGATAAAAGTCAGTACAGAAAAGACACAGAACAAAATCACAAAATACAGAATAGGTTCTGCATATATATGGAATGGAAACCCTAAGAAAAGATTTTTTTTTAGTGTTTAATTGTGGGCGCTTGTAAAAATGAAATATGTGATGAAACGAAAACTGCAACAATTTGCAGCAACACCATCATAAACAGCAGCAGCCACATGATGTTGGTCATGTGATCTCTGACGTCACACCTGTAGTCAGCACAATAAAAGACGCCATATTGAGGAAGTTCTTGGCTTTATCGAGGTTAGAAGTGTCTTTTTTTTGTGTTACACGTTGAAATTTTATAAAAAGCGGAGAAAACCGTAAATTCGGTTGAAGCTTTTGACAGTTGCCTTTTTCAAATCATGGGTTGCATTCTTGGAGGATTGGGGACCAGCGTAAGTAGCTATATTGATTTTTTTTCTCCTCTGGCTGTTTTGTGTTTATTTTTTTTTTTTTTGCCTTCCTTTATGTTTGATGTCGTCAAAACCTCAATTAGTGAAAGGGAATTTTTAATCTGATAAGAAATAAAAAGTTTAATTCTTGAAGATTAAATGAATGGGAAATTCCTCTTTGTTTTTTGGGTTGTTTTTAGCGTTAATAAAAATCTTAATTTTACTTTCAATCGTGTATCAAAGAAAATAAAAGTGTTTCTGTTTCGTTTAATTTCTTAAACTAAAGCCATGTGCATCGTAATTTGAATTTAAGACTAGAAAACTGTTCATCAGGTAAACTAGAATAGTATATATGTATATGTTAGTGTGTATGTGTGTGCTGGCTGCATGTGCTTCTTTGTCATAATAATAAACAAGGAGAGAAATGAATTAACCCACTACATTTCTCTACTGCTGCTACTAATTTTAATAATGTTTACTGTTGTGTTTTACGATGTACATTTATCTTTCCAAGAATGACTTTTTTCCCTTTATATCTTGAATCTTCTTTTTGAATTTATATATTATTTTGAAAATCTTTCTAAGTTAAATTTTATTCAAATTACTTTCCTCAATGATGAGTTCGTTTAACTAGTTGCGTAAATAAACAAACCCGAATCCATATTTGAGGTCCATATAATTTTCTCTTTCTGCCCTAAAAGTAAAAATAAATTACCTCTAGATTTTTTTTTTCTGTTTCAAATGTATACAGATTTTTTTTCTTCTTCTTCTAGTTTTGTTTTTAAATCGATGTATCCTGTATGTAAATAAAACTGACTTCTTTTTCTTAAAGAAAAAAAAAAAGATCAATGACTCGATCGGTGCCCTTTACTTCCTTATTTTTATAATTTATTTAAATTTCCTCTGTCGCAATTTCTTTGTTCGATTAGACAACTGTTTTCTTTAGAAAGTTGATTAGGAAACAGAAACTAGATTTATTTTTCTACTAAAATTTAATCCATCCTAAAATCTCTTTTAATTGTTTTATGTTTAAAAACTAAAAGAAAAAAAAGAAAATCCTTCTATGAACGAGTGTACTTTGGCTTTTTAATTTTCTCAGATTTCGATATCACGTTGGGCTTATTTCGATTTTGTTTCTGATCTTTAAACAAAAGAATTGTTCCTGCTGCCAACACTTTATAAATATTATTTTTACTTTCTTTTGTTATTCATTTATCCTGTCTAATTCCTAAAAATAAGTAAATATTTGTTTAAAAATTAAAATTTGTAATCTGATCTAAAATGAAATTCTGCTCTCCATAAGGAGCGAAAATGCTTTGTAATGTTTATTCATTATGTTTGTAAATTATAAAAAATGTAATGATGATCTGTTGCGTATTGAGGTTAAATCTTTTTGGTTGGGTTGGGTCATTAGAAAATTTTATGACTAACGATTTCGTTGAAACAGGTTCGAAAGAGGCAACTCTCTAAAATCATAAATATGTTATTTTCCAATTTGTGATTATTTTAGTTTTATGTCCGTCTACAGAAGTAGAGAACAAAAAACTTTAAATTTAATTCTTAGATTTGAACGCAACATCTGACATGAAGTTTTTTAAATTAATTTAAAAAAAACGTCCCATAAAGTTTTTACTGTTGAATATTGGTCTTATTGGACAATAGATTTTTTTTTTCACGAGATGGTGTTTTTTATTTTTATTTATTTATTTATTTTATTTATTTATTTATTTTTATTTTATTTTATTTTTTAACAAAAAAAAAAAAAAAAACTCTTTTGTTTGAAACGTTTGAAATTTTCATTTTAAAATTCCCAATCGACCTCTTTCCCACACTGAATAGGAAGCAGGTACCATATTCTCCCAGGTTTTCTTATTGTGGGTTGAGGCTGTCTTTTATTACGCAATAGAAGAAAGCATTATTTTTCTTTTAATATATTTGTATATTTTAAAAAAAATATATAATGATACAAAACTTAAAATCTTATTCTTCTAATCTTCTATAATATATTCTTTTAATATTCTTCCCTGTGTTGATTTTTATTTTGTTCAAGAACAAAAAAGTCTTTCAACACCCGATTCTGTTTTTTCTTTTCTTTTTTTTTTTTTCTCTTACACTTACATATTGAAGTAAAAATAATTAATAATTTATGCATTATTTTTCTCTTTATTTAAAGTTTAAATAAAGAGAAAAATAATGCATAAATTATTAATTATTTTTACTTCAATATGTAAGTGTAAGAGAAAAAGAAAAGAAAAAACAGAATCGGGTGTTGAAAAAAACTGTCTTCAGTTTTCTATTTTTCTTTTTAAATGTTCCACTGCAGTTGGGGGATTTTTAGCCTAGGATTTTGCTTTGGCATCAGCAACTTTGACACATGGTCACATTTGTGGAGGGTTTTTTTTTAAGTCACTAAAGGACTTTTTGGCACTAGATGAATGTTTGACATAATTCCTCTTCTTAAATTTCCAATCAGATTGGTGGAGTGTGCTAAACATTCCTGAAAGCCACTAGTATCCTCAGCAGAGCCTGAGAGATTAGCCTTTAACTACTTAGTACTTATGACAAAACAACAGCTTCTTAATTTATTTTTTTTTCTAGTTAGTTATTGTACTAGTTCAGAGATTATCTGAGATAATACTAAAGAGATTTTTTGTATTGGTAGCTCTAGTGAAAATGTTGCTTATAGCAAAGCGGCCTCATTTTGTAATTTGATTGGAATTTTTTTTTTAATCACTTCACCCCAAGTAAGGCGATAACACCACTAAGACGCAACTAGTAGTGAAAGAGAGGAAATATTTAGTTTAGAACGAACTGGAAACCCACTCATAAACAAGGGAAAACCTCTGTTCAAAAGACAGGAGGTGTGTGAACCGGGCGATATGTCAACTTATATACCCCTACTGTGAAAAAAATAAAGTAAAAGATGTATTAAACTTTCAGAATGTTTCTTAATTGATCTGGAATCGGTTGCAAGAGCTATGGAGAATCAGTATGGAATCACCTGCTAATTTAAAAATTCCTCAACAATAATGTGAAAAAAAAATCTGTTTCAAAAGCTACTTTTTAACTTAAAGAAATTATCTGCAAATAATTTTGCAGTCTTAGAACTTAAAAAAGCAAAAAATCTTTTAACTAGTTTTATGTACAGGATAATCCAGTCTTTCTCAAATCCAAAATTTTCAAATTATTTCATTTGAACATTTGCCGCCTTAAATTTGATTATTAGTGGATAAATTGAGATGAATGTATTTTTTCGGTGTAAAACACCTGAATTATCTAAAATTTAAAAAGAAATCATCTTTGCTAGCATGAGTCAGCATTTTTTTTGTTTTTTTTTTAAACTAATATTAATTGTAGGGTTCTAATTAGATATACAATTATTCAATTATTATGTTTTATAGAAGCATTTACTTTGCTGTTTAATATAAAATAATTTTCAATTCAATAGCATTTTTCTTCAGTTCTATAAAAACCTTTTTTATACAGGTATCCTATTTTATTTCAGTTGTATAATTTTTTTAATAATGTATTTTACATGTCTACAGTGACATTTGTTCAGACACCTTTTAAGGAAAAGTTCAAGCTTGAAGACTTTCAACTTTACAGATCTATTTAAACCCACATAGAGAAGATATTTTTGATTGTGTTTAATGACCAATTTTGGGAAAGAAACTGATATCATCTTTTAAATAGCAACATAGAGCTGAAGACCCTCAAAAGACAGGTTGGATACAGAGATGAAAACATTCGTGCACACGTCTTTAGGATTTATATTATTCACCAAAAGTCTTTTAATAATTATTTGTCAATGGTTTGTTTATTAATAGACTGGAACATTAGTTTGTCTTGGGAGATTTCAAAACCTAATTTAATATAGCATGTCACGTAATCATGTTTATTAAATGAATAAACAAAACCCGATTGTGGACTTTTCAATTCTGTCCATTTTCTTGTGAGCGGGTGATGAGAATGCTTAGCATAAATCAAAAGCTAAATTCCATTGCAGTAATGGCTTGTGTGTTTCTAGTGTGATTATAAAATAGCAGTATGCCTGGATTAAAATTGCCTTCATTAACTTTGTCAGTCCCATTAATCTAGATGAAGGATGGTAATGAAAGTTAATGGGGGGGGGGAGTTAATGTGTTGTATTTTGCCTGAGGCCAGAGTTTTCATATTCATTATTTATGATTTAAAACCTTAAAAAAATTTAGCTTATGTTAAATCCCTAGATATAGGCAGTGGGACAAGAACAGCCCCCCCCCCCCAACACACACACACACACACACACACACACACACACACTCTCTCTTGGCAGATTAAATAAAGGGTTTGGTTTAGGCTACCCACGTCAATATACACCTGAGAAATGCCAGAGGAGACAGCGGTCGAAACATTGTGATAGCAACAATGAGGACAATAGTCCAAATATTAAGTGTAAACTCCTCATTCCAGAAATTAACTAAAATCATGTTTAGTAGCATGTCAAATTTCACATAGTTCAGCTTTTAGATTGGATTTGCAAACAGAAAACCATTTCTTTTTTCATCATTATTATATATCCATTTATAATCCAGCAACTATGGTTGCAACTACTGCATCACGTTTATGACGCATGATGTATTTCAGCCTTGTTGGTAGTCAGTGACATCATCAATACAACTTTGTATTGTGCAGTTGATTATTGGTAAGAGTTCATATTAATACTGTCAATCAAATATCAAAACAAAACACTCGCATTGACATGATTGTTACTTTATCATCCACTTTGTCAATTTTGGTTTGAAATAGAGAAAACTGATTCTCTTGGTTAAAGCGCCTGATTTTGATTCAATTATATACACTTTTTGAAAAGACTAACAGGACATACATAAGTAGTTTGTAAAACCTGTAGCTTGTCTGGTAATTTGTTTTACACTTTATTCTTGCTTTTAGATGCTGTCAATGAATTAAAACTTATACTGATCTATGTATTCATGACACATGCTAGAACATTTTTGTGTTTTCAATTTATTTATTTTTTTTTAATTTATTTAAAAATATTTGCCATATTTGTATAATAACTTGTTGAACAGGTTGTAGTTCCACTTGTCTTCTGCTTCAGCCTGATCTCTGACACAAATGTAGCAAAGCAGTTGTTGCCGTGGTGATATATTTAATAGTAATAAGTGCTATATTACCTAATTAGAAGACTAATGTGTTGGGCAAGATGTTGCTTGGAAAGGGCAAATCAATTTTATGATTAAAGCATTGAAATTTAAATTGATTCTCTGTAATGCATGAACTTTGAAAAAAATTTCACACTTTTCGCTCTTTGATTTATAGTTTAACATGTAATTTTTTAACATTCATTTAATTGACTGAATGTGATTGACACAAGGCCAACTTTATAAGGCATTTAGTTAGTATTCTTGCTAACAATGGCTTGAGAGTTCAGCCTGATAACATCTATATTGATGATAGTTTTATGATTAAGAAATACCATCAATATGTCAGATGCTTTTGTTTAAACAGTCAAATTCCAGAGTTTGATTCCTCATGAACTTTCCTTTTACAGTTGTCATTTATTCTAATTAAAGCTTGAAACATCTGAAAATTTTATACAATATCTTTTCTACTTATATATAGGATTCTTATAAATATAAGATTTGTCACTGAGTTGATTGATGTTATTTTCAGCATCTTGAGTTTTGGAGATGGACACTCAAGCAATCACTCTGTCTACTTGTCAGGAGTGTGTTTTTTTTTTTTTGTTTTTTTTCTTTGTTAAGCAGCAGACTTCATATTCATTTGTCGTGTGAAGCAGCATCCGGCAATTATCTTAATATATTTTCTGTTTATACATTATTTTTATAGATACAAATATTTAAGTAAATGCTGTTTATAATAAATGGTATTTACATTTACCAGTCTCAATGTCAGAAATTTTATTAAAAAAAATATGCCCTCTGACAAAAATCGAACCCACATGCAACCATCATATAGCCTGACATGCTGCACCATTTAGCTACAAAGGAAGCTGTGTGTGTGTATATATATATATATATATATATATATATAAAACACTCACTCTATTGTTGTAATCTTAGATGATTATTGCAAATAAGATAACACTCTCAACTAACAATTTTTCCCTGTTTATTCAAAAAAGATTTTTTCTTCATGCCACTTTAGAATGAGATCATGTAAATAAATTGAATCAGTTTTTCTTGGTTGTGTGTGTGTTTTAATTTATTTAGTGTTTAATCTTCATTACCAGTTCTGATATTTTTGACTGCAACTTATCACTTGTCTGGCAGCCAAATAATCTTATCTGATTTTTGCTTGGCTTTTATTTGTTTATATATATATATATATATATATATATATATATATATATACACACAATATAAAAAATGTGCGTGTGTGCTCTTAAGATGTGTATCCAAATTTTCAAGTATATCTTGTTGCTACTATTGCAAAATTGGTTATATGAAGTTGTCAACAAGAGTGGCTAATAAAAATATCAACAAAATGAATTAGTGTCACTTAATAGAAGTTTAAATTCATGGCTAGATAAATATATTCTACTGAGATTATATTTTTACTTCAAAGACCAACTATCCAAGGATGAATGCCATTGGATGCTGCTAAGTCTAATAAAGCCAACTCTATTGACAGTTGGTGTTATGAAAATGCCTAAGGAAAAGATGATGGCATAGAAGCTGTTATCCATGTTTAGGAATATTTTGTCTTGATTGTTCTTTTATCATTGCTTACTGATTTACATTAGGACTAATCTCCTTATCTCTGCTCTTGTTCTTATGTTTCAACCATTGTGACCCTTCCTCCCTGGACCTTCTTTTGGCATCTACCAATCTAGGTAACTCTTGGGAATTTTGTATTGAACCTTTTATTTAATCTACAAGGTTAGAATGTTCACGTTCGCTTTTCAGGGTCTAGGGTTTTCTTACCTTGTTCTTAGTTATTGCTTGCCCACTTTCCACTGATCTGTCCATCCTATCCAAGGGATTGAACTCAAAAATGATTGTTGCCAAGTTTGTGAACTGATGCTTTAATCCACTGGCCTAGTGGATTAAAGCATCAGTTCACAAACTTGGCAATTCAGTAGGACAACGAATAAGACAAATCAGCCCTCATCAATTAAATAAAGGATTGTCAGACACTTGAAGGGGGGGGGGCACAATGGCATTGACGTTTGTATAACAACAAAGATGAGGGCATTAGTCCAACTAAACAATACAAATAATAGTATCCAATTACTGCCTCGTCCTCTACTCTTTAATCTTGATGGATGCTTTCCCCCCCCCCCACTCTGTACTTATCAACTAAGTGTCTGGCCTGCTTAAACATAGGTCAGACATATCTCTGTTTATCTTTGGCCACTGATTCTGCATTAATGATGATGACTCAAAACAATTGATATATTACTTATTAATTTTAACCTGTGAAAATTTCAGTTTTCCTATTTTAATATTCTGATGAATCTTAAGTTAATGATTGAATAAGCTCATGGCAAGTTCTATGATAATAAAATCTGCAAAAATTTCCCCATTGCATTGTTAAATATTTGAGCTTAACAACTTTAACAAAATATTGCATTAACAATCATAAATTATTAATTATTTCAAGAAGTTTGTATAAATGAACAGATTTGAAATTGACAACTATTTTCATTAAACACTTTCTTTATTTTATCATTTTCTCACTGAAACCAAGTAGTCTTTTCCCCCTCTTTTTGATGCAATCAAAATGGAATAGTTCCTTATAAGGTGTTGGTAGGACATAACTGTCATGCAGACTAATGAAGGGAGAGACAAGAACACTTATAATTGGATAGAGTAAGAGGACTAGATCCCCTCTCATTGGTTCATTATTAACAAAAACTATCCTGCTGAAATTTTGTTTTTTATTTAATATGTGACATCAGTTTCTTTCCTAATATTGCTCATTGTGCATAAGTTTAATTCTGGCATTGAATAGCTATCTTGTATAACTTTTATCAGTATTGATTTAATGCATTTGAAATAGAAACATTTAGAGCATATAGTCTGGTGTTGTTATCAGGCCTCACATCCCACCTGCTCCATCAGATTTAAGTCCCTTGAACCTTTTTCTAAAATTGAATCTATTTGTATGTTGTCTAAGAATTTAAATTTTTTTTTTTTTTTTTTTTTCATAGCTTGTTAATATTCAATGTGTTTTCTTTAATATTTCTATATTATTTTGGCCATTATCAACATTAATCTTCAATTTTAGCTGATCTATTCTAATGTGAATGTTGCAGATGAATAGTTACTTCCATTTCATAGTCATTAATTGTATCATCAAATTTTGTGCATTTTGAAGTATAATTCTTAGCTATCTGCCAGCTTCTGTTTGATTTTAATGATTTTTTTTAACACACACTCAGTTTATCTGATTTTTGTCAATGAAAGATCATATATTGTTCTTTTTCTGCATATTTATATTAAAAAAAAGTGATAAATAACATTCAGGTTTTCAATGAATCATTATTTACTAACCTGTAAACAGTCATTCTGAGTAATACTTTCTTTTTATAGACATAGATTTTCTATAATTTCATTCCGGATTTGAATTTATCTTTTTTTTTTTTTTTGTACTATTATATTTATGACTTAGTTAATAATTTCTCCCTTAGGAGCCAATGCACCTCTCGTTTAAGAATTGTTTTAACGTATTATTGCCCATAGTAAAATCTTGTGTTATAAGAAAAAAAAAAAATATAAAGTTATAAATCCTGTTTAGCACATGTCTGCCTTTTTATTTCTGAGTAGACTAATCCTGTAGATAAGCCATCGGACTAATTGCTTTTGGAATTTGAATTTGATTTTTCTTAAACCAAAAATGAAGTGACATTGTGTCATGCCAATTTCTGATTATTTCTTCTTGTAACATTAAAATTTGAATGAATATATCAGATTCCTTATGAGTGAGGACTATTTCTCTTGAATCTTGTAGAGACAAAAAATAAAATCAATCTCTCTCTCTTTTCAGTTTAAAATACCAATGGGGTTCCAAAATGTCCGTTTTTTAGATATCACTGCATTATGTTTAGGCATACATCTAATTTTATACAAAGTACATAAAAGAATATTTATTTCCTCTATAACTGTCATTATTTCTTTGTATTCTTATTATTGTGGATAAATTGCCTGAAGTTTAAAAAAAATGATTTAATTGGTGTATATTTAGAGTACTCTCTACATGTTTGGCTGTAACTGTCTGTCTGTCCTCATGAGGCTATCTTGCATTTTTGAAAATGTTTGCCATTCTTGTATTGTTGGCCTATTATGCCATCATTGACATTTGATTGCATTTTTATGTTACCTTTTATTTAGAACTTAAAACATTTGAGATTGTAGAAAACAGATACATTAAGACGTTGGTAACTCTGTATAGAATTTTTTTTAAAATGGAGAAATCTAGACATTTAAAATTCATATTATCCAATAATTAAATGTGGTAGGTTGCTTACATTAAAAATATTTCTCAGAAAAAAATTTTCTTTTGATTTTTTTTTTTTTTTTTTTTTTTTAACAAAACATGAAATAATTTAATAAACAAGAATTTCTGATTCTTAATTTCATAATCAGGATCTTTTTTCTGTCTTAAGAATAAGAATACAATTTGCAACAATCCTTCTACATTTTGTAGAAATAACTTTTTGCACACATTGGTTCTTTTATAGAAATCACAATTCAAGTAGTTTTTCTTGTGTAATCTCTGAAGCAATCTGTCTATACTTGAGAATACTTCACTTTTCACTTTAATCTTCATTCTAACCCCCCCCCACACACACACACACACACACACACTCTTTTAGCCAAAACAATATACTTGGTTGGTTGCATGTTGCCATTTATCTTGATCCTGTTCACCTTTTTGCAACCAACTCAAGTGTTGTCATTTATGATATTACATGTAAGTTATTTTTATTGCTATTACTCATTTTGCTGCCTTTTCTTACCAGATTAGAAACCCAGATAGTATAGTAGAATTATCTTATGTGCTCATACATTAGGAAAAGGATTCCTAAACTTCACTATAATTCACCCCCTCAATTCACTTGACTAATTTTAGTGCTATCTTTAGTTTTATTATGCAACCAATGATGTACTTTGTGTATATTATGGCAGGATATATTTTTAAAACTGATGTCTGTTTTTTTGTTTTGTTTTTTTTTTCTCTCTCTCTCTCTCTCTCTCTCTCTGTTCCATCCCTGCCAAAAAAGCAGCAGTTAATTTATTTGCTTAAGGACTATTTTTATAAATTTACCTATCCCATATCTTATACAAAATTATACCATTGATATTATATAGAGAAGCTATATTGCAATTTTCCACCCTCAATACAAAAATTATCACTTTAGGAATCTTTTGAAAATATTTCCATTGATATTTAAAAAAAAAAAAAAAAAAAATTTTTTGCCCATTGAAACTTTGATGGCAAAAAGCTAGTCTTGACTATTTTGTAACTTTTCTTAGCTTTCAGATAATGTCTGTATACAGAAGCTGTTTCATTGTCAATAATGTTTAAAAATGAGTCTACACAATTGAATGACAAAATTGCATGTGATATTTGTCCATTTGTAGAGAGGAGATATTTCTGGCAAATGACAATGTAATACAATAGGGATTATTACATATATTCTCCATTGTTTTTAATATTGCCATAGATTTTATCTGTTAATGCCCAATTTTTAAAAACTTCAGATCGGAATTGTGAAAAGCAATACTTGTTGCATTGTACATTTGAGTTTATGAATAATGTTTTATTAGGTGCATATGACTTCAGTAGTGAATGAATAGAACCAACTTCAGTGGTGAACAACTATCATATGAGAGATAATTGCGTATCGATAGATGATGGGATTAACATCTAAACATCTTTCCAGAAGAAACTGGGACTTATCAACCTGATTGATATATGACAGCCAAGATTTGGGATAAGAATGTTAATATTGTCTTGTGTCAGAGGACAATTTTTAAAGCTGCTTTCATGACTTGAATGTTACCCTATTGTATCTTAGAAGTTTGTGTATTTTATAAACTGCTTGGCCATAGAGAGCACCATATGGCTAAGCCACAAGATAATATTCAGAGTAGTAGGAAATAATCTTGGGTAAAAAATCTGTTGATTCCTTAGAAATTACTTTTGTATGAAATGTGTATGCAAATCTATTAGGATCTAGGAATGCAATGGACAATTCTATACTCACACTTTTGTTTTTTGTTTTTTTGTTTTTATTTACTATGATTTTTTTTTATTAAAAAGAAAACTAGTCAGTAAAATTTTTTATTTCTACTGGTGGAATAAGAAAACAAAACTTAATAATATTCTTGCTTGATGTTGTAAGAATGTTGCTAATCTTTTGGGGGATAAAAATTTGTAATGCAAAAATAAAATCTTGCTAAAATTGATGCTAAATTTTTATTGTAGTCAGTATAATTTTACTTTCTTTTTTTCCTCCAGTAAAGGGACTTATTGGGACCTTTTCATGAGCACCTTGTATTTATTTACCTTCCAACGCACTTGTATGATTTTATGAAAGAATGTTTTGAGTTAATGTATGCTAATAATTCATGACAAAATTACATAATACCTTGCAAGACAAAAATTGCATTAGTGGAAAGTAATATTTGATATTTTTAGTGGCCAATTATTAAAATATTGGCCCTTTCTAGGTCAATTTTCTGTTTTAATAATTGTATTTTCAAATGTGTTTGTTTAACTACATAATAAAAATTCTAAGATAAATTCAGATGCTCTTGAATATAAATCCATTCCCCCCAACCCTATAACGGATATATAAAATTAAAATGCTCACAAATTTGTTCTTGGCTATTTTAGTCTTGGCAATTTGATTTATGTCTTTTTACATGCAACTAAAATGTGATTTTTAAAAATGATGGTAAAAATGGTGTTTGTGAGGGGTTTTTTTTAAAATTTTTTTCTCTCTCTCTCAATGATCTTTTAAAACATAAGTGATTTGTCAGTAACAAATTTAATTTTTCTTTTTTTTTTCCTTTCTCTCTCTTTCTTAACCCAGTTGGCCTGCTGTTGTGGCAGTGCTGCCTGTTCCCTATGCTGCTCAGCCTGTCCTTCATGCAAATCTTCTACAGCCAGCCGTATTGGCTATGCTCTGATGCTGGTCTTCAGTACTATTGTAGCCAGCATTATGCTTATACCAGACCTACGCACCAAACTGGACCAGGTAGGTGGATACATTATTACAATTGGCCTATCAATTTTTATTTATTTATTTTTTCTTTTTAATCCATCTCTCATCACTTTGAAACCTGTAAATTTTACTTACATATATATTGATTCAGAAGTTTTCTCATTTGGGGTTTGGGGCCAGAATGCTAACCATAGGTTCTTTAATTACAGCATGGTATTATTGAGATTTGGTGGTTATGGTGATACACTGAAATCCTAATTTTCCTGAAACCATTCCTATGCACAGTGTGGCAAGGCACATTATCCTGCTGGGAGATGCCATGGCCATCATAGAAAATCTGTTTTCTCTGGCCTTCAGTGATGTTGAGATAGGTGGGACACTACAAACTATTTTCCACACAAATTACAGAATTCAGCATTTTCTGGTAGGGCATCATAAGTTGTACTTGGTGGGAAAAACTCTGTTCACTTTCTGCATTGATAAATTTTGATAGTCCCGTTACCTTGTCAGCAGTTGATTTTTTTTTTTTTTTTTTTTTTTTTTAAATTATTATTATAAACTCCTACTCCTAGCACTGCTGAGTGTGAGAACCCCAGAAATTGCAGTTTCAGGAAGTCTATTCTTGGTTTTTGTCATAGTCACTTAAACCTTTTCCTTTTCTCCTTAACTGTGGCATTCAACACCTCCAAATGAAGTTGGAGTGAGTCCTGATAAAAATAAAATATATAAACAAAAAAAAAAAAGTTACAGAAAGAAAAAGATAAGGGTTTTAAAAGAAAGCACAAATGATTTATTTTCACTTGAATTTTTATTTTTGTTTATATATTTTAATTTTATTGGGAGTCCTTACAAAGTTAAACATTGCATTGGTTTAAGTGTCATTATTTTGTTTGAAAGCTAAATTTTCTTTTCTTACTCATATCCTTGATGATGATGACTCACAAGTTGAATGTTTGGACTTAATGTAAACTTTGGCTACTTCTTACATCAATAATGGCCACATTTGCATAACATAATTTGCATATTAAAGGAAAAAAAATGATCAGTAAATTTAAGAAAATCTCTTCATTTTTCATAAAACTTGTTTACAAGAACAATTGCTGCTAAAAATATAGGTTGGTGCAACAATGTTTGTGATTATTTTTTTTATTGTATTTATTTTATTAACCCATCAACTTTGAAGCGGCTTTGAATAAAATTTGTTAGAATAAAAAAGATTGGCATCTATGTATTGTTGTAAACAATGTCTCATTTTGGTGGCATAAAATTCTTTTGTCAATAAATTCATTATTTGAAGACCTTTTGAGCTGTTGCTTTGTTATTGAAGGACTTCTTTTGCAGGAAATTGACATCCTTAAAAAAAAAAAAAAGGTAGTGGTAGTTGGTGAGATTGATGGAACCCTGACTGAATCCTGGGTTGATATGCTTTATAGTTTTCACTGTTTTACATTCCATTTTGAATTTCTACAGTAAAATTGCTTGCCTTAACCCCCAGCACCCATCATCAGGCAAATTTAAAAAAAAAAAAAAAAAAAAATGAAGACAAAGGCATAAGTCAAAAGAGCAAAATTTCTGCTTTAACAGATTTTGTTAGAAATAAAGAAAAGAATGCTGAACTGCTTTGTAATATCATTCCTCCTATATGATAGTGATGGCTGGACAGCTTTCTCACAGATGAAGAGGAGACTTGTGCTGAGAATAGACAGATGCTGGGAATAGCATGTAAACAATGAGGAAGTTTTAAAGAAAATAAGAAAAAAGGACATTTATGCTTAGAATTCAAGAAATGAAACTTCTTGACTCTCACAGGATGTATTGATAGCAATAAATAAATCACTAAATAACCTCTAGCCTATAGTACTAGACTTATGTAGGAGTACAAAACCAAAATAATAAAAGAAAAATTAAAAGTTAAGTAATAAAAATAATTTGAAATATATGAATGATAATTAACAATAAAAAGGTACATTTATAAAAAAAATAGTTAAATAAAATCTAGAATACCCTCATAATGTATCTGAAACATTTTCTCCCCAATTGAAACAAAAATCAAATGTTCACTCTTTGATTTTGTTGGACAAAGGAGGCAGATGTCTGTCATTTCTCCATTAAAACATGTTGCAAACTTTTTGCAAACTATATGAATATATGCCTTAAAATATACATGTATTTCTCTGAAATATATACTAAAGCATTTTATCGTTTTTGTCTATGCTTATTTCAGTGCATCTTGTATATGGTTTTGTTTGTAATTCTGTTGTGGGATACTGTTTTTTTTTCAAAAATTGTATATGTATATATGTATAATATTCAGACAAGGCTAGTACATGACCAGGATAACCCACAAACTTGTGTAAATAGATAACAGAACAGATAGGGGATGAACACTGTTATGAGTTATAAAGAATAGGAAATTGTGCAGAGCCATGGTTGCTCATGTCCCTTCAGGTCTAAGCAGGTAGATTGCATGAACATTTTATCCTAAAATAACAAAAATCCTAATTAATTTTGCACCAATCTAATATATTGTTCTTTCAAGGTCTTGAAATACATGAAGAAAAAAATGATTGTTTACATGCAAGTGATATAAACATTAAAGAAAAAAGTTTTACAATTTTCTTTCTTTTCTTTTAAGATACCAGGGTTGTGTAAAAATTTCTTTGGTGAAGAAGTTATACACAATGTACACAATCGCACTGCATTCTGTGACGATGTCGTTGGCTACTTGGCTGTCTACCGAGTTTGTTTTGCCACAACTGCGTTCTTTTTAATCTTCTCTCTCATAATGATTAATGTGAAATCCTCGAGGGATCCGAGATCTGGAATCCAAAATGGGTAAGTGCTCTCATTTATCATATTGGCTTTTTTTGTTTGTTGTGTGTGTGTGATATATATATATATATATATATATATATATATATATATATAATGTAGCCATGGAGAAAGAGGAGGGGAAAAACTTTCCTGAAGAACAGCATAGAAATTAATATTAATCCTTAGATTTGCCTAGAAATCTCTCAGTAGTTACACTTTGATATTCATGTAAAGCTGCATCTAAGTTGCCATTCATAGTAACCACTGACAGTAATTTACTATTACCCTCCTCCATCACTAATTAAATCAAATGATGGGATTATTTTGGGGTGTGTGTGTATGTATATGTATATATATATATATATATATATATATATATATATATATGTATATGTGTGTGTGTAATGTAAGAAGCTACTGGAAGTGAAAGAAGGAAAAGACTTCCTGACAGAAAACAAGTGATTAAACCTCTATTCCTCTGTTCAAAGTTGAGGTGGGGGAGTGTAAATAATAAATAAAAGTTCACTTTTAGGTTGAGATGTTAGAAGTGTAGAATTAAAGTAAACTTAGATGGAATCAGAAACAAAGTCTGAAATGGAGGAAATAAGTGATAGACCTCTATTCCTGTTTAAAAGCTCAGGGAAAGGAGTGTGAACCAGGAAAGTGCAGTAAATACTTTAAAATAGTGGGGACTCTATTTCAAAGATGGTTATCCAATAAAAATAACATTGAAGTAATAAAAATGTCAGCTTAAAAATAAATCCATTGTTTGTTTGTATGGGAGATTCTTAGTGCCACAATTGACTATTAATCTACTACTAACTGCATCTCCTGGAAATTCCATGGGTGTTGACAATGAAATTTTACCTCTGCTAGTCTCTATCCTTTTTATTTGTTTCTTCTCTTTTGTTGTTTTTTTTTTTTTTTTTTTTTTTTTTTTTTTTTTTTAAATGTTATTTGGATATGGGTGAGTTTCAAGTGTCGGAAGCCAATACAAAAATATTTTCTACTGCTGCTGCTTTTTGCCTTTATCATTCCATAAAAATTTTAATGAATTACACCTCATCTGTCCATTTCATGGCTTCGGTGAGCCACAGACCATGCAGTGTTGCTGTCTGTCTACAAATACACTCTTTATCCACTAATATAGAGCACCTTTCCTACCCCCGCCTAAATATAGAAGCTTTTTAAAAAATATTCATTTTCTTTCCATTTGTTTTCCTGTAACATTTTTATTTCCTACTTTTCCTCCTCCTCCTCCTTCATCCATCCTCTTCATTTTTTTTTTCTCTTCCTCCCTCAATTCCTTTCCACTTAATATTTAGGTTCCTTGGTTTTATAAAAAATTTAACTGAGTTCAGTTTAAAAGATTTCAGCATCTGACACGCTACACTCTGATCTGAAATAAAATCATAATGGTTGTATATAATAGTAGAGATAGGTTTTGTTGTTTTTTTTTAAAAAAAAAAAAAAAAAAAAAAAATATGACTAAAATTTAGAGAGGAGAAAAATCGGTCCTTCCTGCAACATATTCTGAATTCCAAGCTGCAAATTAATTTTCACATTGACAATAGAAGTAAACTTAATTTGCATTTACTCAAATGTTTAAAAGCAATGAATGAATTGAAGTCATTACATTGAATGATGGCTGTAAATTTGCATCTGTTAATTTTTTTTTTTTTAATAGATGCAAATTTATAGCCCTCATGATGTGTGATCATGAATTGTAACAAATTTGTTTCAGAAATTGTTTGAAAGCAAAGTAAATTTTGATTTGCTAAAGTATTTGTCTAGTAAGCTCTATTTGTTTATGTCTGACTAGACTGTTTTTTTTTTTTTTTCCTACAGTTTCTGGTTCTTCAAATTTCTCTTTTTGATTGCCCTGGGTGTTGGTGCTTTCTTCATTCCTCGTGGTACCTTTGGACAAGGTGAGTTATTATAATCTGCTTTTTCATAATCATTCTTATAGTATCTTGAAATTGCATGTTGAAAGCACATTCTATTGTCAGTGTTGTTTGTTTTTTTTTGGTTTGTTTTTTAACTGTGAAATTTGGCAAGCTTATTTAAAAAGAAATTAGTGCACCTAAAATAGAATTTGTTTCTTGGTTACCCTGTACGAGTTGCAAGAGTCCCTCGAAGTAGAGGGTTACAGAGTAACCAGCCTAGTTTATGTGGGTGGGGAGAGCTAATGGTTAACTCTATACTTGAACAGGTTAACATTGCAGGTATTGAGTAAGCACCTTCTTGGGAGTTGGTTCCACAAAGCAGTGGTTTGTGAGGAACTGCTTTAGTGGAACTTGCATCTCACCAATGAAATATGAAAGACAAATCTGTTACAATGTGCAATATCATAGCAGGTCTTAACTGTGAAGGTTGAAACTAAGAAATATAGTTTGTCCAAACTATTTTCCAAGGAAATAGCGATAAAGCAGCCGAGTGACTTGCAACATTTTGTCTGAGGAAGGTGTTGTAGGGTGGAAAAAAATTTGACACCTGCAAGGAGGTGGAGATGCTTTTGGGCTCCTATCAGGATTGAAAACTGAGCAGCTCCTGCCCATATATGGTTACAGTACTCTATTTTCAACCAGATCTAATCTTGTAAAGAATAGGAGGACTTTGATACTTCTTGGAGCAGTAGAGGGAACCATTTTTTTTTTTTTTTTTTTTTTTTTTTTCCAACATTTTTAGTGATGGGTCATATGTAAGAGTTCCATTTGATGTCTGGATTGAATTTAAGTCCCAATAGGCTTAGGAAATAACAACGCTTAATGTCACAAGTAGTATAAAAATATATTGGGCAGCAAGAAAGTTAATGATATGTAAATGTGTTGAAAGATTATTGATTATTTTGGTTTATGGAAAAACTTGTTTGGATGAAAACTTACAAAACCACATGTATCCATTTCTTCGGTTAAAACTCTTAAGTATAATGTAGTCATTTACCTGTCATGACATGCTGTATCATGTCAAATGTACAAACATTTTTGTTTATAAATAGGAGCTTAATAGTTTTATAAGCAGTGATAACAATATACACAAGTGCATTAGATAATTAATATTGAGAATTCCATGAACAGAAAATGTGAAAATTGAAGAAGTTTTAAAGAAAATGAGAACTAGAAAGAGTTATACTTAAAATCAAAGAAAAATTGAAATTTCTGGGACACATTGAGGAAAGACTGCTTGGAGAATATAATACTCAGAAGACATATTGAGAAAAAGAAGGCTATGGGGAAGTGCAGCAAGCAACTTGCTGAACGAGTTTGAACAGCCCAAAAAGTTGGGACAGATCACTTAGAGCTACAAATGACAGGAAGTTGTGGAGAGCTATGGATGTCTGTGTCCTGAAGGGACATGGTATATAAATGATGGTGGTGATAGTAGTAGTATAAACAGCACTTGGGTTTTTTTTGGGGTTTTTTTTCTATTCTTGAGATAGGTTTGAGATTGAGAGAATCGATAGAGGACAAGTCAGTTAAACTCTAACAATTCTGAGAGTTTTAATTACACTAGGGCCTTGTATCTTTTTTTAAAAAATTGTATTTTTGTGTAGTGATACAGTTTGAATATCTTTTCCTTACTAAATGTATTCATTTCCAGCTTGGATGGGTATCGGCATGGCTGGCGGCTTGCTCTTTATTCTTATCCAATTGATTCTTCTGGTTGACTTTGCCCATGGTTGGAGCGAGAGTTGGGTCGAGAGGTATGAGGAAACTGAATCCAAATGTTATTACTTTGGTATGTAAACTTATTCTATTCACTCTCCTCTTCTTTTTTTTTTTTTTTTTTTTTTTTTCTATTAAAGTTGTAATTGGAATGTGATGTATTAATAAATACAGACTTAAATTCCTTCTAATAATTTATAGAGACCATCCCATTTCAATAAGGTGTAGTCAGTCAGTTCCACTGACTTTTAAAAAAAAAAAAAAAATTTCACATGAGCAAGGCAATAGAGCCACTAAGATGCATGGGGTTACTGAGTGTGTGAGAATATAAGAAAAAGAAATCGTTAAGGAAAGAATAAAGAGGAATTAAGATGAAGATAACGATTGACATTGCATTTAAATTTTTGAAGATCAAAATTGACTGGAAAGTAAGGAGCCAGGAGAGTTTTACAAGCAAGAAGTACAAAAGAAACTATTAGTTATGGTTACATCAAGCCATTTCAACTGTAAAATGATGAGACCTAACTGCCAATCTAGTACTGCACTCAAATTCATAAAGCCAAGGTAACAAAGATAAAATCTCATCAGTACAATTACCTTTAAAATCTTTAAAGAAAAACGGTGAAGCAACATTACAGCAGTGGGGAAAATGGCTGTTGAGATGCCAGGTCTGGACTGATAACATTGCAGATTCTTTTGGATTTTATCAAGAATCTTTCGATGTCGAGCAAACGCACCAAACTAGATGTGACAGCAATATTCAATGCATGGATAAATAGGGATCACACTTTAATAAAGTGTAGCACCTGTGTCAAGGTGTTCCGCCATGTGTTGCTGCAAATAAGCGCACAATACTTTTTGTCTAGTCATACACTTTACTCACTAGTACATTAAAAAAGTAAAAATTAAACAAAGTGCTAAAAATTGGGAAAATTTTGTTAAGAAACTGCTGTGTAATATCAGTCCTTTTATATGCCAGTGACTGTTGGGTAATATTCTCACAGATGAAAGGAAGACTTTAGGTAAGAGATATGGGTCTACATTCTGAGAATACCATGGACAGGGCATGTAAGAAAGTTTTAAGGAAAATGAAAGCAAAATTTTATAGTTGAAATCAGAAAGACAATTGACATTTCTGAGATACATTGAGGGATGAAGGCTTGGAAAATTTGATAATAAAGACATATTTAAGGCAAACAGAAAAAGGAAACTGAGTAACCTATTTGATGAACTTGTGTTGATGGATATGGCAGAATAGGTAATTGGAGGGATGGTTGAAAAAAAAAAAGTTTCTAAGTTACAATGGATGGAGAGTTATGGTTACTCACATCCTGAAGGGACATGGCACATAGTAGAATATCTCTTGCTAAGGCCAAACATTTCAACAGTCATTACAACTGTGATGCTATGGTTTATTATTATTTTTACATTACAAGGGAAGAATAACAAGTGTTTATTTTCAAAAGCTCTTTAAAATGAAACTCTTGAATATGGCTTCTTTTTTTCTTTTTTTCTTTTTTTTAATTTATATAGATTCTGACTGATAGTTTTTCAAAGATCTATATAAAAGCTTTGTTTTTGTCTTTTTTTTTTCTTTTTTAATTTTGTCCTTAGCAAGACAGAGCCACTAAGAAACAAGGGGTTACTGAGTGTGAAAGAAAAAGAATAACATTATCAAGGAGCAAGAACAATAAAAGAAGAATCAAGAAGACAGGAGATAATGATTGACATTGCATTTAAATTTTTGAAGGTCAAAATTGACTGGGAAGCAAGAGGCGGAAAATTTACACAAATGAGAAGTGTAAGAGAAGAAAATTATAAAAGGTTATTGTAAAAGGTTAATATTGAAATACAATAACAATTCAAAACAGCTAAACTGTTTCATTGATCTGCTCTCATCAAGGACAAAAATATGTGTAGAGTGACAAAGAAGACAAATATTATTAAGAGTTATGAAGGATAGACATTTGTGGATAGCTATTATTGTCCACATCCTGATAAGGGACATGACGCATAGAAGATTCCTTGACATATTTGAACAAAGTCATTATTATTGAAATGCTATGGCTAATTATTATTTTTAAAAAATATTGTCCTTTTGTAAGACATTATTGCTGGAGAAGGAAAACAAATGTATTTATTTTCAAAATCTCTTTAAAATTGAAATGCTTGAATGTTGCCCCCCACCCTCTCTTTCTCTCTCTACATATATATATATATATATATATATTATAAATTAATTGATTTAAAATATGATTTTTTTTTTTTTTTTTTTTTTTTTTGCAATTAAATTAAAGACATTAGTTCCATTTCATCCTCAAGCTTAATTTTGGAGTAACTTTTAAAATTACTGGGTTTTAAAGACAGCTAAAATCACGTTTACATGGTTACAGATAAATCTACTTCAATTGGACAAGGGTTGTCTGGGTTTTCCTTATGTCTGTATCATTGTATCGGTTATTAGCTACATTTTGGTAAGGGCTAGGGATGTATTTTTCAATGAGAACTGACATCCATTAAATGCATGTCGTCTGGATTTTTTTTTTTTTTTTTTAATCTATTGTTAACGGCAAAAAAATTCTTATGGCATTTTTTTTCCTATTTGTAAATTTAAAGATTTTCGGGGTGTTCAGATTAGAATACTTTTTAGTTTTTATTTAACTATGATTTGAAATATTCTCATTTTTAATTTTTATTATACTATATTTTTTTTATGAACTGTGTGGTGGAAAAAAAAAACCCAAAAAAAACATATTTTAAATCAATTAATTTATAATATTAATGCTCTGTAAATTTACATTGAGCACTATTTTGTAAAAATAAAAATATCTATAAGAACACTGGATTATATATCTTAGTGTTCTTTCTTTTTATTTGTTTATATATATTCTCTGACTTGATTATTAATAGTTTTTCAAAGAAGCTTCCACTCCCCTCCCCACTTCAAGCAAGGCAGAGCCACTAAGATATGGGGTTTCTGAGTGAAAGAAAATAAGAAAAAAGGATATTATGGATCAAGAACAATAAGACTAATCAAGAAGATAGTAGATAATGATTGACATTGCATTTAAATCTTTGAAGATCAAAATTGGCTGGGAAGCAAGAAGCTGGAAGAGTTCACAAGTGAGAAGTGCAAAAAAAAAAAAAAAAAAAACTGTTAGCAAAGAATTTAGTTACATTAAAAGCCATTTCAATTGTAAAATGAAACCTCATTACCAATCTTGTACTGCACTTGAATTTATAGACACTAGGTACCATAGAGCAAAAAGTACATCAGAACAATTATAATGAAAGTATTTATAGAAAAGGTGACCTTATAGCAGTGGGAAAGTGACTGAAGCCAAGAAGCCAGGTTAGGACCAATAAAACTGCAGACTCTGGATTTTATCAAGAATCACTAAATATATAGCAGAAGCACCAGGTATCACTTGCCCTTTTTTCTTTTTTACTTGGAACCATTTTGTGAATTATTGGGTTAGATTACATTCTGCTGCTTGTACCTTTTAAGCCCACATTGCATAGAGAGATGATGGACATTGCCTGTCAGTTAACCCTTTTTACCTTGAGGAAAGTGATTAATGACTCAGCATAGATCTTAATGATCGATTGAATCTGGAGAAATTCCTTTTTTTTTTTTTTTTTTTTTTTTTTTTTCTTCATTACTGTATTGAAAGATTTCTATTAAATATTGGGTCGTAAAATAAAACATGCTATCATAATATAATCATAGAAATTTCCATTACAGCTTCTTGATGATTTAAACCTTTTTAATGAATTTAAGTATTTCTTATTTCTTTACAGGTTTACTGTTTTTCTCTGGCTTTTTTTACCTTATTTCACTCACGGCTATTGTACTCTTCTACATTTTTTATGCTGGGGTGAGTATTTTTCATCATGAAACTGCTGTTCGTCACACTGTAAAATCCCCTCGGAAACTAAGCAACAGCTCTCGCTCCTTCTTGAACTATCTTTCCTTACAAATATATAAACTTTGCTCTCTGTATCTTTAACATGGATGTTTGTAGAGAGTTCAAGAATGACGGAAATCTGTGAACTGTCAGCTAATTAACAAGGATCATTGTTGGAGAGTAAAGAAATTAAAGGAAACAGCATATATGATATTAGCCAGTTACATAAAATCAGGGCATTGTCGGCTTTCTTTTATTAGCAAAAGTGTTACAAAAGTGTATAGTTTTCGAATCCCCTGGGTATACAAGTGGTGGTATATACCTGTGTACCTAGTCCTGTTGGGATTTTATAAAGTAATGTTTTCCTCTTCTGGATTGTACCTCCTGCCCTGCTGACAGCTGAAAAGGGGGTTCAATTGTTCAAACAAAATTTGGAATGTTGATAATTCTTCAAGTTACAATGAGAAATTTTATTACATATCTATAAATGAATTTTCCTGGATTATTTTACTTTATTACCAGTTAAGTTTCTCTACTTAGTCATTCAAAGCTGCCTTATTTCCTAATGATGACTCTTTTTTTTGCTTTTACTTTCCTTTTTATGATATGTTTGTGTGCATTTGCTACTATGACACAGTAACAATTGCACATTGTAGTGAGATTTTTGTTAGAGCAATACTGTTAAATATTGTGTTCATGTTCACCTTGATAATAAGGATTGTTGCTTAGTTGATCCAAACACTGAGAAAACTCTTGTCCACTCTCATATTTTTTTTTTTTTTTATTAAATGTTCACTAAATACAAGGTTCACAGCCCACTCGAGGTAGAGAGTTACTGTGTGGTGTTGTATGAGCATAATTTTGGGCAAGAAGTGAATTTCATGATCTTATACAGGAAAGATAACTAGCTCTAGACTTGAAGTGGTCAAGATTGTTGTGATTGGGGGAAAACGCAAAAGAATAAGACTTTAGAAGGAAGTGGAAGCCCAATCCTGATCAAGGGATAATAAACTTTTACTCGTGTTTTAAAGACTGGAGAGGAATGTGAACTGGGTGAGGGGTGAATATATCTACTCTTATTATAATTTGGACTCCCATTTTACACTCACTTACACATTAATAAAGTAAGAGTTATCAGCAAAATTTTGCATTTTTTATTCTATCCATAACATCATTGGTCTCTTTTTTTTCTTTTTTCTTTTTTTTTTTTTTTTTTTTCCCCCTCTACCCTGTGGGTGCTGTGACAGTTTTTGTGGCACACCAAATATTTCTGTTATGTCATCTTTACATACAAATGTGCATTAAAATCTACAAGAATCTTACTTTGCAGAGATTTTGATTCATTTTAAGTATTGACTTGTATTTGCTGAATTGTTTGTCAATTTGTTCTACTCTCAAAGCGGCTCTACTAGTATGCACGCTGGTAAAACATTCTTCCATGATGAGATGACTTGTTTCAAGAATGGTTCATGTCTCTTGTTTTTGTTTGTAGGACCCAGGATGTACATTGCATAAATTCTTCATCAGTTTCAACCTCATCCTCTGTGTCATTGTTTCCATTATTTCTGTGCTTCCCAGGGTTCAGGAAGGTGAGTAAGGAAGTCCTGTTGACATTGTGCTGTGTGTCTATTTGTGCAGAGGGGAGTCCCTTTAGTGTTTGGTTGGGGGCACAAGGAATAGATATACTGCCTTGGGGAAAAAAAAATTATATATAAAATATGCAGCTTGCTAGCTAGTTCCATTTGAATCATCAGGCAACACACTTCAGGATATGAGAAATGTATGGAGTGGCTTGTGCTAAACAGCTACTAATCAGTCTAAGCTGAAGTGAAAATGAGTTAGCTTGCAAGTTGTCACAATTTCTCTTAAATTGGTGTTCAAACATTGACCATTTTAATTTTCTTTTTTTTTTTTTTTTTTTTTCTTTTACAATCTGCATGCATGTATGCTCCAATTCAATTTAAATGAGGGCTCAATACAAAAGTACAGCAGTATTCTATATTTTAGGATATTACATCAAAAACATGTAAAAAGAAATAAAAAGGTACACAAATGCAATCATGTTTTGATGTGCATTAACACATCTCATCAAGTGTTAGTAAATAGCTGATGAGATGCATTGAAACATGATTGCATTTGTGTAGCATTGTTATTACATGTTTTTCATGTAATATCCTAAAATAAAGTGTGTGTGTGTGTATATATATATATATATATATATATATATATACACTTTTCAAATATATTTCAAATATAACTAATGTAATATTATTTCAAATATAACTAATGTAAAAAAATATATTACATTTATCTGATACTAAAATGATTTGCATAAAAGAAATCAGCAATAGCATTTACTCATTTTTGTTAGACATTAAAGTATCATTTAGCATCTTCCATAATTTATAATTTACTTAGTCTTTTCAGTAAATGTGATGAATATTTATAAGCATCTCTAAATTAGAGATTTGAATAACTAACATTTTTACTTTTGCTTATAAATACTTGTTGCAAAATAAAATCCTACCATTTGCTTTGATAAAGTCTCTTTATTCACATTATATAATAAAGGGTGTTGTGAAATGAATGATCGGAATATACTTTTGGTTTAAGAGTACAAAATGTTTTTAATGTTCTAAAGCAAGTTAAACATTTATCTGAAAGTAAATAGGCATTTTGTTAATTGTGGCACTAATCTACATCATTTTAACAATTTAAAATGACTTTTGTGGCACCAAATCAAAGATACTTGACTCTCTATTAAAAATTAATAGAGTAAAGTATTGATTACTTTATTTTTTTGAAAAAACTTCATATTGTAGGATTAATGTTTCGATAAATCTTTGAAATATTCATAAAGACTACTTAAATTTGTTACAGAATTTGATTATTTTTATTTCTTTATCAGCTGCTTAATGTGTAGCATATTGGGTGTGAGCATTTGCTTTGTCAGGGAAATTTCTCTTTAACTTGTACGGACTTTTACATTTGTTCTCAAGTTTTAAAAAAAAAAAGTCTCTGGGAAATGTTTGTAAAATACATCTTTGTAATTAAGGTGATGAGTTAATCGGGTCAGATGATCAAACAAAATTATCTCAGTACATACAGATTGCATGCTCAGGTAATCATCAGTTCACTTGTTTACAAATTTCTAGGATGCAACTAAAGGGAAGTTTTAAATGCAAATCAATTTTCTTATAATTTGTCTTGTCCTTTTTTTTTTTTTTTTTTTTTTTTTTTATTAACACTTTACATTTTATTCTCTCTATAGCCCAACCAAGATCTGGACTTTTGCAAGCTTCAGTCATCACCATCTATACGATGTACCTGACTTGGTCTGCTATGACCAACAATCCAGGTGAATTAGCTTTTATTATGCTTTCATTCCTTGCAGACATTATTAATGATTCTGAATTAACCGGCCATGATCCAAGATTTTAAAAGCATTCAAAATAGTTAAATGTGCAATTCATTGTATTGATTATGTTAGTCTCTTTTTTTTTATTATTATAATTTACAGAAACTGATAAATGACAACCTTTTGTTGAATGTCCCTGATGGTAGTTTGTCTACTTTGTTAATTACATCTTGCGGTTTTTGTCTTTAAATGAAGAATGTCTTCATAGATGTCTTAGTTGACTGTTGTTTTTCTCAATATTTGTTACAAGTATTTTGTATTAAGTAAAAACTTTTTGCCTACATGACAATTCATGTGCACATGTCAATTATGCCTAACTTCATCTTGGAAAACCCCTTGTCTCATTTGATTACTTTCATTGTACCTGTCAAAAATGATGGGGCTATTTATATATGGATTGGTACTTCTGCTGTAGTACCCATGCACTCTGCCTAGGATCAAAGTATTGCACCTGTGCATTTTGAAAAAAAAAATGTGTGGGTGTGTACACACACATTGTTTAATGTATATATGCAATTTTCCATTGATTTTTGCATGTTTCAGAATAGCTTTTTTGATTAAATCAGTTCACCCTAATCAAGGCAATAAAGCCACCAAAACTCAAGGAGTTACTGATTGTGTGAGAATATGGAAAAAAAAAAGTTTAAGCAGAAATCAATAAATGAATAGGAATTACAAAGACAAGATAACAATTGACATTGCATTTAAATTTTTTTTCAAGATCAAAGTTGACTGTGAATCAAGAAACTGGAAGAGAGTTTGAGAAGTGTAGAAGAAACTCATAGCATACAACTTAGCTACCAATCTGATACTGCATGTAAATTCATGAAGTTGATGTATCATAGAGGAATGTTCATAAAGGACCTATAACATTGCAGATTCTTTTTTGTGCTTTATCAAGAATCTCTAAATATGTAGCAGAATCCCCAGACCAGATGTAACTATATTCAATGCATGAATGGTAGACTTATGAATATCCAATTATTTCTTTTCATCTTTTGCAGACTGCCGTTGTAATCCAAGGAAGGATTGTGCTAATGCCAATGGTGACTTTGCCAAACTTGGACCATTTGATTGGCAAAGCATTGTTGCTTTGGTTATTTGGTTCTGTGCTGTTCTTTATTCTAGGTAAGTCTTGAGTTCTGCTTGGTATTCTTACACATTTAGGACTGATAATTTTTGTAACTATCATTTTAAAGTGACAAATGATATGGTTCTACTGAAGAATGGTGTGTGTGTGTGTGTGTGTGTGTGTGTGTGTGTGTGTGTGTGAGAGAAAGAAAGATGTGAAGCTTTAAGGAGAATAGGAACTATAAAGAAATCAACAATCAGAAAAAGACAGCTGTAATTTAAGGGTCACATGAGAAAAAAAGCTTGGAGAATTTAAATTTTTAGGCAAGATACATGGTATAGTCAGTGCCTGAACTGTTGTTATGGTAACATAGCTAAAGTATACAGAGTGAAGCCCCTTGACACAGTTTAACTTTGTTGTACATATGTGTAGTTGTGTTTTTGCTCAATTCTGTTTATAGCAGTGCTTGGGAAGAAAGTGTGTAGTGTGGTTGTCTCACCACACTACAGTTTACATCAGTGACCATAGCTTGTGCAACAGTTTTTGGCCAAACACAATATTCCAGGTCCAAAACTGCCATATTCCCCAAGGTCCTGCTCCTTGCAACTTTTTCCTCTTCAAAAATCAAATCCAACTTGAAAGAAACAAAATTTCAAGAGAATGAGACAAGTGCGCTCACTATTCCTCAAAAAAAAAAAAAAAAGTTCCAGCAATGTGTCCATCAATAGAAATGATTCTGAATAAAAGTTTGCGGATACAGAAGTGGATTACTTTGAAGGAGATTAAATGGTGAATTGATGTGTGTTGTTTTTTTCTTTTTTATATCACCAGTCCCTATACTTTTTGTTCAGATCTCATAAGCAGTGAATAATAGTAACCTGATGGCAGAACAAAGACTGGGTGGTAAATATGCCTTGATGTTGGAACACATTCTTTTGGTTATTCTTGAATTTTCAAACAAGTAATACTACAGGTTTTAATTCATAAACCATTGACTGTATTCCTTAGGTGTTTTTTTTTTCTCCTCCATGTCTTTGTGTTGTGGGGATTTATCTTGTTAGTTGTATATCATCGAATTCTTTAGATTTTACTTTTTGTCTATGGTTGTTTTTTATTTGGTTTCTATCAGCATCCGGACATCCAGCAACAGCCAGGTAGGCAAGATTACTATGTCTGAGCGGACCATACTGCAGGCTGATACAGGTATGTATAATTTTTTTGTTTTCTTTTTCTTTTCTCTCCCTGGTGTGGCTTTGTAATTTGGTTTTGGTGATTGTGCCCACAGTAATGATAATATTCTTAAAGCTTTTATTTATCAACACAGCTTTTCACTTACACATTCTTGAGAATTAATGTGTTCTATTTAGCAAATATTTAATGGATGTGATGATTTTTTTTCCTGTTTTTTTTTTTCAGTTTTTGTATCAGGTACCTTGTCATTTTGCTGTTGCTATTCTCTTCTTTTGGAGTTTGTATCCGCTCTTACAGAATCTGTTCAGTGGTGAAGAGTGTCCATGTATGCAATGCATGCACTAGATCTGAATTAGGTGAATTTCCCAGGATAAATAATTTGTATGTTTAGGATAAGTGACATCAGTAGAATAGTGTAAGCAGAGAAGGCCTCTGCATTTCTATAATACTCCTGCATCAAGAACGTGGAAGAATGGAGTGGGAAAAGGTTAAGGGATTAACACTGAGTAAGAAAAGAACAGAAAAAAAACAAAAAACAAAGAGCTGTTTTTGTTTTTTGTGGTGTTTTTGTTTTTTTTTTGTTTTTTTTTTTTTTGTGTTTTTTTTTTTTTTTTTTTGTTTTTTTTTTGTTTTTTTGTGGTGTTTTTTTTTTTTTTTGTGGTGTTTTTTGTTTGTAAGATGGACGTAGAATGTGGCATTGATACTTTCTACAATAAAGTAATCAATGATTTTGTCAAGAAGAAACCAGGAGTTGAGTTTAAAAATCTTAAATATGTCGCTGTTAATTTTTATTTTCTCAGATTAACTGTCATGGACTACCTGCCTCAATTTTAATGTCACCTTTTGCCACTGACATTTAATTTTAGCATGTATGCATGGATATATCGGTTGCTTAAAATATCTCTTATTGTCTTCGGCTCTTCCTATGTGCAGATAATTAGTAATGGCTGACTGCTCGTATCCGAGCAAGCATATCTGTTAGGGGTAGTTATATATTGAGGGATTCTTAGTTATGGATACTAAGAAAGACTGCATAATCTTCAATGATCAGTCATTGAACAAGACTAGTATGCTTAAATCCTTTGTCATGATGTCTTGTACGTTTGTGTTAGCACAGCCCTTCATGGCTTTTGTATAGTTTCGCCTACCTCATTTCACTCAAAAGGCTTGTCAACCCAATGGTATGGCTTTTAAGCATTTCCCAATGGTGCTGCATGCTTTGATTTGTGTCTCCTTTGGACAATGTTATCAAGAAATCACTTCCTTGATATTTCAACTTGGTTTTCATGGTTGGAACATTAACATTCAAAGTGCTTTGTCACATGCCCATTTAGTATAGATACTTAGACCATGGGGGAAAGGAACCAATGTTTCAGCATTTGAAATAATGAATACTTTAGAAGTTGTTTTAAAAAAAAAACAAACAAAAAGAAAACGTTTGACCGGGTAAAGATTGGTTTAAAAAAAAAAAAAAAAAAAATGTTACCCCATGATTTATGGAAATTTCATTTGAGAACTATTTTGAGCAAAATTTAAATGATTTGGTTTCCAATTCTAAGGTCTCTTGGTTCTTCATTTTTGCAGTGGATGTGTCGCTTTTATTTTTTAATTGGTTAATAGAAGACTTTGAATGCTTCTTGAAATGAATATTATATATTCCTAG